>VXBB01018584.1:138800-149241 GCA_013399915.1 Illadopsis cleaveri
CAAGGAAGGCCCCCGTGCTGTGAAACCACAAGTCCTGCTTTGCCCACTGGCTTGGGGGAGTGGAGCAGGGCAGGGCTAATGCCACTGCTCTGAGGTCTCTGAGCGAGGAGAACCCAGTGCTCCTGACCCAGCCCTGAACAAGGAACTGTGCTGGCCAAAGCACGCAAATAAAAACTTTCCAAAACTGCATCGCACAGAGACAAAACACTGCAGAGTCACAGCCAGTAACTGCAGCCTTTGAATTCTTAAAGAAGTACTTAGGAAACAATTCCCAGCTGAGCGCTGGTGCACACCTGTGCCTGTGGCACAAGCACCTTCAGCAATCCCTGTGCTCNCAGCATCCTCAACACAACAGAACCCACCTGATGCTCCTCACCTAAGACCAGGACCCTCATGACACTCCTCACACTACACCTTAGCTCACAGCAACTCCCTGATGAAGCATTTGAGGTAACCTGCATATGCATATGAATATTTCCAGAAGTCACCTGGCACTTCAAAACACTCTCAAAGCAAGGCAAAAACTGAGCTTGAGGTCTCACCCTCTGTCTGACACAAACACAATGATGTGTCTGACACAATGATGTGTCTGACACATGTGTCTGACACAATGACACACTGACATATCCCAAGTCCCAGAGCACCAGAGGACTCAGCACGTGGGTAAAGACTGATGGGAAACCAACACCTGGAAGAATGTTCAGCCTCCCCAACACCCACCTGTGCAGAGCCTTCCACTTCCAGTCCCCCTCCCTGCCAACCAAACCCTGGGGCTGCCCACAGCCCACTGGGAAGGGAACAAGACAGGGCTCTCTCCAGGGGGTTTCACAGGAGGGAACCCACCCACCCACCCATCAATTCCCATNGTGTAATTAAACAGGGATCCGTGTGCACGGGAGGGTGTGGAGAGGAGAAGGCTCAAAGTGGGTGAGATGATGAATCACAGCAGCAGGACGAGGGGAAGACCCAATGGTGCCCTGTTCTGTGGGAATGCAGCACGAACAGCTCCCTAGTGAGGGGGAAGGGGAAGAGAGGGAAGCACCTTGTTTGCACAACCCTGGCAGCCGGACCTTGGAGCCTCCCTGCTGCTCCTGCTGCTGTCTCCGTGGGACACTGCAGGACTCGGTGCTCACCCACAAGGCCTGGGGACACACGGAGGGACAGACACCCCAACAGTCCCCCCTGACCTCGGACAGGGCAATCCCCCCCTTCCCTGGCAACAGCACCGTGTCCCTTCCCCAAGGAATGGCAGCAGACAGGCACAGTTGGAGCCTCACCCCCCAGGAGTACACAGGGCACTATCAGATGCCTGCTGTAAACCATCAGCCACACCAGAACAAATATCAAACCCCACTTTTTAAAAAAAGAGCTCATTTTTCTGACTCCTAACTATCCTTAGACTGTTGGAAGCCACCTCAAGTGTTCTGTCATCCCATCACATCATTCTCCAAACCAACCAGAGCCCCCACCAGCAGCAACGGTGGAAAATGGGCTGGAACAAGGGTTGTGGCTTCTGTGGAGCAGCACTCGACCCTTCCCACAACAGATGTGCACCCAAACACCTCATTCCCAGCAGAAGGGTCCCCTTGATACTCTCCCTGGGGACTGCATATCCCATCTGGGGCTCAGCAGCAGCCTCAGTTTCCCCCTCTGGCAACACAGATGCAGACTTTTCACAGCAATAGATGAAAATAAAAAGCCGCTTCTGCAGATTTGGCTTTAACACAACCCCTCCCTCATTGCTCCTGGCAAAACCTCCTGAATGCAGCCCGATAGCTCAGCCACAGATTGTTCTGTTGTTTCCCATCTTTAACTTCACAGTGAACCACTAAAAAAAAAATACAATAAATGAAATTCGGCAGCCTCGATGCAGAAGTGGCTCATAACCCTAAGAAACCTCAAGGATTCACAGACCGTTTCTGATTTCTGGACTTGCTATTGCTCAGAAGCTTTAAGCTGTGCATGCACAGAGTGGGTTTTCTCTCTGGCTGCTCCCTGCTCCTCACACGGTGCTTCTGCCTGTGCCATGATCCATGGCTGGAAGCAGAGAAGCCAGGCCTGGCCGAGGAGCTGGGATCTGCTCCCTGCTGGGCCAGGCCTCCAGCAGCTCCCCAGGCCCTGGCAGATCCCAGGGGCTGTGTGGACGCCAGCAGGGAGCTGAGCCTCCCAAACCCTGGCAGCCATCACCTCTTTGTGAGCCCACCATCTGCTCTGGCAAGCCCACACTCCCATTTTCCTCCTCCTGCATCCTTCTCATTCCCTCAGCCCGCTGTCAGCATTCCCGATTCCCATCAGCTTCACACTGGGATTTATCCTCCTGCCCAATGCCCTGACTGTTACACCCTGGCAGTCACCCCTTGAGAAAGACTTCAATTGTCTTTGAAGTTCCTCCTCCTGTGGCTTATCCCACTCCATCCCATGCTGCTTCCTGCTCACCTGCAGCCATAGGGGATTGGAGTCTGTGCTGCCTCCACACCCAGCGGGCCCTGCTCAGTCTGGGCAGGAGCAACTGCAGCCCAGACTGTGGCAAAGGTCACATTTAACTGATAACAGACTGATGGCAGTTCAGGTTACCTGATAAAACACCACATTCCAAGGAATTTACTGCCAGGGGCATCTTCTACCAATTCATGGAGCAGCACCTGCTCTCTTTGGAAGAGAAATGGCCCAAACCAATGAGTGCCAGCTCAGAGCAGGTGCCAGCTCAGCACATACCAGGTGTAATGTGGGAATTCCAGGGAATGCCTAGTTTGCACCCCATCCAAAATTGAATCTTTGAGACACCTGGAATGCAGAACTGACAAAAAAAGCTGTGAAAGGTGCCTCAGGAGAGAAGAGCTTTGGGAACAGGTTATCCAAATGGCAGGACTTAAAAAAATAAAACAGGAACTAAAATAGGGACCTGACATCAGGTGGAGAAAAGAACAAGGGTGCTGGCCCAGCAGAGCGTTTATGATCCTGTTCTGGGAATGAGCTCTGAGAGTGGAGAGCAGCTCAGCAGTTCCTGTGTCAGGACAGATCCTCACAGACATGAGGAGCCTCAGCAGGACCAGGGATCAGCCTGAGCAGGGCCAGGGGCTGCCCAAGGAAGGGAAAATATGGAGCACACAGACCTGACTGAGGGCAGGCTGCTACCCACAAGCAAGGAGGGCAAAATCCTACATTAGAAAAGTTCCCATGTTCTAGCATTGGAAAAGGTGAGGTTTTCTCCACCCTAAAATTCATCTGTCTGGTCCCTACAGCCTGTCCCAGCCTGTCTCCTGCACCCTCTGGCCTCTCCTTGCAGGGACAGTCAGCAGCTACTTCTCATCAAAACCTCATCACAAGCTCCTCAGCTGGAGGAGTCTCATAACATAGAGCCAGAGCCCAGCAAGTGGCCAGGAGGTGGGAAACAGTCACAAAGGCCTAAATGGCAGCAGGTGGCACACAGGATGCATTGCCAAGCCCCACAACGTGCAGCCAGGCCAGGAACTGGTGTCACAGGCACAAATCCCAGCTCTACAGGGAGAAACAGGTTCAGGGGCTGGGACTTGGGCAGGGGAAAGGGGCAGTTTCAGTGTCACCAGCAGGTACATCCAGCAGCCAGGGTAGTGAACACAGAATATGAGTGACAGCTGTGACAGCCACCATCCTTCAGACAGCTGGCTGTGCACAAAGCCGTGTTCACATGTGACAAACACAGGTCAGGGTCAGAGGGATGGCCTGGCTCACTCTGGCACCATGGGACTGCTCCAGGACCATGGCACCACGGGCATTGTCCCAAGGAAAGGCAGGGAAAAGGCACCATCGTGCCCAGGTGCTGTCGGGCAGTGGCTGATCTGGTTCAGCTCACAGGGTGTTCAACTGCACAGACCCTGTGCACTGATCTGAGCCCCCTGTGGGCACATCCATCCCACTCAAACAAGGGCTCAGGCTGTTTAATATATCAAAAGAGAAGAACAAAGCTCACCCAAGGGTAGATTTATGTTCCACAAAGGCAAACGTGTGCCTCAGGGCAGGGTGAGCTCCCTGCATGTCTGCAGGCCTCTGCCACCAGCACGACCTGCAGGTAATCCAGCTGGGTTATGTGTAAGGAAAAATGGATCAAATTCAGCCAAAAAGGGGCAAGTGACACCCCTCTGAACAGTCAAGTCGCATAACAACAGTGTCACTTGGCACTGGACACAAATCTCCTCCACACGTCCCAGTATAAACCAATTGCTCAGGGACCAGGAGCACTCCCAGCAGAGGCAGAAGTGGCCCACAGCTGCAGCTCCAGAAGCACAGCAGCGAGAGGTAATGCCAAAAACGAGGAAGAGGAAAAAAACCCTAACAAAGGTCCAAGAGCTCCAAGCAGCAAATTCCACAGCATGGCGCTGGGGACGAGCAGACCCCAGACCCGGTAAAGTGTCACCACCAGCCGCGACAATGCCAGCGCAGGGCCCGGACAGCTCGTCTGACACCGACACCCGGCTGCACACCTGCCCCGGGAAAGTCACCCCGCAGCTCCCACCGCGGGAACCTGCCCCGGCCCCGGAGCGCTCCAGACACACCACAGCTCCCAGTGCCGCCAGTCTGCGGCATCCGCACAGCAGCGCTTTGATGACAGCGGGGACAGGCCACCAGAGAGCCCTGGCACTGCCGGCTCCAGACAGGCAGAACGTCACCCCCTTCTCCTGTCCCAGCCCACCGGCCCCTGGCTGCTCGCCGAGGGCACACCAGCCCGAGGAGCTCCGCCGCAGCTCCCTCCGGCACGGCCCCCTCGCATCTCTGGTCCCACCAAACTCTCAGAGTGCCCGGGTCACACGCCCCTCACAGCCCGCTGCAATGTCTCGTCCCACACCCTCGGCCCTCGATTCCTACCCGGGGAGCGCCCAGCTCCGGCCCACCTCCTGGGGACAGAGTGGGGACAGCCCCCCGGCGTCCCCCGCAGCGCTGCAGCCCCAGGAGCCCCCGGCATCCCTTTGTCCCGCAGCGCTCTGGCTGCACCCCATGAGCACATCCAACCCCGACAGCTGCCCCCCAGCCCCGCTCTCTGCAGCCCACAGCTCCCGCTCCCTTCCTGTCCCGCAGCCCCACAACCAACTCCCGGCCCGCGCAGAGCCCCCACCTCATCCCAAACCCCTCGGTCCGCGCCCCNTTATAGGCCCCGCCCCCGCAGCGCTCCCCGTGGTCCCTCAGCCGCGCTCGGTTTGGGCGGGTCTGGGGAGGTTTCCCCTGCGGGGCTCAGGCAGCGGGGCCGCTCTAACCCCGTGTCCCGGCAGGGTCCGGGTGTGGGGACGGCGGCTCAGAGCGGGGTCGGTCGGTCCGAGCGCGCAGGGCCCGGGGCTGAGCCCCGCAGAGGCCCCCCTCCACAGCCCCGCTGCCATGGCGACAAGCCCGGCCCCGCGCATCCCCTCGCGGCGTCCGTAGCTGCGCGTCATCAGGAGGCGCCGTTGGCATGGCGACATTCTCCGCCCCCATGGCGGCGCCCGTAGAGTGTCATTAAGATGCGCTGCCGAGTCGCTGTTGCCGTGGCAACAGGCACCGCCCTCCGGCACGGCGCCCCGAGTCATTTATCATCAGGAGGTGCCGTCGCATCTCCGTTGCCATGACTACAGACTCCACCGCCCCCAGCGTCGCCGGTAAATGTGCGTCATCACGACACTCCACGCGACGCCGTTCCCGTGGCGATAAGCTCCGCCCCCTCGCGGTACTCGTAGCGTTTCGTCATCAGGAGGCGCCGAGGGCGCGGCCATGGCGGACCCGGCCCGGGACGCGCTCGGTGCCGCCGCTGTCCCGGAGCCGCCGCCCGCAGGCTCATCCCCGCCCATCGCCGGCGATGGGGCGGCGGCCGCGGGGGAAGCAGCAGCCGCAGAGGGAGCGGGAGAAGGCGAGGTGGGGGAGGCTGGCGGGGNNAGCGGGAGCGGGGCCGGGCCGGGCCGCGGGGCCGCAGAGCGAGCGCTGCCCTGTCGTCCAGGTGAGGAGCGCGGAGGGAGAGGCGGCGGACGCGGAGGACCCGGGGCTGCAGGCATGTGCCGCCAGGAAGGTGAAGCTGGAGCTGAAGGAGCGGAAGGAGAAGAAGCAGAAAGTGGACGAGGACGAGATCCAGAAGATGCAGTGAGTGCCGGCGCGGCGGTGCCGCCGGGGAGTTCGGGAATCGTGACCCCGGTCCCGAGCTCACCGTTCCCGCTCCCACCCCGCGTTACAGCGCAGCGCTGCCCTCTCCTCCCGGCCCTGGTTGGTACCGCGGGAGGGCTGTAAATGGCCGCTCTCTCCCCCGCAGGATCCTGGTCTCCTCCTTTTCCGAGGAGCAGCTGAACCGCTACGAGATGTATCGTCGCTCTGCCTTCCCCAAGGCCGCCATCAAACGGGTACGAGGGAGGCAACAAAAGCCCGAGCGGGGCGGGCTGGGACCACCCCCGGGACCCTTCTGGAGCTGTGCCGGCCCCATGGCTCAGCCCACTGCTCCGGGATAGCTGATCCGATGGATTCCAGCTCAAGTCCTCGCACCAGAACCTGGTGCTGCAGCTCAGGGGCTGNAGGCGCCGAGGGCGCGGCCATGGCGGACCCGGCCCGGGACGCGCTCGGTGCCGCCGCTGTCCCGGAGCCGCCGNGGTGGGGCTGAGGGGTGACAGCGTGCGGGGCTCTGACTGTCCCTGTCCCTGCCCCAGCTCATCCAGTCCATCACCGGCACCTCGGTGTCCCAGAACGTCGTCATCGCCATGTCGGGCATCTCCAAGGTGTTCGTTGGGGAGGTGGTGGAGGAAGGTGAGTGCCACCTGCTGAGTGACAAGTGAAGAACCCGGGGTAAATTCCCTGCTTGGAGCAGGACTTGGGACAGGACTGGGTTTTCCATGGTTCTCCCTTCCAGCAGCAGCTCTGGCTCAGAGCAGGGGCTGGTGAAGCTGCCACAGCCCCTCTGATCCCACCAGTGTTGCTGCTTCTCCTCAGGCAGAGAACCTGGGGTGGCAGCTCTGTCCCTCAGCCCCAGAGCAGCTGCATAATGAGGATCTCATTAGTGCTACAGGGACAGAGGAGTTCCTTCAGCCTCTAAACCTGCCCCAGTCTTCCTTTACGGGATGGGCTGGGAGCTGACGCAGCTGTTCCTGCTCAGCTGTAGGGGGGATCACAGCCCACCCAGCCCCCAGGGCTCCACAGCAGAGGCTCTGAGCTCATCCATTCCCTGGATCCAGCACCTCCACAGTGCCTGAGTGGTTTAGAAGCTTTTTGTCCTGATTGCTGCCCTGGGACTCCTGTCAGGGAGGAGCTCACAGAACAGGTTAAAGCCAACCATTGTGGTGCAAACCCCAAACACAAACGTTACCTGTTCCTTTCAAAATGCACTGAAGCAGCAGCAGGGGATGGGCAGAGCTCAGCTGGCCCCTGCCATGACCTCTCTCTCTGTCTGTCCAGCTCTGGATGTGTGTGAGAAGTGGGGGGAGCTGCCCCCCCTGCAGCCCAAGCACATGAGGGAGGCCGTCAGGAGGCTCAAGGCACGTGGGCAAATCCCCAACTCCAAGTACAAGAAGATCATCTTCCACTGAGAGAGGCTGCAATGAGCTTCCTGTAGGACCTTCCCAGGTGGACTCTTCCCTAAGGCCCCTTTGGGGTGGCCTGTGGGACCTCAAGGATGTTCCTGCTGTCCCTGCCCACACTGGGCAGAGCCTGGATGCACCCTTGACCTGGACTTGGGGTCTCAGCACAGAAGGGAGAGGAACATCCAGGGGCTGCAGAGCATTTTGTGCTGGCCCAGATGTGCCATCTGTGCCCAGATGTGTGGCTTTTTTTGTACATTAAACTTATTCTTGTGTTTGTAACCTGACTGGGATCTGCTCGTTGTGTGACCCAAGGTGCTCCCAGAGCTGCTCCCAGCCTGGTTCCCTGGGAGCTGGGACAGCTGAAGTCATGGTCAGCTGTGCTTCCAAATCCAGGAGCTGCCCATAAAGCAGCAGCATTGGGAAGGGAGGGGGAGGGAAAAGCAGGAAAAGAGGCCTGAGCCTGGAAGGAGGTTAATAAGTTTAATTCTGCTCATGGTTCATAGAACCAATAAATGCATCAGTGGAAACAAACTGCAGCAAAGTTGCAATACTGCCTAAAATTCAAATTCAAGTTCAGACTTGCACATTCCCCTTGTCCCCTTCCAGGGGCCCTGGGAGCTGCTCCTGACCCTGTGAGAGGTGTTGAGGCCACGTGCTCTCCCCTGGCACCTGTGCTGGGCAGGACTCCCTGGGCTCTCACTGGAACAGAGGAAGAATCCTTAAATAAGAGGCTCCACGAAGTAAACTTTGATATTTACAATCTGTGAGGATCCAGGAGGTTTTGTCCTCCCATGTGTGTGGGTTTTGGGTTACAGTCCTTTTCACTGGGTCTTCAAAGCAAAGGAAATGCTGGAATTCTTCAACAAAACCCATTGACTGAAGTTGCTGGAGCAAGGAATTTGCTGTAAACAACCTGGCCCCAGCTGTGCTCAGCCTGCACAGGTGGGAGGAGCTGTGGGACCCTGCAGGTGGGCACCAGGGCTGGGCAAACCCTTGGCATACCCTTCCTATACTCACACAAAATGTCATGAAAATTTGAAAAAGCAGAAGAGAGAAACCTCCCATTTTCAAGCAATTAATGAAGAAAAAGCAGGAACACCCTGGCATTCCACCCCAGGCAAGCAGTTCTCGGAGCTCTTGCTCCCCCACAGGAGAGGGAGCAGCACAAAGGTTTGGTGAAACAAAATCCAACTCCTGCTTGTGGGCTCTGGGCAGTTCCCCAGGGAGCTGCTCCACACGGGTGTGTTCCAGTGTTTTCCTTTTGGGATCAGGGCTGCCAGGTGGTTCTGGTGTCCCATCCCAGGCAGCCCCTCAGCCCTGCTGAAAGATTCCACCCAGTGCTGAAAACCCCACAGCTCCTTCCTCAGCAGCCACGGCTGCTCCCCCTCCCCACTGGGGAACTCGGGCACACAAAGCTCTGAGGACAAGGTGCATCCCAAAAAACACCCAGGTCATCTCCTTCTGAGACTGAACCAACCTCCCTCACCCCATCCTTTGATAGTAAACTTTAGGTTTAAACAGTGCCTTGTAAGGAATTAATTCCTGCATCAATAAAGCCAACCATTGTGGGATTAAGTGGGAATGAACTGGACTGTCTCATACACTGCATCCATCTCTACACAAGGAATTACTGGTGGGAAAGGGAATCTGAAGGAATTTCTGTATTATCTTGACCCTGTTCTTGTGTGAATAGTGAGCTGTGTGCCCTCACTCCACAGTGGGAAATCCCATCTCTGTTTCCAGGTGACAGCAGCCCTGCTCTCCCAGCAGAGCCCTGACCCTTCTGCCACCCCTGTCTTGTCACTGCCCAGGTCTGAAGGGACCACCCTGCTCCTGCTGTGGCCCTGGGGAGCACAACTGGGCAAGAACACAACAAGAAGAGTGAAAGAAGCAGAACCCCAACATGAACCATCTCCAGATGTCACCACGAAAGCTGGAGGCTGAAAGCCACCCACAGATGAGGAGACATGGGGTGTCCCCCTGCATGTGACCTGGTGTTGGTGGGCTGACCATGCCCTGCCTCAGTGCAGCACTCCCAGGCCAGAACAGAGCAAACTCCTCCTCATTCCTCCCATTTGTCTCAGCCAGGCCTCCTCCCTCCCTCCCTCCCTCTCCCCAGTCCTCTGCAGTCACAGCTGGTTTCAGTCCTGGAGTTGGACCCGTTTGGCAGCAAAATGACCAAACCTGCCCTGCTGGTGCTGGTCCCCTGTCCTGGCAGTGCCCTCAGAGCTGGAACAGGGGGTTGTACTTCCTGATCTCCTGCAGAAGGCGAGCCTTGTCCATGTTGGCTTCTGCCAGCGCCAGTTTCATGGTCTGGAGCTCCCTTTGCAACTCTGGCACTTGCTTGAGCTACAGGAGACAAGCAGAGAACAAGGCAGGAGTCTTCAAGGTCCACAGTGAGCTGCTCCAAAGAAAACCAAAGCAGGAGCTTTTGGGATGAATTACACAGTGAGACACAACCACAGTGACAAAACCTCTTTTTGGGAACCTCTCAATTCATATTTTTCTAACAAGGAACTGGACGCAGTGGGGAAGATGAAGCCAATCAGGAAACAATCTCCAACCAGATTCTGAAAGGGAACAAGTGAGTTCATGCTGGGCAAGGTGCCCTCAAAAACACTCACAGCAGGAGGCACAGGCTGCTTCTTGGGGCACTCCCTTCCTGTACCTCACCACACCTGCCCAGGACTGCAAACACACAAAGGCAAAAGAGAATTTCCAGCTCTCAGTTGTCCAGACAGCAACAGGCAGCAGTGACTCACCTGCAGGCCACGTGCTCCAGCTGCTGGGGGTGGTGAGACAGACTTTGATGGGGCCTTCTGCTCCTCAGGGACTGACACAGGTTTTTCCTGTTTCACTGAGTCCTTCTCCTGGGAAGCTGGAAAGCAACAGAACTCACTCAGGTGTGGACATTCACACAAGAGGGCTCTCAGAACAAAAAA
>VXBB01018584.1:149335-172403 GCA_013399915.1 Illadopsis cleaveri
AAATAAAATTCTCTTTACCCCTTTAAAAATGGAGAAACTAAAAGGTAATAATGGATCCTGTCTGTGTGTGCTTAAGAAAACACCAGACACAAATTCTCACACCAGGGAACAGAGGCAGGGACTGCTCCCACAACAGGAAACACAGGGACTGATCCCACCTCAGAGCCCACCCTTCCCAGCAGCAACCATCGTGTCCCAGTCTCCTCCAGCACAGCCTGGGGATGCAGAGAGACAATCAAACCAGGATGTTACTGACCTGTGAGATAGAAGACACCGTCATCCCTGCGCCTCACCACGACGTGATCCATTGCCAAGGTGATGGGGACAGGGCCAGGGGAGGTGGGGTACAATGGGGGGCTGTCATCCTGGAGAAACATGAAGCAGAGAAGAGATGAGCAGGTGTGACAGCTCTTGAAAGGACTTCCCTTGCCTGCAGCCTCCTCAGGAGCAGCGTTCCTGACCAGCAGCACTGCCAGACTCACAGGAGTGAGTCCAACCTAGGGAAAGGCCTGGCTTTATGTACAGGGTGTACAGGTACACACTTCCCTTGTGTTCCTCATTCATCCCTAGGGCAGCTTTTAGAAGCAAACCCAAACAGTCTCAGGAGCAGAGAAGCTCCACAGAGGCCCCCAGCAATCCCACAGCGTCCCTTCCCAAGTGGAATCCCATAAGTGAGCTCCGCCCTGGGGGGAATCTCTCACCTTCAACGTGATTTTGGCATCCACCACCTCTATCTCCATGGGGATCACCTCTGGGATGATTTCATCCTCGAGGAAGGGTCCCAGGCTGGTGAGGCAGGACATGCAGAGCTCTGTGCAGCAGCTGTGCAGCAGCAGCCGCAGGAAGCCGTTGCGCTCGGCCAGCGGCGAGTGAGCGGCCGCGCACGGCCCCGACTCCAGGCGCAGGGACACCTCGGGATGGGGCTGCCTGGGCTCAGGGCTCGCAGGCTTCTCCACTCCTGCATCTCCTAGGGCTGGGGCAGAGAGATCTCGCTGCACAACGGGACGCCAGTGATCAGGTATCAGCTCAGAAAGGGCATCATGGAAAGCCCATTTCAGTCCAAACGCAGCCGAGTGACTTTGGTCAGACATCCCTCACATGAGAGAAATCCAAATTTCGAAGGACTAAGAGCCCACATCACTGAACTGGCACTGGAGTTGGACCATTTAAGGTCCTAGGCACATCCCTCTCTTATCACACTTTAAAACTGGCCCCTGTTTTGCATGCAGAGGACCTGGCCCAGTGCCCCACTCACTGTCCAGAGCTGCCCCAGTGCTGCCCCCCAGAACTGTCCCAACTCTGCCTCCACAGCTGAGCCAGTGCCCTGGCTCACTCTCAGAGCTGACCAGCCTTTCCTCATCCCTTTGCTCCATTGTGGCCACTGGCAGGACTGGGAAAGGCAGGACCAACAGCCTAGGAACTGCTCACACTTTCATTTCAGGTTTGGGGTTGGAGCTGCTTTTGGTTTTGTTTGGGTTACATTTTTTGGGCTGTTGGGAGGATAGCTGACTGTTTTTAGGTTTGGCTTGTTTTGACTTTTTTTAATTCAAATTTAGGGGAAGAACTGTAGACCGAAAGCATTTTTCTCAGAGCAGGAATAACTTTGTGGTTTCCCTAGATAGCTTTATTCACTCTTTTAATTCATTTTATACATCCTAGCAGCAATTTAAAGAATCCCAATCAATGATTACTATGCACCACAGAGCCTGACTGTGTAGGCACGTGGGAAACATCTTTCAAATGCCAGATCTGAACCCTCACATGAGTTGTGTTCAATCCTAACCACCCCAAACACTGAGGCCCCAGTTAATGGAATATTCCCTGAGGGAGGCTGGTATAAAAGCCAGTTCTAACAGTGCAGCATCTTACCCACGTAGCCACGCAGGAACTGCCACATGCCAACGTTGTTCAGCTGCCCTGGAACCACGTTCATCACTTGTAAAGCCACAGACAAATCATCTCCTTGTACCTCTACTGCACAGTTCACATCACTCATCTTCAGCACGAGGACAGACACCTGAAACAGCCACCAAGAGCTCACTGGTTACAGCAAACACCTCACTTCCAGAGCCCCTCAGGGACAGAATCCCAGTGCCAGGCACTGACCAGCTGCAGACTGGGGTCTTCACTCTGGGACGTGGAGCTGTTCACCTCAGGGGACACTCCACCCTCCTCCTCTGCCACCAGGCTGCTCCTGCTGCCCATGTCATTGTGGGCCTGGGGAGGCTGCCCTGAAGTGAGAGGGTCCAGGCTGGGTTCTGAAATGAAAGTAACAACAACTCAATTCCATTTCTTTTTCTGGAAGTCCTGACATCAGCATCTGCCTGAATCTCTGGCCTCTCTGGAGGTACCATCCTCTGGAGAGCTCTCTCCAGCTCCTCAGATGAGTTTAAGCAACACAGGGTTGAAGTGAAAGATCTCCAGAGTACCCAATATCCAACCAGCCCTTCCTAAATGCTCTGTACCACCCCCCACCAGCACATCACAGCCCCTACAGCCCTCAGGACACCACTGGGACCTGCAGGGTCACCCCACACTGATTTACCCTCCTCATCTCAAAGAAAAGGCACCTACAAAAGCAGAAAGAGCCACTGTGAGGCAACTCCTTAAGACAAAGGAGCAGCAAAAGTGATTCCATAGGAACACAGCACAGATGTGCTGCCTGTGGCACAAAGCCATCACTCCTGTGAGATGAGGGCGGGGGGAGGAAAAGCCAAGGGCTTTACCAGAGTCTGTGAGCATCACGAAGCCATCACTGCCATCACTGTCCAGGGACAGCCCATCCTCGGGGCCACTCCCATCCACGGATGTGGTGTCAAAGGAATGCTGGGATGAGGTTCTCTTCATGGAGAAGAAACGCATCCGGCCGCTGCCCGCCCCGCCCGGAGTCACTGCCCCCTCCTCTGCTTTGGGCACAGGATCCCTACAGAAAAACACAACAAAAACCAGTGATAAAGGCAGGAAGCTGAGCCTGCAGATTATCTGACTGTTGGGTTGGTCTCTGACCACTTACATGTCAAACTTTAGTATCCTCAGATCAGCCCCAAGACATGAACACTTAACCCATGTCCAACCCAAATACAATAGAAAGAAAGGGAGTAGCTGGCCTCTCTCCCCCTCCTGCAGCCCACGCCTGCTCACCTGGCCGGGGGCAGGGACAGCATCCTCTGCATGGTGGAGGTCATCTTGTCCCGGCTCAGGCTCAGGGCATCCTTGGTGAAGGACATGGCCTCCTTGGTGAGGTCCATGGTGGCGTGCAGAGCTTCCTTCGTGGCGTCCTTGGTGATGTGCAGTGCACTGGAGAGCTCCACCTCGATGTTCCGCAGCGGGATCAGCTCTGCCTGGCCATTGAGGGCAACACCTCCTCTGCCTGAGGGCTGCGTGTCCGAGGCTGGGCTGGAAGGGAGAGCAGGGGGGCTCTGAGGGTGGCTGCTGGTCTCTGCTGGTCTTTCTGCAACCAGGGCTTCCACAGCTTCGTGTGCTTCCTCTACCAAGCCTTTCTCCTCGGTGCCCTTACCGCGGGGAGCTGCGCTCAGGGCTCCATCGCTCGCGGATCTTGGGAGCCTCTCCAGCGGGACACTGGCCGCAGTGTCCTGGATCCCACTGTCCTCTGGGAGCTCTGAGGTGCTGCCTAAGCCCTTCTCTGAACTGCTCTCTGATTTCAGCTCCTTCTCCTCAGCTGCCAGCCCCTCCTTGCTGTCTGAGGGTGAGAGCTCGGACTCGATCAGGCTGGTTGTGTCCGAGTCCAGGGACCTGGGCTCCACAACAGACCCTGGAGCAGGGGTCATGAGCAGGGCCACCTCAGCACTGTGGAACATAATTCCCACACAAGCAGACACGGAATCTAAAGGAGACCCAGTCATCTCCTGGGTATCTTGGGCCAGCTGCTCCTGTAGTGTTTGCAGAACTTCCTTCATCCTGAGCAGCACCAAGTACTGATAGTGGTTGAGCCGAACTTTGACATGGACAGAGGAGGACATGAGCACATGGATATCAGCAGAGGCTTCCAGCTCTTTACTGTCTACTCCTTCATCAACTTCACAGTCAGATTCTCCCAAGACATCCATTGTGTCTGGAGCCTTATAGATATTCTTCAGATCCTGGTCAGTCTTTGATCTTTGACAAACACTGAGTTCTCTGGAGAGGTTCACGTTCTTGGAGTGGTTGCTAAAGCTGGCAGAAGGCTTCATTTTCACCTCAGAGGTGGCCAGTTCCTGTCGTTTGGATATCTGAGCTTGCCCCCACCTCTTGGGTAGGCAGGCCCATATGGAAAGGGGAAAAGGGTCAATAAAGCTAAGAGCTCTGCCCTTGGAGCTTTCGGCCCCCTCAAAGCCCAGGGAGAGCTCACTGAAATTCACAGACCACAGATCCTCAGAGGCAGAGGTTTTGTGAGGCAGCTGAGGAAAGCCTGGGTGCTTCTGTGGCCTGTCATCCACCTGGTAGGCGTGGCGCAGGAACAGGGTGTGCAGGAGGCCGAATCTGTCCTGGGCCCGGGGGAACTCGGAGTAGCTGGAGTGGAAGAACTCGGACCCCGCGAATTGACGGAAGAGGCTCTGCAGGTCCTGGCAGCTGCAGGAGGGAGCGTGGCGGGTGTTGGTGGCTGTCACCTCTGACATGCAAACACACAGGGCCTGTGGCCGGTCCCGGTGCTCCATGACTTTCTTATCCACCGGGATGCTGAGCTGCAGCGGGAAGAGAGACACGACAAGGCACGAGGTGAGAAAGGAATAGCAGAGGTTTATTCTGGATGAGAACTCCAGCACCAGCTTTACTGCCCACAGACCAAACAAAACCAGCACAAGCTGGTTGGCAGGCAGAGCATAGTCAGAGAAGGGCAGCAGGTTTATCTCCTCGTTATGTGACACTGTTTTACACCACAACGACACAGATTCCAAACTTCAGAAGGCTGAAAACAACTCTTTTATTTTTGGGATGTGTCTCCCTTATATACTATTTCATACAGCCCAATTTGATTGGTGACAGAAAGACAAACCTCTGCAATCACATTGGTCAGACCAGAGAGACATCAAGAAGAAGTCCCTCCTAGGAAAAGGAATGAAAACATAGTATTGTTACAAAAACACTTCTTTTGTTTACAGAAAATTCCTTGGGAAAAGAATTTTAGAAAACTAAAACATCTCAGGCACAAACTAGGGCTACAATGAACTCCAGCTATGTCCTTGTCTCATGTTCCTTTCACAGAGAGAACACTGAAGACTGGGAAAGGAAGGAAAAGAATGGTACCTTCAGCCTGAAGCCATCCAGCCGGACATCCACGTGCTCATCCCGCTTGCCTGAGTCCTCCAGCTTGTAGATGGCTTTGAACTGCTCCAGGCTGCGACACAGATCCAGGCAGAAGAGGTTTATCCAGAGCACACTTGGGGTGTCCAGGGTGAGCATCAGGCCATTCAGCTGCATGTACAGGTTTGGGCATGGAACTAGAAGGAAACAGATTAATGATAGCAGGAAAGGCCCCTCAGGCGCTCTGCAGCTCAGTGTAGAACCTGCACTAACAGCACCAATGCAGGGGCTTCACCACCCCTGGGGACACATCTCTGGGGGGAGCTGCTGTGGTGCACCCAGAGCACCCCATGGCCCTGCTCCAGGGCTTTCAGTAAGGCTGAACCCCAGGAACTGGGCAAACAGCAGCTGCTGCAATTCCTTCCTGCAAGCACAGCTCTGCTTCCACATTGTGCACAAACTCCATCCCACCTTCCCACAGGCAAAAAAAAAATTAGGATGGCAAACATCAGAAAATTAAACAACAATGGACAGAGAATTTCTAACAGGGTTAACGCATCTAGACCATTGATGGGTCTTCAGGAAACTTGTGAAAGAAGGCGCTAACCTTGATGTATTACCTGGAAAGTCCTGATTGTCTGGGAAGTAATATTCTGTGAATTCAATATGGATTGCAGAGACCTGGTCAGGGAGTTTGAAGATTTTTCTACTACAGGAAAGCAAGGTGGAGGGTTTCTTACTTTGCTGCCCAGCTGTAGAGACCTGAAAAGAGAATGAAATGCAGTTGTGCAGAAGTCAGACTTGGCAAACCCAAGTGTTCCAGTGACCCCGCAGTTGCCTGTATTCAATCCATCTCATTTACACATCAAACATACACTGCTTTCAAGAAAAATATAATTTTCTTCTACTTGCTGATATTGCCAACTCCTCTCCTTTGAGGGAATTTAGTTCTTTGTGTCTCCTGTCACTGCTAGTAAGGGCTGTGACAAGCAGAATTAGGTGACATGAGCAAACAGAACAGAAATCTGTTACAGCTGCCTGCAAGATCAGCAGCACGTTGGCAAGTCCATCATAGTATCTGGTGCTGCAAAGAGCAAAACCAGCTCTTGGACAGATACAAGGCACATGAATGCAGGGTCTGATCCAGGGCAGAAAGCCTGAGGTGAGATTTATGCCTCCTCTGTCAAAAATCCACATCCTCACTGACTTCTCAAAGGCATGGAATGTTTTACACTGGGCCTGCCTAATGCTTGCTGTAAGCTTAGACAGGAACAGAGGGCAGAAACCCGTGGTTACACAGTTCCCTCTGAACATGAAAACCATCAGCAGTTCACTCTTGGCTTAAAAGTTTTACAGGCAACATCATAACAGCATTTAGGCTCTCCGGGCAGCGTTTTGGACGTCGTAGGATTTGTGTGATTCTTTGAATCATATCTTGAATCATCTATTGAATCATATCATTTCCTTTTTAGCAGTGCCATTACCATCTGCAGGCAGTGCTGAGGTGCCTACCTGGTGCACATCCAGGTCATCCACCCGCACCAGCACACAGCTGGAGCGCAGCCGGTGCCAGGGCGGGTGCCGCGGCCGTGGGAGACTGCTGGGGGGAGCCCGGCCCTTCTCCGGGGGGCTCTTCTGGGGACTCTGGGGAGGCTCTGTGGGGACACACAGGCACAACCAGCAGGGTTTTAGTCACCTTCTTTGCACCATCAGTACCAACACCTCTGTGCTTACTGTGCAGAACTAACAGCCCCAAAATTAGAAACGGATGAACACGGCTAGGCAGGAGAAACGTTCAGGACTTTTGAAGGAAGAGCACTGTGAAAGGTGAGTCTGTTCTGTGGCAAGAGAATACACTCCTAAGCCAGGTCTTAAGTATGTAATTTCATCCTTGTATCATATGGAGAAACTCAACAATAATCCACTGCAGCCTGTCCATCCTTGCTGCAGTGCTCTCCCAGCCACTTTCCTTTGCCATTATATCTATGATTTTTAGAGTGCTGTGCATTCCTGCACCAACAAATCAGCTTGCTCAGCTGGGCACAGGCAACTAAAGATTTTGCTTGATGGAGCAAAGCTGGTACCATCTCCTGCTTCACTGCTTTTATCAAATACCATTACCTGGTTTCCTTTTGAAAGGGGAAAGTGGAGTCCTGGCAAACACAGGGTCTGTTTCTTCATAAGGCTTCTCCATCTTGCTTTGAAATTCAGTGACCAACTTCTTTGCCCACTGTCCCCGAGTCTCCATTGCTTCACTGTACCTCACCCAATGCTTGCAGGCATCTCCTGCAGAGGAGCAAACATCCTGGCTTTAAAAATGCAGTTTCTTCCTTGCAGTCCAGGCTGCAATCATAGAGCAGTTCTTTAAACTCCTTTTTTATCCCCCCTCCTCAGGTTGTGAGGCCACAGGCTCCCTACCTGCCCTGTGGAAAGGATAATAATCAAAAGCCATCCTCCTGAATGTCAGCTGGATGGCACCACCCAGCATCCCATGCTTCAAAGCACCTGTAAGGAACAGAGCAGAGGAAACCTGGTCAGCTCTGCAATCCCAGCCCTGATGCAGCAGAATCCAGAACCACATTGCTCTGACTGCCACCACAGATTAACTGACACCACAGCCAGGATTAGGGTACCATCTTTAGGAATCTGGACAAAAATCTTGTCCTAGGCAAGGCGAAGGACACGTGAATCAACCGGCCAACGGTTTATATGGCAAGAACCAGGCCTGGAAACTCAAATCCCAAACTGCAAAACCCCAGTGCTTCCCACCCTCTTTCAGACAGAAAATCACTGCCTCAGCTGTTGTTCTTCCCTCTGCTGTTTCCCTTTGTCCTGACCTGACTCCCGGGCGTGGCTGTCGTCGCAGATGTGCAGGTCCAGGCGGGAGATGAGCAGGTGGTAGGAGGATTCCTTCATGTCGTGCTTGTCGAAGTACTGCCCGATGCTGGTGGCGTTGGGGCTGGCCCCAAAGGGCTGAGCCCAGGACTGCTGGGCACTGGGAGCAGGGGGGGTGATCTGTGGGAGAGGGATAAGCTCAGTGAGAACCCGGAGAGAGGGAAAACACAGAGGTTATAACGCAATTAATCAACTCATGCAAATCTTCCAGCCTTTTATAGGTTTATAGGATCAAACTGGCATTCCCAGGATCTGGATCCTTTCCTGTGCTCTCATGAGCAAAACCCTTTGTCTGTGGCTCTGCCAGCTGCATGCAGTTCTCTTGGAAGATGTTTTAAGATTCCTGAGCAAAAAGTGCCAAGTATTCTCCATCCCTCCTGTGCAACCTCACAGCTCTGTGTGTGCATCCCTGCTTCCCTGGAGCTTCCAACTCCAGCAGAAATATTCCTCTTCCCTCACTCTTGACTTGGGAAATGTATTTTATTGGCAATGAATCCCACTCCTTTGGTCATCTCACTACCCCACAGCAGCCCACAGTCCACAGAACACTGACCTGACATGAGTTCCCATCAAGGAAAATGCTGTGGGCCAATATGGGCCAGATGCCACACAAACAGAAACTGTCCTTTTCCCTGGCAGACCAACATCCAAACTCGCTCACCTGTACAGACTCTGGTGCCAGGCTTTTCCTCTGCTGAGCAGATTTCTCCATGGCTTCACTCAGAGACTCAGCGTATTTCATCATTGCCTTCAGCTGAGAGTCTGTCAGCACCCAGAGCAGGTCATCCAGCAGGAACATCAGCTTGGAGGCCACCACGTTGCAATCTTTGGTCTGAAACAGCAAGGAAGGAGTTAGGGACTTCAAAAATTGCCTCCACAGACATAGAGTCTTCATAAAACATGGAAGCAGAAAGAAGGGAGGCTGCTGTGAAACTCTTGTGAGAGATGTTATCTGGTGCATGTCCACAGCACCTCCTCTCAGATGGAAAGTAGTCAAAGCCACCTCCTCTTTAGGAGACAAATTGCTCAAATTGCTCACTGCTTAATTCTCTTTTTTTAAATCATCACATTTCCACTGACAGCTAAAAATCAGGCTGCCAGGCTTTCAGCTCCCAGTAAGGAGATGACAGCTCTCCTTGGGATGTTCAAATGGATTGAAAAACTCACTCCCATCCACGAGATCCCCTCCTGGGAAAGGAACTGCTTTGACATTTGGTAAGAACACAGCTGTCTCTGACAGAAAACATGGAGAGATCCATCAGTTTGGGCTCAACATTTCTGAAGGGAGAAAAGGGCTGTTGAGGACTGTGGGAGGAAATATGCATCATCTCTGCACCAAGCAGTGAGACCACATCCTGAAAAGCATGGAGGAAACTCTCACCCTTCTCTTGAGAGAGATCTGGATCCTCCCCTGGTTGGTGATGAGTCTCAGAGGAGTAGTGATAGGATCCTGATCACCATTGTCCGTGGCATCTGCCTCTATCCGCAGGGTCTGCCAGGTGAGCTCCTTGAACGTCAGAACCTGCCCAGGAGGAGAAAAAACAGGAAAATGCTGAGATTTTCACAACTTCAAGGATTAAAAAGAAAACCCCAAAACACTCAGAAGACATGAAATGAAACAAGGAAAAGTCATTGATCACACTTTTCTTCTGTGATCCCAGTACAAGGCCAAGGCCTCACCTCTCCCCTCTGTGGGTCCGTGATGCGGGTGAGGCGCAGGTCACTCTGCTGCCAGTTGGGGTTGACACTGTAGCCCTGGAGCTGCCACAGCTCAAAAGAAGCATGAAAGGCCTTGGAGTGAATCTTGATGGTGATGGAATTGACAACAATAAACATCCCCTCCACGACCTTCTCAGCAAAGCCATATTCACTGCAAAGAGAAGATCCCCCCACGTCACAACGAGAGGCCTGGCAGAGGTAAGGCTCACACATAGAGAGGTTTATGAGCAACACCAAAGGCACTGAAACCCAAGGGCAGGAAGGCCAGTGGTGAATCAAGGAGAACAGCAGCCCCCACATCCCAGCAGGATGGCAGGGAGAAGCTGCAGGGCTCAGGGTCTGACCTCTGTCCGGCAGCAAGAGCGATGGGGGACTGTCCATTGGGTGGCCGAGGCTCCTCACACGTCCTCATCTCCACCTCCACCTTGTCCAGGTACTGCAGAGACACAACGTGGGAGCCATGAACACCACACCAAGCCTCAAGCTCAGCCCACCAGCCCTGGGGTGAGATTCCAGGGCAGGGACAAACAACTCAGGAGTCTCAACACCCCAAGAGTCTCGTGTTAAAGCTCTCACACTATCAGTGCCAGTGGGTAACCTGAAACCCCGGGAGTGGGGAAAACAAACAACAAAAAAAACAGGCACAGGGCTGCCCTGGACTTCCCTGAGAGCTCATCTGGCTCCATCCTGCAGTAAAATGAGGGACTCATGGCCCTATGTGCTAAGGGCCTGGAGGATTCAGCTCCAAAGAAAATTTGAGCACTTGATGGTTTCCCTCTCCAGAATTTTTCTCAAGTAGAAGAGATTAAAAAGAATGAGGAAGAAAAGGAAGAAAAGAAGAAGGAAGGAAAAAGGGAGAAAGGAAGGAAAGAAGACAAGAGAGGCAACATTACCAGGCAGATTGGGTGTGTTTTCAGCTTTGTCCACTGGATCTGAAAAGACAACGTTGAGGTTATCAGAGTGATCTTTGCATTGGAAAGTTTCATAAATTGCAGGAAACCTTCTCAGCCCAAACTTTGAGCCCCATTTCTCTGAGAAATATCTGCACTGTCTCACTGTATCCAGGTCAAACAGAGACACAGACAAGGGAAAAGACATTCCAGACACCAGATCTACAAACCCAGCAGAGCTTTTGGATCTCATATATCATCAGGAGTAACAGATATTCTGCAGGTCAAATTCTGCTATGGGGAACATTCCTGGCCTTTAAGTTTACAACTAACTGCTGCTGTTACTGGAAGTCACACAACTCTTTTGAAGACTGTGCACAAACCAAAAAGCTCCATTTTATTTTCATACAGCAACGTTCACTCTGCAGTTCTTGTAGGAGGGGGAACAAATGTTTGTTACTAAACTGAGCAGATCTGACTCTAAAAACAGAGCACATCAGATGAGTAAGACAAGCTCATTTTTACTGTCACTTGGCAGAGTAGAATCATATTTCTTTTATAGAAAGTCTCTTTGATGTCCTTAAAACTTTTGAGTTCATGTAATGCAACAATGGTTAATACCATGTGCAACTGAACAATCTGGCAGCTTATAACAACTCAAAAAACCACAAATCTTTTTGCTCTAAAAAGCACGCGGAAGAGTTTGTAAGAGTTTGTAAGAATTTGTAAGAGTTCAGTGTGCAAAGTGCAAGTCCATGCAGAATCTCAGCGAGTCTGCCTGTAAATGGATAACTTCATCCATTTAAAGTTGCCTCTGCTCACCCTGATGGAAGCCTTGTTGCAGTAGACCCGGGTGATGGCCAGCCAGGTGGGCAGCTCCAGCACATTCTGCAGCACCTCCTCATCCAGCTCCAGGTTGGTCAGCTGCCCCTGACCTTTCAGCGTGCTCAGGTTGATTTTGTCTGGAGAGAGATTCTTGGTAAACCTACAAGAGAACAAAGAGGAAACTCAAAAACAGCCCCCAGCAAAGCTGCTGAGACTGCAGGAGCATTTCAGAGCTATTTTAATACCAGAGTTTGTTTGCTGTTTTGTTAAACCCTTTCTGACATTTTTAAACCCAAGGCAAGTTGGTTGCTTCAGAAAAAAACCATCTCTACACTTTGACATTTGGAGGATTTTTTTTGTTTGTTTGTTTGTTTTAAACTAAATTCAGGTTTGAGAAACTGAAAATTTCCTTCTAAAGCTCTGGATCCTGGAAACCAGCAAAACTGCCCTAGGACAAAACCCAAGAAAACCAAAGCCAAACTCCAACAGCTCAGCAGTTTTACTCCCCCCAGAACTGCCATGTCAGCGGGGGAAAGTTTAATTCTCTAGATTGTTTTCACCCAGGAAAGCAAAAGATCATTAATGAACGACTTTTGTGGCTGTCTCTTTTTAACACCACCAATTGCAGCCCAGCCTCCTCTCTGGTCAGCAGGGCCAAACAGCAACTCCCCTCCCAGGGACTGCCCCAGCTCCCTCCTCTGTTTTCTCTGCTTGAAACTCCTCCTCCCCAGGGCTGCCAGTGTTTCACCTCCCCTGTGTGCAGCCCTTCACACCCCTCATGTGCCCGAGATTTCAGTGTCATGGATTAAACACTTGCAGCAGGACTGCTCAAGAGCAGAGGATCCTGGTGTGAAAATCTCTGACTTCATTAAAACCAGAGTGGCCTCTAAGGAACCAGAGGAGCCAGTTCAGAGGGCAGCAGATCACAGTGGCTGTACAAGTGTTGGCAACACTTCTCCATGTCAGAGAACCCCTCTGTGGCAGCAGAACCCCTCCTGCCTCCTTCACACCTCACTCCTGTGCGGGAGCTGCCAGCACAGAACAGGGGGCTGCACTCTGACGTCACTGAACTCAAACTTGAAGAGTTCCTGCCAGACAACTTTCCCAGCACTGAATCCAGGGCTTATTTCACACATAGCTCCATGCCAATGCTAATTCTCATTCTGTACAGTGGTCCAGAAAGCGGGATGGAAAGAAAGCCCCTATTGTCAGTGTAAGCAGGAGCAGGCCCCCAGTCACACGCTGCCCTGCTCACTCTGCCCCTGCACCCACAGAATGGGGGCTGCTCTGGGAGAGGCATGAGGGGCTTCTGGAACAGCCACAGCTCAAGGAGGAGAGGAGGAACCAGAGCCACAGTGCCAGGATGCAGCTGCTGCAGGAGCTGGAGTTGTAGCACAAACCTGGCTAAGGCACTCAGCAGCAGCTGAGCCATCAGCCCAGGGCTTGCAGGGGCAAAAGGGCCTTTCCAAAGCAAACGTTTTGTTGGAAGAGAAAGTCTGACAGATGTGTTGAGATGCTGGTGTCAAGCCTGTGCTATTGATGCAGCACTGCTGGAAGAGGAGGGCAGCACACAGCTGTGAGTTTGCCCAGTGCCGCCCTTCCCCTGCAGGCAGCTCCTGTGCCCTGCTGTCCCCTCCCACGCTGAGCTGAAGGGACACGCTGACAGCTCAGACCAAGTTTACAACACCTACCAGGGCTGCACATTCCCTTCAAACTCGTCACTCCCTTTAAAAGGTTTGTTTGAACACGCCCAGGGAGGTGGCTGAGGTTAACCTGGCTTCTCAGCATCCGCACCAAGAAACTGAAAATTGCAGAGTGTGTTCCAACAGCTGCTCCACAGGCAGGGAGCACTGAGAATGGATATGATTTGGGGCTGGAGTCCTGTTGTGAGCACCCACAAACCCAGACACGGCCGAAAATTAGAGCAAACACCTCCACAGGCAATCCAGGAGCACCCCTGTGGTGTGTCAGAGAACCAGCTCTGCTGAAAGCTGATGTCACTGTGTCCACTTGGGATTGGATGCTAAGAATAAACCAAACAAACACGGACAGGTAGGTAATACCCAGCACTTAAGCTCGAAAGCTGGCACGGGCAGTGATCAGCTCCCACTGGCTGAGCTTTCTCACACCTGCACTGAAGGATCATCCCTGGGCTGGGAGCCTCATCCCAGGATAAGAGTGCTCAGAGGGGAAGCTGCTTTCAGCTGCTAATGCAGAGGAAAAGTACAAGTGTTGCCTCTAATTCTATATAGCCAAGTCTCTAAAGGAGGGGAATGATGCTTAAGCTTTTTATATATTTTTCATATATTTGTGGCTTTGTAGATTGCTAATGCATGGCTGTAGCTCCAGTAGTTTTCCTACCCTTTTCCCCTGGATTTCAGAACCATAAGCTGACCTTCTAAACACATTCCTAAAATATTGTTTAGTCTTATTCCAAGGAGGGGACCTACAGTAAGGAATAATAAGAAGAGGGTCAGAGAACCCCTTGGACCAACTCCAAGGGGCTGACCCAGGGCTGGGTTACTGGAGCAACTGAATTTCCTATTGGATGTACATGTTAGATATCCTAATTAATTAACATTATAAAATTGTAGAAATTCAGTTCCAGGTGTTTCCATCACCACTGGGACACCTGGAAGCTTCCAAATAAAGGTCTGCTTTTTACTCTACTATTCTAACACAAGGGGTTTTTTCTTTTGATTATAGGCAACACAAGCCCATGTCTGAACCAAGGCAGCACCTTCCTTCAGTGTGTAGGTGTATCAAAAATACCAGCACACCGTGGAAGAACCAAAGCTGTGGAACAGGACACAGTGCAGAGCGAGATATGAAACTTGATCCAGCCAAACCAAGCAGCTCTTTATCACCATCTCCAGGGAAAGGCTGCAGAGATCCTGCTGGGCAGGTACCAAACCCACCTCTGGTGCTACCAGACTCCATTTAAGAATTCTTTCATAAGGCATTCCAGATGCACCAAAATGTGTCATTCCACCCCCAAAGCAGAGCTGACAGACCCCACCCATGATGGGACAACAGAGGCTGGAGGTTTTGGGGAAAAAGAAAAAAATCTCAAATGGAAACAGATTCTTCTAAACCACGGCCCAAATTTCTCAGGGTATGCTGCCCATTTGTCAAACCCTTCTTTCAGCTGCTGCCCTGTACAGGAATCCCAGACCTTCCACTGGAATAACCTCCACACTTGAGCTACTTCACCCACACGTCACACAGGGCTTACAGGAGGCCTCAGGGGAGAACACAAGAGTTCACAGGTGCCAGGTCTCTGCTGTTGCCTGAACTGCTTTGGTCAGCACCAGGGGAGGAAAAGCAGCAAGAGCAGAACGTGTCAGATGTTTGCTGGCAAGCTCTCTCCATTCACACTCACCCACAGCAACGTCCTTGGCAGCACGAGCTGCTGGCTTAGGGAAAACTGAATGAAAATGGTGGCTATTGGGAAAACTGACACGGGAGGATATTTGCACTACCTTTTTTTCCTTTTTTTTTTCTTTTTTTTTGCACCTCCATAAAAAGTCAAGCAGAGCTGAGCCAGTAAACTCACAGGGCAGCACTCCTTTTGAGCCTGCTGGGATTACTCTGACAAAAGTCAACCCTGAAAATCTATTTGCTCGATCATCACCCTGAATATATATCAAAACATGATGTCACTACTGAAAACAACTGCCCAGTTCCTCAGCCTGCATATCCAGAGGCCACAAACTCACTGACTGCAAAAGGAATTTGGGTAAATCTGACTGCTGGCCCAAAGCCAGGCCAGAATCATAAATAAATTTATGTTCACATTTGTAGCTGTCTCGCCACACTGTCTCCAACTGAGCTGCATGGACAGATAATGTCAGAAGACATCTGAAATCATAAAACTTCTCCCCAGATCCCTGTCTCATTACCCTGCTGCCACATGGATCAGGAACCTTCTTCTCAAACACTCAATTTCTGCCTCAGCCTCCTCCCTACAGTCCTGCAACCATCACTGGCTGTTGTACACAGCCACCACCTCCAGCTCCACACCAGCATTTCTATTAATACCTTTGTCACTATGGCTATTATATGGGAGAGCTAATTAGCTGTACACCAGTGACCTTGATTTGGCTTAATGACAAGCAAAATCTCTTGGCAGAAGGAAGTGCATGGCTTGTGACACCAGCCACAGCTGCAGGGAGCAGCTGGAAAGTCCCTCCAGACATAGGTAAGGCAGAAAGGAGGAACTGATCAGCTCAGTGGGAAACCAGCCCAGGACCCACTGGGGTTTTTGTCTCCACAAGGGTCACAGCAAGGGAAGGGATGAGGATTTTCTGCTTTGATTTGGAATGCGAATATGTAATTTAAGCAACTATGACAGGAATTGGACATGGGGAAAAAAAACCCAACCACTGTATTCTGACCAATGCAGATTTGCTCCTGCCCAAAAATCTTTTCAAGTCTTGCCTGGTCTGGTTTTGGACAGCAGATTTAGTGGGATTTCCAACTGCCTTGGGAAAATCCAAAAATCTCTGTGATGTGACATTTCACCTCAAAATAAAACCTCTTACCTCAGAAGCCAAAGAGCATGTTTCCTAGAACAAAAGGTTCATGACTGCTAAAAGGAAAGGTCAGTGACTTTCCAAACCAGGGCTGCTCTCAAGGAAGGCAGCAGCAGAAGCTTTAAGTGCAGTACACATGACTGAAGATGAACTTAAAAATAATTTTGGAGGAAATAAAACTGGGCAAGTGATCAAAACTTCTGTAAAAAAGGAAAAAATAGCTGCCTCGAAGATGCACAGGAAGAACTAAAAGCTTTTTCAGGAAGAAAAGCCATTTTACCTCCTTGAACTTTTGGTGTTAGCAGTGACCACTCTGTCTGAGAGTGGGCACAGAGCTGCTCTGCAGAGTTGCCCAGGAGGAAGAGAAACTGGCTGAATTAGCAGAGGATGGGACTAATCACTGCACAGTATGAGATGGAGTTGGTATCACACCCTCTTAGCACAAAGCCATTTAGAGTTTAAGGGAATCCGATCAACACCAAGCTGCCCAATAGTTAAGGAGACAGAAAGCACCACATTTATAACCATCTCATCACCTGTGCACAGCTCTGTGTACCCCAGATATCCTGGGAGGCAGCAACACCTTCCCAAGTGAACAATCAGCCTGAGAAATTCACCCTGCTTGGGTTACAGGGCAAACAGTTTCCACTGAACGAGGTACCAGCCTGTCCCACGCTCCTTATCAGGGCGGATTTAGGCACATCTGGTGTCCCTGTACACACCTGCCACTGCTGGTGGCTTTCCATTATCAGCTTTCTGTTTTTCCAGGCTTCAACTGCACTGAATGAAAGCCACCCTAAGCCAAACACAGAACATCCTGGTAAGTAACCAGTTGTCTTGGCTCTGTGTTACCTCCTGCAACACAACGAGGCTAAGGGAAGGCTCAGGAGAATTCAATTCAGGGTTAAACTCGCAGGGAGAAAAATCAGCATTTCCAAGCAGATCAGGCATGAGACCAAAGCATTACACAGAGCAGAATTCTTGCTCACTCCTCCCCGAGGACTGCAGCCTCCCTGGCTACCAAGGATACTTTCTTGTCCCGACAAATATTTCCCTAGAGCATTCTGAACGCTGAGAGGCTCCTTGCTTCACACCCACCAGCACCTCACTGGGTACTGGGAGCCCTGGAAAACAAACCAGGAACTCATCTGAGAGGAGAAGAGGCCAGGTCTCTGCCAAGGGCTGAACTCCACCTTCTTTGCTATTTCCAGCTCCTCAGTGTCAGTACTGGACACTCAGTAAAGTTTAAATGCCAGCTGTCCCATGCTCTCAACAAATCTGGAATGCAAACCGTCAGTACTTGCCAGGGAATTTCCCAAATCTAATCCTCAAGCAAATAACAGATGAAAGAAACTAGAAAGAAACCTAATAAATACAAACACTAGTCCAAAGCTCCACTTCTTCATCCTCCAACCATTTTCGTTTCCAGTGTGCAGAAACAAACAGGTTATTGCCTAATTCCAACTCAGCTGAGCAGCTGCAGGGGAGGCAAGGGCTCAGGGAGTCCAGGAGGAATAAGAAGAGCCCCTTTAACAGCCCCTGCCCACCAGTGAGGCTGAAGAGCTCTGGAGAGGCTCCACAGGGTCAGCACAGCCCAGAGCTGCAGTGGAGGAGCTCTGACCACATTTTCCTCCTCTGAGCTACTCAAATGTAATTTACCTCTGCTGCAACAAGAGTCTATTTAGCATTCTAGAAATGGCACACACGTGTCTGGAGCCAAGGAGAAGTGGTTGGAAACACTTTGCACCCAGCAGCTCCATAAAACTCTTTGCTTGGTTCTCCCAGCAAAGTGCAGCACAGCAACCATGAATTTACAAGGGAACACTTCAGACTCTGTAAAGGGAAAATGCCAGGTCCTGTCTGTGCCCACTCCTTTTTCCCACCCTGTCTTGAACAAAGAAGAGGGAGATGCATATTACTTTACCCATAATAGCTTGGGGTTCTGCCTTGCCATCAATAATTCCTCTATATTAAAATTTTTAAGAGTAAAAGAAGCCATCAAAATGTACTGGGAAAACAAGGTATGTCCAAACTAAAACACTGAGTAAAGGGTTTACATCCAGCCTTACATGCTTTGCTGGGCACAGCATGTAAGAACTTAGAGATAAGCTCATCACCAGGGGTTTGGTGCTGCACCAGCAGCAGTTGCTGGGACCTGACAGAGCTCCTTCTTCATAAAACTGCTTCATAAAATCCTGCCACAAACTGCTTCATGCTCTGGATCCACCCTGGGCACCAAAGGAACCATCACCTGGCCAAACAGCACGTGCTGAACTGCAGGAGCAGGATGCTGTGCAGATGGAAAAGTAACGTTTTTTATCAGCGTTTAACAGCTGGCAGCTCTGTGGTTTCATGTACTTCCCATTGCTGCAACAGCTATTTTAGCCAAATGATCATCTTAGAGATCATCACAGAAATTTCCCTGATCACCAAAGGAGGATATTAAAGCAGCTAAGGCCAAAACTGCAAAGCTGCTCAGAGGTCTTGCTGCCTAAATCACCTGAGATTCTGTAGCTTCCTCAGACCATTCCCAGATGCAATTTCTTTGCTTTCCTCCTTGCCCACCATGCTCGCTAAATTGCTTCCAGGTAATTTATAACCAAGGTCAAGAAACTGGGAGAAGCCTGAAGGGTTGGTAGGAAGCAAATCTGTCTTATTTGTGATAGCTTTTCCTGACTGTGAGGGTGTCCCACAGCCCTGGCGAGCTGCAGGTGCCATCCTGTGACTGCAGCAAGGGCACAGCTGCAGCACAGTGCTCGAGCACGCAGCAGTGCTGCAAAACACTCCAGGGCAAGGGAGAGGCAAACACAGCAGGAATTCAGGGTCTGTTCTCTTACAGCAGTGCCCAGACTGCAGCATTTGGGCAAGAAATCTAAGCTGAGGAGGGGAAGGCATCCTTTAGAGTCAGGGAATTCCCCACACTCCTGTGCTGGGCAAAGGCAGAGCTGGTGACATGGCCTGACTTGCCTGGTGCAAGCCACAGAGCCCATTCCAATGATTCCTGAGTGGCACAGAACAAATCTCATCTTCTTGGTGGAAGAACTGCTCTTTCATCTGCCCACCTTTTCTGAGGAGAGGGATGGGCCCCTTGAGATAGCACATCTCATTTCTGCCATTCTGACCCCAGGGAGTCTCTCACCCCCTGGCAGGATGAGCAACCTGCAAAGGCCTTTCTCTGCCCTGCCTCAGCCGGAGTGCAGGTCTCTGATGGTGGGGATGGACAGGGAGGAGTCCCAGTCCTACACAAGGAGCCCCAGACAGCCCCAAGGCCGACTGCAGAACAGGCAGGACTCACACACAGCCCTGTGCTGGGTCTGGGAGCCAGCTCTCAGCTCTTTGTGTTGGCACAGAAGCAGCACAACTGCGTGTAAGGGGTAATGCCAAAGGCATCCTCAGGGCCAGGAAGGGATTCCGAGATGCTCACATCCAAGTTAGGAAACAACAGCCCCCAGGAGCCCACGTGCTCCCAGCTCAGCACACGCTGCCACACCCACGTGTCCCCGCTGCCAAAGGGGTCTAGAACAAACTAAAGCTACACCAAGAGCCTGCCTGGTCTCTTCACTTACCCACCAGCTGCAAATGAGAGAGGGCAGGAGTCAAGGCAACCTCGCCTGGAAAAAGGGATGCGAGGCCTAATCTGTGGGATGGAGAGGCACTGCTCTATTCCTCCTCCACTGAGATGCAGCACCATTTATGAGGAGCTACACAATGCTGTTTCTCCTGGCTGAATACCTGACCTGCCCTGATAAGCACTCAGTGTTACACTGTGCTCCAATGCTCTGTTCTCTAACATTATTTTTAATTTTGTTTCTAAATCCCACCTCACTTACCTGAGAAGGTGGCTCCATCCTGTGCTGAGGACAGTTTGCCAAATCCACAATCTGCTATCCACTCATTTCTGTGCTGCACATCTGTTCCACATCTGCCTGCACCGGCAACTCATGCTCTGCACTCTCCTCTGCAAACAGCTCTCGTTTTCCACACAGGTTGTCCTCTCTGGTAACATCTCTGCTGTTGCTAACTCCTCTCTCATTTCTCCTCTGCTCCCTTTTCACACTACTTTCAGAGGTTCCCACAGTTACTCCTCAGCTGCAGCTCTCTGGGGTCCCTGTCACAGTGAGGCACATTTGTGGTCTCCTCCCTCTGTGTTCAGACCTGCCCCCAAACCCCAGTCCAGCTGCTCCTCTGCTGACATCAGCTTTTATTTCTCCCAGCAGGACTGCACTTCCTTTGCATTTCCTTTGGAAGCCATGCTCTGTGTGCCTGTTACTCCACAAGCTCACAAGTTTCAACACGTGTCCCAAAAGAAAACGTCACAAAGCAGCTGTTATAGGCAGCAGGGGATAAACCTCTCCAACAAAATTAAATAAAAGCCTTTTTGGCAAGGATTTCCACTGCAGTGCTGAGAACACAAATCCCAAAGTGGCACATGAAGTTGAGGCAGTTGAGCTTGTGGATAAACAGGGCCTTTGTCACACCCTGAGAACACGGATCTGCTGCGGCTACACCAACACTGGTTAAAACAAACAAAAAAAAAGACAACACGAAGAAGCTCCTTTCAAATAAGGCCAGGAAGATGTAAAGGCAGCTCACTGATTTTATTTTAAAGCATTAGATGTGCTTCCATGAATAATTACGGGCTGGGAAACACAACCATGCTCAGAGCCAGCAGCTGATGGCCGGGCAGCTCTCAGGGAGCCCCTGATGTTGGGTTCCAGTCACTCCCCAGCACTGCAGCCCTGTGCCTGCCTGGAAGCAGCAAGAACTGAAACCACCTCATCTGTTTGCTTTTCCAAGCTAAATATAGGACAAAGGAGTGAAAGGCACAGATGGCGAAAGCTCCGCAAGTTTTTAGGTTCTCCTGCTCTAGGAATTTAAGCTGCTGAAGCACAACACAAGGCTGAGCCTTCTCAATTGTGCAAAGCCCCGCCGTGACCACCACGGCCATCCAGTCACACACGTGATGTGGGATCACAGGAACAGTCGGGTGAAACACCTCATTCACATTTCCCTGATCCAGCTGCCTCTCCTGACCGCTTTTCTTGCAAATTTCCACATAGAAGAGGGACAAAACCACACCCCCGTGCAGAAAGGACTCCGAGTGGAGACACAACAAAAAGAACAGGGAGTTATTTCATATGCAAATGTGAGCAGAAAATAAAGGCAGATTAATGATTCAGTAGCAAAATTCTTCCAGGCAAACCAGCGTGGCTGAAAGAAAACCCAAAGGGAGGGTGAAGAGGAGGTATTTGGAGGAAACACGACTGGAACAATAAAACTTCATCTTTTTTATACACCATTAAACCGGGTTCAAATTGCATTTCTGCAAAGATCCACAGTCCTTGTGCAAGTGAGAAGCAGGATCAGATCAATCACCCAAACAACCAAGTCCAGCTAGTAGGAAAACAGGCAGACATGTTGAATGTTTTGGGACTCCCTGTTCTCCTTGGAACGGCCCAAAGGAAGCACAGGTGAACACTGAGAACTGGCCCAATCAGAGGGAAAAAGGGGCACTTTGGGTAGGAATATACTCTAACAGTGGTAAAGAGAGACCAGAATGCAAAATTAAGCAAAAGCACCAGCAAAACTGTATTTATGTAAAGAAAGAGAATTGTCCATGAGAACAACGCCCACAGGAGCAGCCCAGGATAATGCCCAGCTCTGTTTCACCCTCTATCAAGAACTGCTCTCACCTCTCCCTGCTATAAAATACTTCAGTGCCTCCTTACCAGGAGGCTGAATCTTTACTGACGGCAACACACCTGTGTGAGGTGAATGAGAGAGAAAGCTCAGAGCCTTGGGATGTCAGGCCTGGCAGAAATCCACTTAAACCAGCACCCAGAGCAGCTCCAGCAGCAGCTCCATCACTCCTCCTTCGGGACAGTACCGAGAGAGCCAGAGCATGGAGCAATTGGTGACTCCAAGACAGAACCTGCACTGCCCACTCAGGGTGTGTGGGGATGGTCTGGGGCTCCAGACACTCCCAGCATCCACCTCAGAGGGCTGGGATTCATGGATCACATCAACACTGACCCCATGCAGGCCACAGAGGTCACTTCGGGCCCCTCACTCTGCACCTGAGCGTGTCCAGCAGCAGGGATGGAAAGGACCTGCTCAGGAAGCACAGAGGACGGACGCTGTGCCCTCCCCGGCACCCTCACAGGCACGGCACCTTTCTGTTCACGCTCCTCCGATCCCGCAGCGATGCAGAGCGAGGTGGTGCCCGCATCCATGAGATAACACAGGCAGCTCTTTTCTCGCCGTGAGGGGAAACTGAGGCACCGCTACGCGCCCAAGGCCCGCCCCGAGCGGCGGCAGAGCCGCGGCCGCAGCTGCATGCCAACACTCCCCCTCAGACAGGGAGCACCCGCTTTTCCCCAAAGCCCCTCGCAGCGCCTGGGATGAAGTTCACTGAAAATGACGGAATGCCAACACTCCCCTAGAGCTGGTGTCACCCCGGGGCTGTTCGTGTTCCCTTCTCGCCTCCCGAACTTCCACTGCCGCGGCCCCAGGGCCAGCACCGCCGGGCCGCGCTGGGCACCGACACCGGGGCACCGGCCGGGCTCGGAGGGCTCTGACCCCGGGGACGGGTGGCGGGGCCACTCCGGGCAGGCTGGGTCCGCTGTCCCCGGACACCACAGACCCCACGGCCCTCGGACACCCCCCGACCCTCGGACACCGCCCCCCGGCCCGGCGGCTCCACAGCCCGAACGGGCCCTCAGCCCCCGGGCCCGGCAGCTCCCCAAACCCCCAGGCCCGGGCCCTCGTCCCCCGGGAGGAGGAGGAGCAGCAGGATGAGGAGGAGAAGGAGAAAGAGGAGCGGGCGCCTCACCGAGAGAGATGCTTCAGGATCTGCTTCTTGATGATCCCCGCCATGGCGTCTGCCTGCCCGCGCCCCTCACGACGACCAGCCGGGACCAGGAGCGCGCCTCATCCCTGCGCCCGCCCCTGCCCGAGGTGGGG
>VXBB01018584.1:178330-195084 GCA_013399915.1 Illadopsis cleaveri
CCGGGCCCCGCCAGGGCGGGGGGGAACGGGCGGTGTTTGTGCTGGGCCCTATGTCCCCTGCCCGGGCCCGCCGGGCGGCGCGGGGCCGGAGGCGGCTCCCATGGCGGTAGGGGAGCGGGACGGGGCCGGGGCGGACGGGGCTGACTCTCGGCCCCGGCCCGGGGTGCGGGTTTGCCGGTTCTCCGGTCCAAGGGCCGCGGAGCTGTTGGAGTGGCGAACAGATACACGGGGCGTGTGAGCCGCGGGCAGGGGCTGCGTTCGGGGACGGGCTGGGGCGCCCCGACTTTGAGGCAGCTTCAGAGGAAGGGAAATTGTGTCAGAAAGGCGCTGTAGGACCCTGGAAGCGGTCGCGGTGCACGTGTGAGAGTTACCGGGGTGTTTGGGGAAAACTCAGCGTCTGCCTGTGGACTGAGGGTCTCTCTTAAATCTTCCGACTCTCGGGTGTGTGTTTGTCTTGATAAAGGCTCAGTGTCACTGCCCAAGGAAAAAGTAGGCACGGGCTATCAGGGAAGCTGTAGCTCGAGAAAAACAGGGGAGATATTCAGTACAAGGGTGAAAAACAGCAGCTAGGAGTGGTTTGGTGCAGTAGCCCAGGAGCTGTAAAAAGGATGTTGTGGAGCAGCTACTCTGTGAGTCGGAGGGTTTGGCTCGTTTTGAGCTCTTGCACCTCTCGGCCCATCTCCAAAGTGTGTTGACTTAAAGGCTCTGCGGGGTGGGGGTTGTAGGAGAGTAAATAAGTGCTGTGTGTTTCTGACACAGTGAACAGAGATCACTTGGCTAAGCTCTGCTTAGAGGTAGAACATCAAACCCAGAAACCTCGGCTTTGAAAACTGAAATCCAGGGGGAGGTCAGGATATCAACAGTTGGGAGAAAAACTTCTGTGGAACTGTTGAGCTTATAAACAGCGATAAGACAACTTTGTTGGCTTTTTGGTTTTGCTTTTTCTTCCTCCTACAGCTCTGTAATGACTTCTAGTGGCAAATAAGCATCTGCAGAAGGAGTAGGGGAATAGCAAGTACTTCCTTGTGTTTTGTAAGCTGACACAATGTGAAAGGAGGTCTGGAGGAGTTCAGGAGTTTGCTTGGAAGAAACGGTTGGTTCCCAGCAGAAGATGCTTTCCCACCTCATCCTTGTGTTGGTGATGTGACTAAAACTGACACTGCACTGTAATCCTGGGGGTTCTGTGGGGTTCCTGGGGAGTGCAGGGAACAGAGCTGAACATGAAAATAACTCCTGAAGATGCTCTGTGTAGCCAGAGTGTTCCTGGTTTGTTCTGAAGCAGCTCTTTTTCATTCAGGAATATTGAATTCTTGTTTGAAATAACAGCATTTCAAATCCAGCCTCAGAACCAAGGGCTTTTTCAAATGTTAGATTCAATTGAAGAAGATCTGAAGTGATTAAAATAGCCTTAATTTCCCAACTTCAATAGTTTGGTTCTGAAAACATTGGTTTTCACATTTTTTCTGAAGTAAATTGATAAGCAATTGATTTTTCTGAACTAACTGATAAGTCTTGTGGCTGGATGGGCATGTTCCTGTTGTGGTGGTGAGATGTGTGTGCAAACAAACACAGGCTGGGACTGCTGTGAGAGGGCTCAGAGCCTGTGTGAGTGCCTGTTCTCAGCCTGGCAGGGGCTGCTCCTTCTCCCCCAGCTTGGTGCTGTTCCTCATGCTGGTGTGTCCTGCTGCCAGCTCTGCCCTGTGCCTGTCCCACTGCCCAGCTCCCTCCCCTTCCTGCATGGCCACAGGGTCATTGGCCGTGCTGGGCTGACCCTGCACCAGCCCTGCTGTCCCCCAGCAGGAACAATCAGGACACGTGTCCCTGTTCTGGAAGCGCCTTTCCCGTGTCATTGAGGGGCCCTGTGCCATCCACACTGCCCAGGTGATTCAGGTGCCCTACCAGGTTTGCCTTGTGTGGCCTGGGATTAGGGTCAGAACCTTCTGGCACCAGCATGTCCCAAAATAATTTGTCTTGATGACACTGTCATCACTTTTCCAAGTGTTGAAGGCATGGCACTTTCTTCCAGGGATGATCCCTTCCTTCTGCATCAGGATTGATGTTCACCTGCAGGAAATGGTGAGGGAGCTCATGGTGGGGTGACAGAAGTGCACATTGAGTATTCCAGATTCTCTGTAGCAATGTCCCATGTGTGAGTTAATTAACAAAGACATAAATAGTTTCACTAGACCTTGTGCCAGGTGTGAAAGCTGCTCTTTGTGAATAACTGTCATCTCCAGACCCGCAGTTCCTTCCCCAATTTGTGTCCTTCATGTACTGTAGGGAACACTCAGAGCTTAATGTGCTTTGAAAGATCATTTCCAACAGCATCATTAGTAATTGTGGTCAGAGGATTTACAGTGAATTAGCAGTACTGCTGGAATAAAGGAATTACTTTTAAATAGCTTGTTTGGCCAATCTGGGGGGAAAAATTAGTGGCTGACTGGGGAGGAATAGGTGTAAGTAGCCTCTAAAAGTCTGTGTCCACTTCTCCAGTGCCCAGGAACTCCCAGTGCTCCTTCACACCTCTGTCAGGCTTGGGCAGTGCTAAGGAACAGCTAGCTGGCTTTATTAAATGCTGCAAAAATGCTGTGGGGTTGAACATATGCATCCAAAGTTTTGGAGGCTGTTCCTGGATCTGCAGGAAATACAGGGCATACCCTTTGTCTTTCCCTGGTATTTATTAGACACTTTCCTAGAGTTCTGTCTGTTTTCTGTGCTGACTTCTTGCCTTCCTGCTGCATAAATCTGATTCCCGAGATCCTGGCTCCACATTCCCCAGCAGCAGCACACACCATCCTGCTTTACTATTTAGTTATTTATTTTCCATTCAGAGAGGCTGCAGAGGGAGAGGCTGAGCTTTCACTTTCAGCCTAAAACCAAAAGTGAACTTCTTTGTTCAAAAAGCAGAACCAGAAATGAACTGTTTTGATGCTGAAACGTTTCTTCCTTGGGAGGAAACCCTGAGCAGTGGAGCGGGGAGGGCATTTTGCTGCCGTTGCATCCAGGATCAAATCCCCCTCGGTTACCTTGGCTCTGCTCCCTCCCCTCCAGATGTTGGGCCCCAGCACAGGTGGGAGGGAGGGGGCTCGTGGGAGGCATTTTTGTGGTGCAGTGAAGTCCCACGTGTTGCCTGCAGCTCCACAGTGATCTGTGAGATGGGCAGAAGTGGGTCTGGAGCCCTTTGGCCTTGGCTTGCCTTCACAGGGAGCTCCTGGAACTCCATAAAAGTCATTGAATTCCTCTAAAGCTGGTGTGGAAATTGTATTGGGACAAGAAAAAGGAATGATTTTCATTTAATTGGAGTGTGTGCCAGCTTTGTGGGTGAGAGACTTGGAGCTGCTTTAATTCCATGAGAAGGTGAATTAGTTTGAAGTGGCTAATGATGGTGGATTTTAAATCCATGTTTTAGTGTAGCTGGCTCAGAGATTCCCAGTTTGGAAGAACTAATGTATATTTCAGTAATTTACATGTAATATTTCTTTACATTCTCTTTTTAGCTCTTGTTTAGAAAGCTGAATTTTTATTAGAGCAGTAGGTGTGATGTTTAATTGAAATGTGTCAGGTAATGATGGTTTCCATTGTGTGTGGGGGAAAAAAAGCATTATTGTAACAAAGCTTTTTGGATCCAGCTTTAGGTGAAAAAGGTAATTATTTTTAAGGTTGACAGATCTCTTCTGGAGATTCTCTTGTTTTTTTCATCTGTTTAGGAGACTTTGTAGCTGTGTCATTGTTTAACTAGTACTCTCAAGATGTGATGTTTTGCATGAATATAAGTTTATCTCTGAAAATACTGCAGAAATCTGCAGTAAAACCTTGTTCTCTCTCAGGTGTGGGGCAGAGTTCTGTGCTACAAATGCCTTATAGATTCACATTTCCATCCCTGTGGGTGGGCTGTTCAAATTCTTAATATCCAGTGAAACACCTGTATTGCCCAGAAGTGGATATACTTAATTGGGGGCCTAAAGACATGGTTTAGCTAATAGGGGTTTTTTCATGCTTATACTTTGCTTTTCCCATGACTTATACAAAGTGTAGGTGCTACTCAGTGAAATACTTGAGGTGTATTTGTGTAAGAAGTCAGGACACTCAGAATTGAACAGAACAGACCCGGTCAAGGGGATTCACTACAGGATGTGTTTCCCACGGTGGCTCACACCAGCATTGCTCCTGATTTTTAACCTCAGGTGTTTGCAGACATCTGCAGTATGCAGGTGTCCTCTGAGAACAGATGTTTGGTCTGTTCTTCACACTGAATCCGTGTTCTGACAGATGAGAGGGAAACTTCCCCACTGCTCTGTGCAGACCTCGAGCTCAGTTTTGACACCCCTTCTCTTTGGGGGGGAATCCTCGTGTCATGGAGGAGGCAGGAAACTGAGACCTGATTCTGCCAATAAATCATCCTTCCCTGGGGATGCCTGTGGGTTTTCATTCCTCACCCAGCATCCATGGGGCAGTGACAGCAGTGGGTGGGAGCTCCTGTTCCTTTGCTTCCTGTCATCATTATCAGGTGACAGAGACCAGAGACCCGTGTTCCTTCTGTGACTCAGTACGCGTTTGTCAAGCAATCTGTGTCTTGGTGTGACTCTGGTCAGGTTAATATTTGCTCATGGTGACGAGCTGGGCCAAATCTGGTGAGAAGGGTTACCCCAAAACATTGATGGGGTGTTGATAATCTTTAGTAGGGAAGAAGGAAGCTGAGGGTCTGGACCTGATGTCCATCTTACTCTAACCCAGGGTGACACGCTGTCCTCAGAGGCCGAAGTGACACCCCAGAGGCAGATCTGGTGGTTGCTGATGTGCTGGCCAGGATGTCAGACAGTCTGGGGAGCTCTGTGGATTGCAGCGGGTGCAGGGTCATTTACACCCTTGGGCTGGGGAGGGAAAAGAGGTTTTAAACTGTTTGGTCTGTTGTGGCTCACTTGAAACACAGTGGATGTCTCTTAGTGCCTGTGAACCATCCCAGACTGCTGCCTCTCTGTGTCCACAGCTGTCTCCTAATGCTACTAAAAATAGCAACATTACAGAATTAAACAATTTAAAAGTATTTTCTTAGAAGCTTTTATCTAGTGCATTTTAAAAAACCCCAAACCCACACCTCTTCTCCAGAGCAACTCAAATGTTTGACCTGATTATTTTGAATGAAATCTAGACTCCAAAGAAATTGTATTTATAACTGTGGAACATACAGTAATTGTGCTCCAAGGTACAAAGCATTGAAAAATTTGGTGCCTGTGGCATATGAAAGCATAAGCAGGTAACTGTAGCAGAATTGAGAATTGGGTACAATGTAATTTTGGTCCAGCTGGACTCTGCCTTACATGCCCCAACTTGTTCTCAGACAGTTTCTGTAGCTTAATCCCCCTTCACTTTCCTGCAGACAATTATAGATTGGTAACATAGTTTGTACGGAGGAATTGGCAGATACAGACTCTCCTGTGTACTGGCAGCTCTCAATGACTTTCCACTGGGAAGAGCTGTTGCCTGTTTTCAGTGGCAGCTCCTGCTGGGACATTCTCGGGATATTTTACCCCCCCTTAAAGCTGCTGGGACCAACTGCTTTGGGAGGGCTCAGCTGCTGGGGGTGTTTCTGGGGGCTTCTGCTTGTAGCACCATTATTGTGGTTGGACAAGGGGTTGTGCTGGGGTGCTTTACTGTGCTCAGGTGTTTCACTGTGCTCAGGTGGTGTGCTCAGCCCTGTGCAGGTATCTTGGGAAGGTTTCAGCAGCTGCTGTTGGTGTTTCTGTGCACATTAAAGCTGCTCAAGGAAAGTGAATTCCGTTGTTGGTTTGGTGCTCTGAGGACACTGTGCCCCTCCTGTGGGCTCTCAGTTTCTCTCCTCTGCTGCTCCTGCAGACACAGGATTGCTTCTGTCACCACAGGTTTCTGTCTTCTTCCTAGAACACCCCAACTGTATGTGGAACTGCTGCTTTCAGCTGAGACAATGAAATGTTTTCTGTGTCTTCATGTGAAAAAATACATAAGCTTTAAATTAGCCACATCTTCCCCCCCACCCTGCCTTCAGCTGTGTAAAGTCAGCTTAAAGCTTTCAGCTTCCCTCAGTGGTCCTTTTCCATCATCAGACATCTTCTAAGGTAGTTTCTCAACTTCATACATAGAATTTAGTGTAACTTTAGTGTAAGGGGAGTCAAGAACGACACAGAAATTTTGCTTTCTGAAATTGTCTGTTAAAAGATATTCACTCATTAAAATTCCAGCCCTTCAAAACATCTTAAGACTTTGCACTTAATTGCCATGTGTCATCCCTATTGAATTGAAAGCTCCAGGTAGAAGTGCTTCCCTGCAGCATGATGTGCATGTCTTTTCCCCCACCCCCTTTGGCCTTCTCCAGGGCTTGGAGTGAGGCATCTCCTGCTTCAGGAGCAAGAGAAGCTGTTGGAGATGTCCCAGCCTGGAGTAGCAGCACTCCAGGTCCCCAAGAGCTGAGGTGAAGAACATCCAACTAAGATTGTGGAAACTAAGAGACCAAAGGGGCTGCCTCACTTGGATGTCTCCCATATGCGTTTTTAGTGTCTCCTCCTGTATCATGTAGAGAAGTTCCATTATTTGGGAGTGAGAAACTGTCCATCTGCTGCACTATTTCTTTTTGTTTTTTTAACAATAGGCACCTTACGGGGTGCTGTGGTGCCTGGTTACAGGCTGCATTTGGAGAGCGGGAAGAGGTCTGTGAAGGTGGAGACTTGAGTTACAGGAGTCCGAGGTGTCCCACGTCACGTGTTCTGTGCTGGAGATTTTATTGTGCTGTTTAGCACTGCCAGCGTCTACATTGTGTATTTCCAGGAGGTGTCATCTGAGTTGCTTGGCTCATGACAAAACACTGCACCCTGCGAGTGCTGAGGGACAGACCTTGGCACCTTCCTTGCAATGACCAAGTCCATTTGTTACCTAAGCAATATTGCTGGCTGTCTCTGCATGACCTGAGGGCTGATCCCATCTGAAATTCCAAATGGGAGGTGCCATTGCAGGGAGCATTCTGTCTGTTGTGTTCTCCAGCAGCTCAGAAGAAGCTGAGCCCTGCAGTGTTCCCCAGGAGCGGGCCATGGTGGGGGCTGTGCTGTGGGCATTGGCAGGAGCTAGAGAGAGGGAAACTTACAGGCTGGATTTTGAGCCTAAGCTGTGATTTGATTTGAGTTTTTACCCCCCAAAAATCTGTTCTTGGAAAAAATGACATCTTTTTCTTTTGCTCTCTCATCAAGTAATTTGACAATATATGAAAGATTCCTGTAACATTTATAGTTCAAATTCTAATGTCCCTCATCTCATATGTTCGAAGCACCTGCTTGTACTGCTTTTCTTCCAAGATACTGAACTTCTCTATGCTGAAAGAATTCTCCATATTGTGGGGAGCAGAAGGGTCTTGGGCCCATGCCCTGCTTTGCTTGAGGCCTCAGCAGCCTCGGTGCTTTAGTGTCTTCAGTTTCCTAAAAAAGTCTGATACAACTAATTAAAAGACAGTTTCCATTTACCTGTATACTGCTGGTTGTTTGCAGAACAGGGAGGTTGTGTAAGGAGGCCTCGAGTTTGTGAACTGATTTGGAAGAGTCTCTTTTAATTTTGAACACTGAGTTACTTTAATTAATTAATGGCTAAATATACAGGTTTAACATAACAAAAGGCTGTCTGGAAAAAACAGGGGAGGGAAGGAAGGGCTCAAGATGAGCAACCTCTTTGCTATCACTTAAGAGTTGTTAAGGGATGTCGACAGAGCTATTAGCAGGGAAGGTTTTAACTTGACTGTTATAATTTAGCTCCTGAGGCTTGAAATGAAGCAGCAGAGCAGAAGAATTGATCTGGAAAGGGTCATTTTGGTGTTGTGTGGGAAAAGCACTTGACACCCAAGAGTTATGGGATGCCCTTAGAGAGGAAGGAGTGGGATACCCAGAGTTAGAGTGGATTTGGTTGATGTGGAGCTACAACCTGTAGTTGATTCCTACTCCCCTCTCTCTTTTTGGAATCTTGTTCTTAGGGCTAAAATTGAACATGGTGCTGAGTCCTGGGCTCACCCCATCAGTGGGGTAACTTGTGACTGCAGACTTTTCCTGGGAATTAGGGCTTGGATCCTGTCAGACCTGCTCTGTAAGTGTGGCAGGGCTACAAACTGCTATGGTCCAGGACTGCTCTAAAAATGGAAAAATTGCTTAATTTTGGGAACATAAAGAGGGCCTGGGACCTGGAGGGCCCTGTGAAGAAAGAGCTGCATGGCCACCCCTGTAATTAGGAGAGCTCAATCATGTCAATTACACTGGCTGGATTTGCAGAGTTGTTTGGTTTATAATAGTAATTTATCTTGTATGGCAGAGAGCAGAGGGTAGTAAGTAGTGTGGTGTAAGTCACACTGAGAAGTGAAATCAAGCAGGCAGGGGTGTGTGAGCAGAAGCCTTTAGATGATAACTGGACTCTCTGAGGGCTGACCCTTGTGTCTGTCCCTGCAGTGTCTGCAGCTGGGGCTGTGCAGTTACAGCTGGGCACAAGGGTAAAGACCTAAAAAAACCCTAAATATGTATTTAAAAATAGAGAAATCTCAGGGCCTTGAGTGTGTTTGCCATAATGCATCACTGTCATTAGGCTCACATTTGGTTGTGGGCTGCACTGATGCTGTGCCTGTGGCAGAAGGGCCAGTGCAGGGTGTGCTGCTTGTGCTCAGCTGCTTGCACATCACCAGACTGCAGAATTCACCTCTGCAAGTGGCATTTTCCCCGGAGTGCTGCCCTCCAACCTCTCCTAGAGGTTTTGGGGTGAGGGAGGAGGGGGAGCACTGTCTCTTGGGGGAAGGAGTGGGACAGAGCCAGTGATTGTGCAAGTGAGCTGAGAACAGACCGAGGTGTGAGCTGGGGGTGCCTCTGGCACAGAGCATGGCCCCTGCCACTGTCCCTATCTCCTGGGGTTGTCTGTGTCAAAGAACATGAACTCAAGGCAGATTTGCTTTGTCATCCTGACTTTGGCTTTTGCCACTGTGAATTTCTTTTCAGTTTCTGGAAGCTTCTTTTTAGTTCTCTACTGGGAAGTCCAAGAGGCATTGAAACACATAGAAGAGCTCACTCCAAACATCCCCCATCACACAGATCATATGGTGGGAGTGGGGAGGTGGGTTTGGGAATATTTGATCACAAACAGGGCAAATCTGTTACCAGCATGAGTTGTTCTTTAGTTAGTTTTTAACTCGATGCTGCAGAGGAGTGTTGTTGTTTCCCAATGGCAAAGCGCACTGAAATATGACCCCGGGATGGGAGTGCTGGCCCCAGGCCTATGTGCACAAATAGCCCACTACCTTCTGAGGCCTGTTTGCAGCCCAGCAAACAAACACAGCCAGGCTGCCTCTCAAAGAGTTGCAGTAGAAATCTGCCCCTCAGAGCTTTTATTTTTTCCTCTCAGTGTCAATAAAACGTCAGTACCACTGATTGCAGAACCATCACTCACAAGATGTTGTGGTCCGTCTGAAAATGTAGTTATGTGGTAGTGGATTAGAGAGAGAAAGAGCTGCATTGCTGTCTTTTGTATCTCCTACAATACCTTTTGCCTTGGATTGCTGTACTACAGGAAGAAATCCTGGTGCAAACTAAGCTGCAGCTCATGGTGTTAGCTGGGTGAGCGAGCAGGAGTCTCTTGGCACAGCCCTGGTGTGAGTTATGTAAATCTTGTGCAGTGTATAAGCAACAGGCGGTTGGTGACGTAAAACTGAGCATTTGTCTTTGTTTACTGGCTAATGTGACATGGCCCCTTCCTGCAGCATTTGACTGAGCTGGTGGGATTAAATAGAGCCCTGACACTCCTAAGTAGAGAACGCCTCAGGCTGAATAGTGGTTTCTGCTCTGGAATTCCGAGTTCTGGCCACGACATGGGACCCAGTGGCTCCTGTGTTGGACCAAAGTCCGCTCGGCACGGATGGCAAAGGTCTGGCTGTGAGGCTGGGGTTGCTGAATTGCTGATCGATCCCGTGGCCATGTTGTGCAGGACATTCCTCCAGTGCCTCCTTACCAGAATGTCAGGAACTCTTGTGACTCACACAGCGATTATCTGCTGGTGCTGTGATGGACGGATTGATTGCAAAACTGATGGGGCTCTTTGGGTCCTCTCCCAGTGCCCCCAGCGTGGCTCTACCCTCTGCTGCTGCCCCCCAGTCAGCTGCTGCACTTTGGATCCTCTGAGTTTTCTGTGAGGAAAAAGTGACACTGCTGCCATGCAGTTCAGATTTTATCCAGAATGTCTGATTTGAATGTTTTTTTGCCATGAACACTGTAGGAATTAAACAGGAGGCAGTTTCTTTACTCACTGTTTCGAGCTTCTTTCCAGCTGGCAAGCAGCCCCACAAAGCCCTGTGTTTGCTCTCGCTCAGGGTCACACTGCAAATGTTTCTCTTGCTTTCACCTTGGCTCTCTGACTCTGACACATGACACCCCACCACTCTCCAGCCCCTCAATATGTCACTGTGCCCACACAGAGCAGCTTCTGCAGGGCTTTGGTTTAGGTGGTGGTTCCCAGTTCCTGAAGTCTTGGTTTTGTTGGTTTTGGGTTTTTTTTCTATCCTGCTGAAAAAAGCAACACAGATTTCTGCAATCATGAATTTAAAAAAGCAGTTGTTATGCCCATTGCGTTTGGGGAGATTTTACTCATCTCCATTCTCACAGCACCCACTCACAACATGTAAATCAGGGCCGTAACCTCTCCGACATGTATAAACAGAGGAATTACATGACTTGCCAAACACTTACGTAATGACTTAATAGTATATCGTGGAACTGAGCTAAGGCTCATGAATCCTCTTCCTGCCTGACTGTTCCTCTTCTCACATTAATTATCATGAGTTGTAGCTACACCGTGGCTCAGGAATCAATAGCATTGTGGCTTTCTGAATGTCCTTAATATATCACAGACTTGCACTGTCATTTATCTTTATTCAGTGAGAACTTTTGACTCAGGTGGTTTGTAAGTTCCTTCGAGTTGTGACTACCCAGAGCTGAGCAGGCACTTTATTGATGAGTAAACAGTTTGTACCTGATGGTAGTTTCACAAACAGCGAGGCTGGAGTTATTATCTGTACCTACTGGTGCCCTTTGGCCCTGAGAGTTATCAGAAGAGTGTTCTTCGTGTTTTGTTCCTCTTGTGCTCCTTTTGGACCTTGTGTGCCAAAATAAACTGGAGAGGTTTGGTTGGTCCTTTTGAAATTAGCTGAGGTAACAAGACTGGTGTGAAGAAAGTGCCCAGTGTTTGCCTCCTGTGGCATAGCTCTTCTCTCGGTGTCTCCTGAACTGTTCAGCAAGTTTCATAAAGAACTGTTGGAGCAGAGGTCTCCAAGACTTGTGAATTCCAAGATTTCCAGGGAAAATAGAAGCAGAGTAGAAAAGTGATCCAAACCAGTGTCCCTGGCAAGAAAAAGTGCCGTATTTTGAGCTCTGTTATCTTGGAGAATTCATATGCAATAGAGATAAAAGCTTTTAAAAACACATAAGCAGCAGAGTTATTAGTCTGGATAATTTTGCTGAACTGTTTAGGATGCCATATGATCTGTGCAAAGGGCCTGAGCCACCTGTACTTCAGGTTGTAATGTGCTTTTTTCCTTTCCAGGAATCTACAAGCTGCCATTGGAGCCTACTATGATTTTGAGAGTCCAAATATCAATGTCCCCTCCATGTCATTTGTGGAAGATGTCACCATAGGTGAAGGAGAGTCCATCCCTCCTGATACCCAGTTTACAAAAACGTGGAGGATACAGAATACAGGTGAGGCCTTTGGACTGCAGCAAACCCCACACAGCAGGTGCTGGGATCAGATGGGAGGGATCCTGGCTTGAGGCACTCACCTGGACTAGAGCCACCCTGAGGTGCTGCCAGCCCGTGCAAGTTCCCTTTCTTGGGTTGTCACAAGCATCTGTGGTGGGATGTGCAGCTCAGTCAGGTCACCAGTCTTGTTCCTTGTGCCACCACACAAACAAACTCTAGGAAACTTGTATACAAACGAGGCAGTGACACAAGGGTCATGTGGCAGGTCTACTTTAGGCAGAATTGCCTTTTCATGTGCTGAGAGGATGCAGGGCTGGAGAGACCACATTCCAGTTTGAAATAAGTCAAAGCAATGACTGGGATCCAGGAAGTGAGGCTGGGCAAAGTGCATTCCCAATGCTTGAACTGGTGGGAGGCAGTCAGAGAGGAAAATGAGATCCATGGATGTGAAGGAATCCCTTGTCCTCTAGCAGTGCAGTGACAGGATGTTGCATGAACATTTAAAACTGTGTGTCTGAATTGAATTGACCTGCTTGTGCTTGTGTGAGGGAGAACAATCCCACACTGAGGTGTGATGCTGGGAGTCATCACAAGTCAGGTTCAGCCCTCTCAGTATTTCTGCTTGTGAATAGCTGCAATACTTGGACTGAATATCCACGCTAAAACCACACTAAAAATCTAAGTGGGGATGTTTAAGAACACTGATAATTAGGAGGGGATGTTTGAGGGCACTGATTTATAGAGAATGTGTTCTAGAGGAAAGATTTACTTTTTCTGCCTCCTTTTGTTTGAAAGTACAATGGAAGGGTGATGTGTGGAACTTGCTTGAACTCCAGTACTGTGAAAAGTCGACTGGCATTTTTTTTTATAACTGTCCCAAATACAGCTCTTAAAAATCTAGTGAGTGTGATTGGTCTTGTTTCTCCACTCTTAGTATCTCAATTGGTGTGTGTTATGACTACACCTTTATCTTGGGCCCTTCTGACTCCTCCCTTCCTTGTTCCTCTGATGTGCCATTTCCTGGATGCAAATTCAGCCTTAATTTAGCATCCTAGTTCAGGGGATGTTTCATTGTTCTTGGAATGTTTCACCTTCTGAAATCCTGGGCCTTCTAAAATGAGGGACAGGAGCTCATCTTGATATAGGGTTTCCTAGCGTTTTGGCTTCTGTGTGGTTTGAGCCTGGCTTGTCAAACCATCCATCCGTGCCCTAACAGTGGTGCTGGAGGCCAGGGCTTGGTACAGCCACACTGCTAAGGGTTAGTGAAGTGCAGCTTCACATGCTGGTTATGACTGTGCAGTGTGAGGAGGACTGCAGCATTTGAAAACCATTCTTTGGTTTAATTAAGGTGTAGTATCAAAGGGCTGTAGTGTTTCCAGATAATATCTACTTGTTAGGCAGATAACTGAAGCAGTGCCAGGGTTTTTAACAGCTCTACAGGAGTCCTTGATTACATGACTTCAGTTCTAGAACACAAAATACCTGAGGCGTGTGTCACTGGAGCGTTGCAGGTCTGATGAGTGTGACAGGCAGAGCTCAGAGATTGTCAGTTTGAGGCGTGTGAGCTCAGTTCAGTCAGGTTCTCATATATGTCAGTAAAAAACAATGCCCTGCTCTGGTACCTGCAGGACGGTGCTGTCTTGTCTGCCAAAAGTGCAGTTTGTGTAGTAGAACCATTGCTGAAAGAGCAGCAGGATTTAACAGCCTGGCTTTCTCTCCCCACTCTGCCCCCAGCTGCTGCTGGCTCTGCAGGACACTCTGCAATTTATCATCTCCTGAGAGATGAGTGTACTGGAATAGAATGACATAATTGTAATTTCATTTTATGAGGCTTATCAGTTGCAGCGTTCTAGGCACCTTGCAAGCCTAAAGCCATTAAACCCGATAAAAATCACATAAATAATTTAAACTAAACCATGTTGCTGGGCTGCCAACCTCTGCAGATGAGGCTTCATGCTCAAGTGCCCCACGCCCCAGGCCGAGGTCAGCCAGACACCCAGCTCCTCTTTCAGAGCCCTGCTCTCTCAGCACCTTTCCAGCTGTACTGGTACATCCCCCACGCTGAACATCCCGCTGCACTCCTGCACATCCTGCTCTCCTTGCCAGCTTGTGAATTCCACCAATAAGGACTTGACAAGAAAACCAGTCCTTGCTGTATCTTCACTGGAGTATCCACAGGGATTAAATTAGCAGGCAAGCTGTTGCAAAGGATGCTCCTTGAGATAACGTGAGGTCAGAGCAGCCTCCAGCACGCTCGCCTCGGACCAGACGGAGCAGTTCCAGGCTTGGTGGTGGTTCAGGCTTTCCGTAGCCATTTCCATCAGCCTCAGCTGAGCAGGAAGTGTTCTCAGTCCTTGGCTTAGTCATGTGATGTGACTGGGAAGGAAGCAAAACAAAATTGTGCTAAACTGATTTTTCATGAGTCTCAGAAGCGCTTTTTCTTTCTGTCTGCCCCACCACTTGTTGTCTTTGGCAGCGGTGCCTGCACTCAGGAGCTGTTTTCTGTCTCTCTGATTGCCAGGTCACGCTGTCAGTCCCAGTGTCTGCAGTCTAAACATGGATCTCCACAGATAAACTGTGTGTTCACAACCCTTCCCACCTTTGCACAAGCCTGGGAAAAGGGTTGATACAAGGAGAGAAATAAATCCATTTAGGAAATAGTGCTGGCACTTCAGTTACAGCTCAAACTATGAGTTCCTCTTGAGACTCCTAACAGGAGGATGAATCCCTTGATTCATCATGTTGCCAACACTTTGTATAAATAACAGGTATTTGATGTGGCATGGTTCAGGAGCTTCATGGGGGGAGGCAGAAATGGGGGCACACAACACAGCCCTGCCCTTGTCTCTGTCTCTGGCCCTGGGGAAGGGGAGGTGTGTGTAGGCTAAGTTGGTTTTTTTTGTTGTTTAAGCTGTTACACAGTGACTTTGAGAAATTTTTTGTGTAACAAAGACATAGGGATTACTCAAATAGGAATTGTTCTGCTGGTCCCTAAATGCACCAGTTAAGCCTGCTCTGAAAACCAGGCTTCCTCAGCATCCACTGCTGCTGTGTCCTGTGTATTTTGGTTTCCTTTGACCGTCCAACAATTGCACAACTGTTTTAACAAGCAGGTTTCATCCAGTCTCACACAAACAGACAAAGCTTTTCCTGGTGCACTGTCAGTAATTCCCTCTCCTGTCTAATCCCAGGGACGGAGGCGTGGCCCCCAGGGGTTTGCCTGAAGTATGTCGGTGGAGACCAGTTTGGGCACGTGAACATGGTGATGGTGAGATCCCTGGAGCCGCAGGAGATGGCCGATGTCAGCGTGCAGATGTGCAGCCCCAGCACCGCCGGAATGTATCAGGGACAGTGGCGGATGTGCACTGCCACGGGACTCTACTACGGAGGTGAGCAGCCCCTTGCCAGCCCTCGTCCCCTCTGGGGACAGCAGGGACACCATGGACCCGTAACAGAGTGGGAGGGCAGAGGTCTGCCAGCCCCGGGCCTGAATACAGAACATGAAGTAAAGGAAAACATCAAGGGAGCTGCTTTGTTGTCTTGGTCAGTGTTCTCTAAGCACTGGAACAAATTACAGATTACATAAAACTCTGGAAAACAAAGGGATGTGCACAGCTCTCATGGAGACTCTTTCCCGGTCAGTCCTTGTTGAGATTTTTTCCCAGTTTTCCGTTGCTTAACATTGTGAACTGCATATGAGCATAAAATAGTAGTGAAAACCTCATGTGAGAAGTTAATGTCCAGGGTTTAATGCAGTGATTGAGTACATCCCCTGTGAGCTATTTCTCTGTTTAAAGAACACATTTGGCTATTTTGCCTGGTGCTTCAGCCTGGGTCTCAAACATCTGCCTTCAGTGCAGCCTTCCCTCCCTTTTCTGCCAGCTTTAGTTTACACTGAGAACATCTTTGTGTCTCTGTTGGCAGCTGGGAGTATCCCAAGTTTCAGGGCTTGAGTGAGAGGTGTTGGCACATGGAGGCAAAAAATACCAGTGCCCAGAAAGAGGGGGCTGCTGGCAGCACTGGCACTGCCACGTGGCTCCTCAGTGTCTGGAGGGGACACAGTGAGTCCCTGGGGGANTTCCGTTGCTTAACATTGTGAACTGCATATGAGCATAAAATAGTAGTGAAAACCTCATGTGAGAAGTTAATGTCCAGGGTTTAATGCAGTGATTGAATACATCCCCTGTGAGCTATTTCTCTGTTTAAAGAACACATTTGGCTATTTTGCCTGGTGCTTCAGCCTGGGTCTCAAACATCTGCCTTCAGTGCAGCCTTCCCTCCCTTTTCTGCCAGCTTTAGTTTACACTGAGAACATCTTTGTGTCTCTGTTGGCAGCTGGGAGTATCCCAAGTTTCAGGGCTTGAGTGAGAGGTGTTGGCACATGGAGGCAAAAATACCAGTGCCCAGAAAGAGGGGGCTGCTGGCAGCACTGGCACTGCCACGTGGCTCCTCAGTGTCTGGAGGGGACACAGTGAGTCCCTGGGGGATGGGCAGGGATATCCCCATGCAGGTGGGACAGCCTGTCCAGTTTGTGTTGCTGGTCCCATGTGCTCACAAAGCCGAGGGTTTCCCAGGGTTTCCAGAGAGTTCCCAGCCCCAGACAATGGGAGATGTCCCTGCATTGTCAGAAGTTGTCACTTGGGCCAGAACACGACCTGAAGATTGAACCCCCTTGGCCGCCAAGCTCTGAGTCCGCGTGACTCTTGCCCTGCAGGCTGGCTGGTGGATTTGCTGGCGGCTGCTCCCAGGTCTGGCCCGGCGATCCCGGAGCCCGGGCGTTCGTCCTGTTTTGGGGCGGGGGCCCGATGGTGCCCGCCCGGGGCGGCACCGGGGCTGCAAGGCCGTGAGGGAGCGGCAGAGGGCGCTGCGGGGCCGCTCCACAGCCCTGTATGGGGAGTGAGGGGGCTCACTGGTGGGAGTGGGTGTGTGCGGTGGGGTCAGTGGTGTGTGTGTGGTCAGGGTGCTCAGTGGTGGTTGTGCAGGGGGGCCAGTGGTGTGTGTGTGGTCAGGGTGCTCAGT
>VXBB01018584.1:206955-217122 GCA_013399915.1 Illadopsis cleaveri
CATGGTGCAGGATGGGGGTGATGCTTCACACTTCAAACAGCCCAGTCCTGAGGGATCAGACCTTCCATCTGAGCAGCTCAGGAAAACAGGAGTGGGAGTTTGAAGGGAGGAAGATTAATTTGAGGGGTTTTTTTTCTCACAGTNAAAAAAAAAAAAAAAGCTCTGTAGCTGTTGAGAGTTTTATTGAAGCTGCAAAACTTCTGAGTGTCACCTTGTTAAATATACCTGATTTGCTCCATCCCCAGAGTGTTTCCAAACACTCAGGCACAACACCCTGAAACCCAGCTCCAGCCCTAATTTAGNACAGTCCCTAAGGAAATAGCTGGGGCTGGGTATCGGGATGGGGGCACAGGAAGGTCTCACTTTGCTAGGCACCTGCAGAGTTATCCCAGGTGGATCTGAGTTCCCACGTGAGGCCTTGCTGCTCAGGACACCCAGCCCAAGCATTACTTGGATAAACTGCACCATGGAGCAGCTCAGCTGAGGCCGTTCCTTTGCTTACCTGGGAGTTTGTTACTAATCCCCACGAGAAACCTCATTCTGTGTGTGCTGGCTTTGCTTTTATCATTTGAATAAATGCCTGGAGCTTTCATGTGCTGGTTAAGCTTGACTGGAAGCCTGACTGGGAACAGACATCCTGCTATCTGTGCCTGGGGGTGTTTGTTTTGTGCCCTGAGCAGAACGCGCCCCTCGAGCTCAGGGTGCTTGCGGGGTGTCCCGAGGCTGCTGTGTTTGGGCAGGGGAGGATCGCCCGCCCTGCTCACTGCCCAGCTTTGCATTTACACCCCTTATTTGCTATAAAGAATCTGTTTATCTTTAGGGTTGCAACCTGTCAGAGGTTGCCAGCACAGGACAATCCCATCACACCTTTAATGGTATCTCCTGAGTGGGCAAATAACCGGCGGCATTGCCGTGGTGGAGCTCATCCCGCGATCCCGGGAGTGGAGCTGGGCGGGCGGGCAGGAGGCCAAGGCAAACGGCTGCTACAGGCACCTGGGAGCTGCTTGGGTGCTGCTTTTGCTGCTTGTTTATTTTTTTTAGGGGAAGCAGATCATCATCCATTAGAAGCTGCAAAATCAATTTTGGTTTTATGCAGTTATTTTTTGTTCCCAAAGCAGCGGCAGTCGGAGGGAGGGTGTTCCCAGATTTTTGTGATGGATTACAGGGATGAGGATGTGCTCAGCATCCAGGGCTGCTCAGGCCCATGCCCTGTGCCTTGTTGGGTATTCACGCCCCTCAGGCTGGAGGGAAGAGCAGGATCTGCTCCAAAACCTCCCCAGCACCACTGCATGTCCTCATATCTGCAGGTGTCACCTCGAGAGCTCCAATGGGCACCTGCCCATTCAGGAGCACCACCTAAAACAGTGGCAGAGAGGATTTTTGTGATTTTTATTTTTCCTCCTCTACCTGCTACATCCTGCAGCAGCAGCAACACGTGCTGTGCAACACTCTGCTCATGTCTGCAGATCCCTTGGGAGGCCCAGGGGAATGTTAATGGGCCAAGGGGGAAATGAGGCCAGGCCAGTGGTGGGATGCTACCAGGGGTCCACAGGGAAGGAGCAGGATCAGGGGCAACTTGGGACCTTTCTGGAAGCTCCCCACAACCTGCTCTCTCTCCCTGTGTGTTCGTTGGAAAATTCCCAGTTCCACAGGAATTATTTAAGGAAATCTAATCTCAAACGTTTCCTACCCCATTGATAAAACAGCCGAGTAGTAAAAGCTCTGAGCGGAGCCCAGCGGGGAGGCAGATGGCACGCGTGGGCACGGACCAGCCCTGTTTGCCCCATGGAACTGCAGGCTCGGCTCTGCAGAGCAGCTGCACCTGGGCTGGCTCCAGAGCTGCCTCATCAAATTCCCACGTTTTGGTTTTATCTCTTCCCTGCAGGAGTGGCACCTTCATAGGAACTTCATGTGAGGGGAGAGAAGTTCGGTTTTCACCACTTTACACTCAGGGTGAGCAGTGCAGTGTCCTGTGAGGTGGCTCAGCCGTGCCCAGGAGTGGGGTCCCCGCGGGAATCACAGCTCCACGTGCTGCCAGGGAACAGGGGCTGGGCTGGGGGAATGACCTGGAGCCAGGGGCTCCCAGCCGAGGTGTTCGAACAGGGTTTGCTGGCGGCGGGCCCAGCCTGGGGCAGGTGCCAGCAGAGGGAGCTGAGGTCGTTCCTCGTCCACAAAACCCTTTGGAGCGGCTGGATGTGGCTTTTCCCGGCTTCGAGTCCTGCTGGTGACAGGGTCTGGGCAGGCAGGAGCCGTGTCCCCCCTGCTCCGGGAGCAGCTGCTGTCCTGGCCAGGCTTGGCTGGGCGGTGGGGTGGCACATGTCGCTTGGCGTGTCACCACCACTGTGGGACCGAGGCAGCGCTGCAGAGCCAGGCAGGAGCTGCTGGGCAGGAACAGCATGGGCACACCCCTCTGGGTTGGGGATGAGGAGGGGTCTGCACACCAGGAGGGCCATGTTGTGTCCCATTTTGAAGGGTGACATGTGCTGGGGACAAAAGGGGGTCTGGCTGCTCTGCTGTGGCCCCAGGGTGGTGCACAGCTCTGTGGGAGGGAGAGAAGGACCCCCAAACCGTGGGGCTGGGGTAAGGCTCTTTTTCCACACCCTGTTCTAGGAAAGCCATCCTGCAGGATGGGGCTTTCAGCCTCCCCTGGGTCTCTCTGCACCTCTGGTGTGGAGCAGCTGGGCTTGGTAGAGTCTGTGCAGCATTGGCATCCAGGGGGAAACACAGCAAGAACTCACATTCCTTATCTAATCTGCAGCATTTTCCCTCCTCGCTGTTTACTGTGGCCGTGTTTCCTCAATCAATTGACAGCTGCAGGCTGGGCTGTGACGTCAGCCTGTGGCATTGGAGCCCCAGACCCAGGGTGGCATTGGAGGGACCCTGGGATGAGCCCCTCATACCCCTGTGAGCCCAGCAGGGCCATGAACCCTCTGGTAGGTGACAGCAAGGGGCACCTGAGGACTGACCTTGCTGCATTGGACAACAGAGAAGTTCCCTGTCTCCAGCGAGGCCACAGGGCTGTGCTTGAGGGACACTTTAACCCATCCTGTCCTGCCTCCACCCCAGCAATCACTGTGCTGCCCTAACTGGGGCTGTTTGTGGCCAGAGCTGGATTCTGCACAGAAAGGTTGGGCAGTCGTGGCCACTGTGCCTTTGGGGGTGTGTCCCCCTGAGCCCCTCAAGCCTGGCAGGGCATGGCAGCTGCCCCAAAGCCCTTGTGTCTGCTCTGCAGTGGGATGGGGAGAGGACAAATTCCCAAACTATAGCTTTGGAGCAGCCTGGTTTGTCCATCTTGGGAAGGAGGGGGTGAGTGGGGGCTCGATGCCCTGCAGGTACCTCCCCAAGCAGGGGACTCTCCTTAGGATGAGCCTGGCTGCTCTGCCTTGCCCATGGGGAGCAGGCTGGGAGGAAGCAGCTGAGGGTGCCTGAGAAGCAGGTTTGTCAGAATTTTAAAGGGATCTAAATCAATAGCGATAAGGAAACAATTATTTAAAGAGCAAACAAATGGAAACTGCTAAATGTGCCTTCTTTTTTCCCTTTTTTTTTTTTTTCCTTGCGGGTGAAGGGTGCAGGGCTGATGCCTCTGGGTGCTGGGAGTGGGTCCCTGCTGGGACCACCCCAGGGTGGGCAGTGGGGCAGCTCTGCTTGCTCAGCCCAGCCCCAGCCAGGCTAGAAATGAGCCTCGCAGGACAAAGTGTTGTTTCATCCCACAAGGAAAAGGGTTTTATGGGTCATCTGGAAATGCTAATCCTCAGGTGAGCCCATTTGTGACGTGAGCCCGTTGATGGTGTCACAGCAGGTGCTGGGTCAGCAGAGACAGAGACAGTGCTAGGCTGGTGTGGGGACACTGCTGTGTGTTGCCTGCACCTGCTGGCTCCATTTTGAGGGGAAAGGAGCCAGGACCGGCCACTGGGGCTGGGCAATCCCTGCAGAGCAAGGATATTTTCTGCACCTCCTCTGTGGAGCTCAGGATCCTACCTGCGTTTGTGGCAGGGCCAGGCTGCAGCTGGAGACCATCCCTGCCCCAAGGAGAGCATTTCCCCTGCCCTGCCTGGTACAGGGTACCCCAGGACTGGAGAGCCAGTGGAGGATCCCAGTTGCCCCCACTGGGGCTGTGGCTGTCACCACTGGGGCTTTGTCTCAAAGGGCAGCTCATTCCCATCCTTCCCCCCCATGGTGTTTTCATCGGCTTTTGGTTGGGGATTAGGTACGTGTTGACAGAACAAACATTTTGCTGTGCTCAAAATCCACTGCTGAGGAGAGAAGTGATGTCCTTGCTCTGCTGGTGCCTGAGCCGGCATTGGGATGGGGACAGTTGGGATGGGGAGAGCTGGGCTTGGGGCTGGGACAGCCCTTTGAGGGGCACATGGAGCCATTTCGGGTCACATCCCACACCAGGGCCAGAGCTCTGTCCCTCTGCCCCCTCGCAGAGCATTAATCACTTTCTGCTTTAATATCCTGCCATGTGAAACCAGGGTTGCCACAAGGAATGCTGCCTGTGTCCAGTAAGGCTTTGACAGGTGCTGGGCCCCCCCTGCCCAGCTCCCAGTGCCTGTCAGAGCTCCCTCCTCCCCAGACCTGGCTCCGGGAACTGCAGCTCCGCACGGTGTTGGTGTCAGGAAGGCTGACAAGGCTGGGGATACCCAGGAGCTGCCCCCAGGAGCGTGTGTTTGCCAGGGAAAAGTAAATTCCACCAAGCTCTGCAGCCAACCCAGTGACTGCACAGTGGGGAAGACAGGACACGGGACTTCGTTTGGGGTCCTGCCCCACCTCCCACACCCTGTTTTCCCTACATGACCCCCCAGGTCCTGACTCCTTGCTGAGCCCCCAGGACCCAGCCGATGCTCACGGGAGCGACACGTTTCCCTGGGAGCTCGGTGAGTCACCGCTGAGTCACAGCTCGCTCTGCGGGCAGCTCCGTGTCCCCGACCCCCTCCTGCACCCCAGACCCACGGCCCCATGGAAGGCTGCGGGGTGTGGGGTCCTTGCCCTCTGTGCACAGGGCAGCCCTCCTCTCCCTGCTCCCCTGGCCCTGCAGACCTGGCTCAGGAGTGATGGGAGAGGGGCGATTCTGGTCCCTGCTGGCCCCCTCCTGCCCCCCACCATGCAGCCCCTTGTCCTCCAGCTCTTTGAGCTGAGCCCAGGCAGAGTGCGGGGTTTGGGGTTACTTTTAGGGATTTGCCTCCTTCTGCAGTTCTCCTGCGATGAACAGTGCAGAACCCAAGGGAAATCACCATGAAGAGGGTCCCCTGTTCCAGGGGCACCGTGTGCTGCCCTGGCCCTCAGAGCTGCCCATTCCACCCTCTCCCACCCGGGGTGTTTCCCTGCCCAGCGGCTCCCACGCTCTCCTCTCCGGGCTGTCACTCCGTGGGGCCGTTATGCCCGAGGATCGTTTTGCATGTGGGGAGAACGGGCAGCAGAAGAATGAATTTGCATTTCTCAATGGCACCCAGTGTGGGAACCAAAGCCGCGGAGGGTTCCGCTGCCACTCGGCCCCGCAGCGGGGCTGTGTGAAAAGACAACATCCCGTCTGCTGGCACCGGGCCCGGCCCGTCTCACCTGGCTGCCCGTGTGTGCCTGGGAACTGCTGCTGCCGAGCGGCCCCGGCCCCCACCGCGGGCAGGGGGTGCTGACCCCACTGCCCCGTGTGCCGGTGGGATGAGCAGGTGACAGTGACGAAACAAGAGTATGCTTCCTGTGTGGGTTATTTTGGGGAGTTCTCACGTGCTGAATGGGATTTGGGGGTTGTGCTGATGGCAGCAGCTACATGGAGAGCCCAGACCAGGGTACTTCCCCTCTTCTGCACCCCAAATCTCCGGGGGCAGTGCAGGGGGAGCCCTGACCTTTCCTCACCCTGCGGTGAGCGGGGTGTGCCCACGCCGCTCTGAGCCCTCTCTTCCTGGCACCGCCGGGCGACCCGCAACCATTTCCAGGCTTTTAATCCCAAGAGACAAAAGCCGGAGTTTAATGCCACCGGAGGAAGAAAAGAGCAGGGCTTTGGGAAGGGAACAGCAAACACGGCGGTGGATCCGCTGCTCCCTGCCTGGCTGGGTGTCCCACGAGTTCCCCTGCGTCACCTGGGGTGGCACCGAACCTGGGAGTGCTGGGGGGGAGCCGGGGTGGGAATGGTGGGGAGCTGGTGGTCCAGGGGCTGGGCTCACCCTGGTGTCTTCATCCGCCTCCCTCAGCTCGTCCTTCCCCAGCTGCCCTCCCAGACATGGCCGGGCTGCAGAAACGGGACTGCGGCACCCCAGAGCCAGACCCTGTCACCTCCTGCCACCACAGGTGCAAAGCAGCCTTTGAAAGGTGCCAGGTGAGCACCAAGCTCTCTGTGCTCAGCAGAGGGATGACACCTGGACCTCCCGTGCCATCAGTGTGGAGCAGACACCAACCCCTGCACTGCTGGATGGAGCCGGCTTCTCCAGTCCCCGCTTTGCAGCCTGGAGGGCTGCCCTGGAATGCAGGTGACACCACGGGCCCCTCACAGGGGCACGGGACCAACCAGGAGCCACCTCATACTGTGGGGATGAAGTGTGGGAGCAGCGACCAGGAGCTGGAGCAGGCTCCGAGTGGGGATCGAGTGTCAGAGCAGGGACCAAGTGTCTGTCAGAGCAGGGACCGAGAGTCAGAGCAGGAACCGAGTGCCGGAACAGGGACCGAGTGTCAGAGCAGAGACCGAGTGTCAGTCAGAGCAGGCACCGAGTGTCAGAGCAGGAACAGAGTGCCGGAACAGGGACCGAGTATCAGAGCAGAGACCGAGTGTCAGTCNGAGTGTCAGAGCAGGCACCGAGTGTCAGTCAGAGCAGGGACCGAGTGTCAGTCAGAGCAGGCACTGAGTGCCGGAGCAGGGACCGAGTGTCAGAGCAGAGACCGAGTGTCAGTCAGAGCAGGCACCGAGTGTCAGAGCAGGAACAGAGTGCCGGAACAGGGACCGAGTATCAGAGCAGAGACCGAGTGTCAGTCAGAGCAGGCACCGAGTGTCGGAGCAGGGACCGAGTGCCGGAGCAGGGCCGGGAGCCCTGGCTCCTCTATCAGGGTGGGCCGCGGGCGGGTGCCACGGCAATAACGCGGCTGTTTGCCCCGAGCACACACGCGGCCGAGTAAACTGCGTTTATGGCAGCAGCTGGGAGATGGGGGAGCCGGTGGGGTAATAAAGAGAATAAAGAGGAGCGGCCCCGCTCGCCCTGGGGCTGCACGGGAAGCGGGTAGGTCTGGCTGGGATAAGGAGGAGTCAGGGGATTCCGGTGGTCTGGGCTCTGGAGCGATCCCAGCCGTTTGGGAGCTCCCAGGTAAATCTGCACAGGGACCTTGCACCATCAAAAGCACCATCCCCTCGGTGCACACCTGTGGGTTCCTGCACTTGTGCTCCCTGACCCTCTGGGTCATTTTGGGCTATGCTGGAGAGACCTCCTCCCTTCCCAGGACCCATCCAGGGCTTGGGGAGAATGCATTAAAGATATTTCAACCATTTCAGCCATTTCCAGTCTCCTTGGGCTGCAAAAAAGCCTCAGAAAGTCCACTCTGCAGCCTGGGAGTGAGGATTCATCCTGTCCCATCGTTGCCTTGTGGCACAGACATGGGGTGCAGCCTCTCAGATGGACTCTGGCTCTACTTAGGAGCCACCACTGTCCCAAAAGTTGTGCAGGAGCTGGAGCAGAGGAAGCCCCACCACTGCAGGGGACCAGGAAACACAGCTGCGTGTGGGGACAGGTTGGGCTCCATGCTCTCTGTGGTTTGTGCAGTGACATCAAGGGCCTTCAATAGTTTTATTATATGTGACATGGCTGCTTATCTATTATTCTTGTGATGCAGCCAGAGATTAGCTGCAGGCAGGTGGGCAGAGATTCCTCCAGGCTGATTCATGAGTCTTTCTCCATCTCTCCCCTCCGGCCGCGTTCCCAAGCATTGAATTTTCAGCAGTGGCAAAAGACACCGGAATCGGAGCTGATGGGTTGACAGGCAGGACAAGGAAAAAGCACCGAAAACTGCGCACACGGGGCAGAAAAGCCAGACTTCATTTCCCTCTTTTGTTGTTCCTCAGGTGTTGCAATCTCTCCTTTTCCTGGTTTGCATGTGCAAGCAGAGCTGTGCCGAGCTGCGATTGCGAAAGGTGTCAGGAGAGCCCGGCGTGGCCAGAGCCCGGCGTGGCCAAACCCAGCACAGCTGGAGCCCACAGAAACTGGTGGCACTGGGTGGCTCCAGCCCCCGAGCCATCCTGGGAGGGAAGCAGAGGTCTCATTTTGGGGCCTTTCACCCAGTTTTGCCGTGCTGTGCTGCACTGCCCAGCTCTCCCTGAGCCCAGGAAAGCAAATGTTTTTCTCTTTAATCTCTTTCTGTTATCGAGATCCCGCTGCTACCGATAAGAGAAGTAGGTAAAGCTCTTTCAGACTGAGGTGTGAGTTTGGCAACAGGTCCCAGACAGCCCAGGATGACCCAGGTCTGGGGTGCTCTGGATCTGGGACTAGGAACTCCCCACTGCTTGGTGACATCTGACACTGTCCAGCGTCCCCAGCTGTGCTCTCTTCTGCTTTGCTTCTGATTCCTTCTGGTGCTCTGGTCTGGTGTTTGTTCTGGCGAAAAGTTGTAAAGAAACCAAATAAACACGGGTGACCTGGAGGTGGTGTCACAGCAGATCCAGCTTGCACAGCCCGTGCAAAGCAAACCCTGCTCAGCAGACATCCCCCGAGCCACAGCCCGGCTGTGGGGCAGGAGCGGGGCGGCCACAGGAAGGGCGGGATGGCCACGGTGCTTTCCCAGCATGGCTGCTGCCAGGCCGGTGTCGAGTTTACACGTGACTCCACTCTGCATCTGCAGTTTCCACAGTCACACGCTCGTGTTTCTGTGCTGTGGGGAAGGGATCCGTGCTTGGAGGGCTGTGCTGGGATGCTCCTGCTCCGGGAGCCCTCCGGGGATCCTGAGGTGTGACACGGGAGCAGCTTTGGATGCCTGTGGGGCCTTGTCCAAAGCAGTGGATGCTCTGGGTGGGCTGGGGAGCTCTGCTGTGACTGCCAGGAGCACTGGGAGGGCACTGGGTGGCCTGGACCCCCCTTCTGTCTGTGCCACGTCCCAGTCAAACATGCCCAACCCCTGGCAAACCCAGGCAGGGGCTGGCAGCTTCCCAACACAGCTGCTTGTCCCGGGGTCCCCCCACAGCCACTGCCACGTGTCCCAGGCCCAGCCGTGTTTACCAAAACAGGGGAAAAGAACTCCCCTGGGACATGGGATCCCTGATCCAGGGGGAGCTTTCCCCACGATAAGATAACATTGAAGCGTTTCAAAGGGAGGCAGAAACTCCTGGTGCTGCCGATAGCAGCGAAGGCCTTTCCCCGTTTCCCCGTGCTCACACCGGGGTCTCCTTCCTCCGGGGTTTTCATTTCCTCAGGGCAAACATTTCCGATGGGCGGCTTATCGGCTGTGCCTGCCCCGGGTCAGAGCAGCCAGAGATGCCAGCTCTGCCACCGCTGTGTGGGCTGGGGACAGGCCACGTGCCTGCTGGGACATGGTGACGTGGGGCCAACCTGTGGGTGTTTGTGGCAGGGTTTGGTCTGACGTGGGTTTTTAGGGCACGGGGGAGTTCGGTTTTGGCAGCGCTACGTGCGCAGGAGAACTGCCTGAACTGCCCTGCCTGCTTCATGTGCTAAAAAAAAAGGACAATAAATACCAGCTCGGTGTCTGTCTTGCTCAGAACTGCTTTTTCCTGCTCATGCCGGTGGAGACAACCTGGGCCTGGAGTGCGGCACGTTCTGCCTGTGTCCCCATGCCCCATCCTGCAGTCAGGGAGCCCCAGGCAGGGGACAGCACTGTGTCCCTGGGATGGGAGGGTTTGGGTGCTGTCAGGGGCTCCCTTCATCCCCACCAGCTCTGTGCACCCTCACTCACAGCCTCTGTCTGTGGCTGCAGCACTTGGGCAGGGGGTGGTTCTGGGGTTCGGGTCAGGGATGCTCCCGGGGTATCCCTCAGGGATGCTCCTGGCCCCAGCACGGCCCAGCCTGCTCTGGGAGTGATGTCATGCCATGGATGCTCACACATCTGACAGGTCTCTGTGCTGCAGGTCTGAGTCCAGGAGGAGCCAGGTGTCTGTCCCTGTCCCTGTCCCTGTCTCATCCCATGGGAGGGTGGGAAGGGGTTAACGGTGCCCGGGTTTGCCCCACTCCCCTCCCAAGGCCC
>VXBB01018584.1:225427-235533 GCA_013399915.1 Illadopsis cleaveri
GGGCTGCAGCCACATTTTGGGATCTGGGAGAGTGTGGCTGCTCCCACACAGGAGAAGAGGATGGTTCCTGGGGGGCTGCAGCCGTGTGTGAGGGTCTGGGGGAGAGCAGCTGCTCCACAGCAGGAGGAGGGGATGGCCCTTGGCTGGCCACACTCACCCCCCCTCCATCCCCAGACCCCACGGACTGGAGCCCCGGGAATGTGCAGAAGTGGATCCTGTGGACGGAGCACCAGTACCGGCTGCCACAGATCGGGAAGCTGTTCCAGGAGCTGTCGGGAAAGGACCTGTGTGCCATGTCCGAGGAGCAGTTCTGCCAGCGCTCGCCCGCCTGCGGCGACATCCTGCACGCCCACCTCGACATCTGGAAGTCTGGTGGGTGCCGGGGAGCGGGAGGGAGCTGGGGAGGGTGGGCAGTGCCGTGCAGCAGGAGATGCACCCCCTGACCCCCTGCTCCTCCCTTCCAGCCGCCTGGATGAAGGAGAAGGCTGCCCCTGGAGATGTGAGATACTGCGGTGAGTTCTGTGTGGGCTCAGCCCCACTGGCCCCACTCCTGCTTTGGGCAGGTCTGGGGTGCTTGAGGGGTCCCTCCCTGCTTGATTGCGATTATCCAGAGCACTGGAACAGCTGCTGCTGTGGGATCTGTGGGGTCACACTCCCTCTGCCCCAGAGCAGCCTCATGGCTCTCTGCAGCCAAGGGGGAAATGGCTCGAACCGCTCACTGGCCCTGTCCCACACCCCCTGCACCCCTGTGCAGGACTGAGCTGTTCTCCCTGCTCCAGGACAGGGAGGAGAGAGCAAAGTTTCCAGAGCCAGTGCCTAGGCTGAGCTCCGGTGAGCCTCTGGCACCGAGCGGGGGTTCCCTGATGAGGAGGACTCGTGCAGCTCCCTGGGAGGGTGCACAGCAGCGAGCTCTGTCCCTTCCCTCCTCTCACCCGTCCCTTCCCGTGGCAGGAGGTGACACCAGCTGGGCCGACAGCGAGGTGGACTCGTCCTGCGCCGGCCAACCCATCCACCTCTGGCAGTTCCTCAAGGAGCTGCTGCTGAAACCGCACAACTACGGGCGCTTCATCCGCTGGCTCAACAAGGACAAAGGTGGGCGGGGATGCTCCAGAGACGCCGGGGCGGGCGCTGGGGGGGCTGAGGTGGGGCAGGAGATGCTGTAACCCTCCGTGCCCCGCTCCCCTGCCAGGCATCTTCAAGATCGAGGACTCGGCGCAGGTGGCCCGGCTGTGGGGGATCCGCAAGAACCGCCCAGCCATGAACTACGACAAGCTGAGCCGCTCCATCCGGCAGTACTACAAGAAAGGGATCATCCGCAAGCCCGACATCTCCCAGCGCCTCGTCTACCAGTTCGTCCACCCGGTGTGAGCGGCGGCGGGACCGGCGGAGTGCCGGGAGGGGCGGGGGACCTTCACTGCCTCCCTCTGCCCCAGCCACAGAGACCCTCTGCCGGCAGCAAGGACCTCGGCCGTGCGGGGCTTCCCCTGCCAGGACCTGCTGGCAACGGACACAGGGACCCTCACACCTCCAGCAGGCCCTGGTGTGGGGCAAGGACCGTGCCGAGCCCTTGTCTCCCGTGGGAGGGGTGGGCACGGTGGCTGGGCTTGTCCCCCCTCCTCTCCTCCCTCCCGGCTTCTGGCTGTAGGTGGCTTCACCCCAGCCGTTTTTCAGGGAGGAAAAAGCCTTGGACACGAGCTGAGACAATGTCACCCGCAAGGACAGGGACATCCACTGCNAGGAAAAAGCCTTAGACACGAGCTGAGACAATGTCACCCGCAAGGACAGGGACATCCACTGCCGCTCCTGGTGGGGTCCTGTCCCAATCCCTGTGGGAGCAGCCTGGCACCAGCCACGGGTACTGCCTGCCTTGGGAGCTGTGCCACTGGGGACCTTGGGCACCCCCTTGGGACAGGTGCACCCCCCTTTGCTTTTCACTCCAGGACATGCTCAGCTTCTCCCCTTCACAGGGATTTGGGACTGCAAACAGGAGTTCTGCAAAGGGAGCAGCTGCAAATGTGGGTGTGGGGCTGTGCACAGCGGGGCTCCCCCAAGCTGGGTCCCCCATCCTTGTGCACAGGGCCACCAGAGTCCTCCCAAGGCCCCAGGTTCTGTGGCCTGGCACAAAGCTCTTCCCTTGATTTGGATTTTACTTGGACTGCCTGACTCCGGAGTTTGGGGAAATGGAGATGGCAGCTTTGCCATTTCCATCTGGACAATAATAAATCCAGAGTGTGATCCGCCGAGGCTGGACTGGGGCAGAGAGCTGGGAATTGCTTCACCTGCTCATTGCACCAGAGTCAGAGTTACCTGGCAATGTTGATCTTTTATATTATAGGGGTTTTTTTATTTGTTTATTTGCTTTTTGGTTTTGGCTGGTGATGAGTTGTGGTTTAGGTTCAAATGCTGAGGAGTGGCCCAGGCTTCCAGGGATGTTCTGTGGGAGCTTAAAAGGAAAAACACCTGGTTCTTGGTATTGATTTTTTTCCTTTAAAAGTCTGCCGGTGCCAGCTACTGCCTTTCCCTTCTGTTCTTGCTCCGTGCTGCTCCCACAGCAGCAGATCCTGACAGTGCTGCTCACACCTTGGCAGGAGGGATGGAGGGTGAGGAGCAGGGGAAGGAGGAAAATTGCCTTGGCCTTTGGAAAAGGGGGTGGAAAAACAAAAAAGTGAGGGGAAATTAAAAAAAAAGCAAAGTGTGTCTTGTGATTTGCTGTGTGCGTCCGATGCAGCCGGTGTGGGGGCACTGTGGGGATGGGCCAGGGGTGCCCGTGGTGCCCTAGGTCTCGTGTCCCCCTGTGTCCCCCTCACAGTTCCTCTGGCAGGGTCAGGGAGGGCAGGAGGTGACATCAACCTGCTGTGCCTGTTCACAGGCTCAGGAGAGCACTGCGTCAGGGCTGGTGCTTGGAATGGCCCCAGAACCTGCATCATCTTGAGCCCCTCCGTGGGTTTCCCAAGGCTTTGTCTGGCAGTGGCACAGGAGTCCTCAAAGGCAGTGGCTGTTCCCCTTGTCCCCTCAGCCCCCAGCAATGCATCTGAGCCCCCCCCTTGCTGCACCCCAAAACCTTGGGGTGGGGGTGTCGCTACCTGGGGGTCCATAACCCGATCCCTGGGGGGTAAGACAGACGCACAGCAAAGGAGACCCCAGAGCCAAGGACGCTGACAGAGCTCGGTTATTTTCTCTTGCTGCTTTTTGTTGTTGTATCCACGGAAATACAATCACGAGAGATATATATATTATATATATACTTCTTAAATTACACAATCAATGTACAAAAACCGGGGTGCATTGCTGAGACAGGTGGTTGGTTGGGTCTTTTCTGACTTTGTGGGTTTTTTTCCGATACCTGGCAGGGGCCGGGTGGCTCCCGCCCACCGTGCCCAGCACACGGTGCTTCCCCTGCATCCACGAGAACACTGGATCCCTGGGGCCAAAAAATTCACGAACCAACGGAGGGGGCAGGATAGGAGCAGGAGGAGCGTGCGGGAAGCCGATGGCATTGATGCTGCTAAGGGTGATGGTATGGAAAGAAATGAGAGATGATCTGTAGGGAAGAGCTCGGGATGGCAAAGGCACCCGAGGCAGGGGATGGGGGTGGCCGTGCTGGGTGGCAGCAGCCGCGGGAGCTGCGGGGCCGGGGCAGAGCCCAGGGGAGGAGGGGTAGAGCTCGGTGGGGACAAGCAAAGGGCAAAGCCTGCGGCCATTCCCCTGCCTTGGCGTGTCTTGTTTTCGGCCGTCTTCTCCAGGCAGCTGCTCTGCCTGGGCTGGGTATCCTGAGCCCTCCTCCTCCGGCTGCAGCTTCTGCCGGCACCCTGCAAGGCCGGACGATGCTCATCCCCCGTCCCTGCTCTGCTCCTGCCTCTCTTCAGGAAGGGGTGGACGGGGACCATCCCCAGCAGTGCCCAAGGCAGTCCTCGCTATCCCAGGCTGGGCATGAAGGTGCTTCCAGCAGCACTGGGCCCCGGTGGGTCCCTCTCCGGACCGCGCTGGATTTTCGGGCCATCTCACCTGGATCTGGTGTGCGTTGGAAACCTGCCCACCCGAAGGGCGATGCTGCTCTCTGCAGCACAGACCCGGCATCGGCTCGGGAGCCTCCGCCTGCTCCAGGTGTGCTGACAGCCCAGCCAGGAGGAGGAGGAGGAAGCTGAGGAGATACCAGCAAGCTCCATGGCGGGGCTGGTCCCACCTCACCTGGGCATCTCAAGGATGGCTGCGGGGCTGAAGGGGGCATTCACCCCCTTCCTCGGGGCGGGAGGATGAACTGGGGAGAACATGGAAACACCAAAAAAAAAAACCCAACGGAGTCAGACTCCAATCCCTCTTGGTTTTCTGGGATGAATTTGGTTGGTCCCAGGAACTTCGGCGCCGTGCATTTCGGAACAGTTCCAGCCAATCAGAAGGCGGCTCATGATTTCAGTATCTTTAAAAACCAACCAATCAGGAGCTCTCACTGGTTGGGCTTTAAGATCTTGAGGTATCGGCTTTTCGCTCAGAAAAAAAAAAAAAAATTCAACTAACGTAGACGAACGGACAACGTCATCTTTCGCTTCACGTTATCTTAGAAGAAAGCGACTATGCAAAATACTCTTCGGAGACAACTCTTAAAAAAATAAAAGCTTGGTCGGAAAATATGTCTGAATCTCTAAGGGTGAGGAGTGAAGGACCAGACGGCAGAATGGCTGGTTGGCTGGTGGAGAGATGGAGACAACGGAGGGTGGATTTATCTGCTGACGGTGACGAGGAGCACACCACAAGACTTAGATTGCCTCCACATAGTTGGCGGGGTACAGCCCCAGCTGCCCGTTGTCCAAGCGCCCTTTGCACCACCCCTGCTCATCTTCCTCACCGAGTTTGGTTAGTTCATCACCTGCAGAGGAAGGTGGAAGGGAAGAGCTCATTGCAGGTGCGTCGGGAAATATAGGTTGGATATTAGGAAGAAGTTTTTCACTGAAAGAGTGATTAAATACTGGAACAGTCTGCCTGGGGAGGTGGTGGAGTCACCATCCCTGGATGTGTTTAAAAAGAGACTGGATGTGGCACTTGATACCATGACCTAGTTGAGGTGTTAGGGCTGGGTTGGACTCGATGATCTTGAAGGTCTCTTCCAACTTACACATTCTGTGATTCTGTGTGCTGGAAATTCTCCCACCCCTTTTTTCTCCCCGGGATGGAGCTGCTGAAGGTTTGCAGGACTCATCCTGGGCACACCAGTTTGTAGGATAGAAAGGCAAGGGGTGACCCATGAGCCCTCATGTGCCCTGTCCCACCATTCCTCCTGTCCCTTCTGCATCTGGGCTCAGCTCCTGCCTTCCCCTTTCTGACAGTTCAACTTTTAGAAGGGCTGAGCCAACTCAGAAATCATCTGAGGGATTTCACACCCACAGCTCCAGCAGACAAGCCCCATCCTACCTGGCCCTGGCAAGGCACCATACCTGCTTTGAAGCTGAGCTCATCCTGCTCCTGCCCGTCGTAGTCGTAGAGAGCCCGCACCCTCACGCCCTTCCCCGCCGACTCCTCGTCGAAGGGGTTGGCGCTGCCGTTGGCCTCGCTGGTGTTGAAGGAGTTGCTGCCCTCGTCATCGGACCACTCGGCGCTGTAGGTCTGCCCGCGGTCGTGGCTGCTCACGCTGGGAGGGGGAGGAGAGGGAGGGGTGGCTGTCACCGAGGACATCCCGCACCCCCAAACGCTGGCACAGGCAAAGGCCGTGCCTCTCACGGCTCCTCCCCTTCGTGCCGGCCCTCACCTCCCGCGCTCGCCCGCCTGAGCCCCCGTGTCGCCCGCGCTGCTTGCGTTGGTCAGGGCCACCCCCTCGCCTTTCTTCTGCTTCTCCTTCCGCGTTATCGTGTGCGTCAGGTCCGGGTTCCACTCCTGCAAGCACAGAGTGACCAAACCCTGAGTGCCCGGCTGCCCCGCAGGGCTGCCAGCACCCAGCCAGGACGCCCAGCCTCACCTCAAACTGGGGCCAGTTCATGGGCATCCCGGGGCCGCTGGTGCTGCGGAACCACCGGAGATCATCCTGTGCGTCCGACATGCGGATGGTCTGCTCCAGCTCCCGGTACACGTTGGCGTAGCTGTGAGGAGAGATGTCACTGAGGGGCTGTGGGTCAGGGTGGGCCCCCAGGAACAGTGTGGGACAGGGACATGCCCAGGCTGTCACCAGGGGCCAGGGTGTGTCCTCCGAGACACCACTGGACCCCCGGGAACAGTGTGGGACAGGGATGTGCCCAGGCTGTGTCACCTGGGGCCAGGTTGTGTCCTCCAAGGCACCAGGGGGCGCTAGGCTCCAGCACAGCCTCCTGCCACTCTGGTACCTCTTAGTGACCATCATGTTGGCTGGGATTCACTGGCCCTACCTGCTGCTCTCGGCCAGGTTCAGGTGCCTCTTGATGTCCAGGAGCATTTCCTTGAGGAAGTTGAGCCTCTTTTCCTCAAACTGCTGGCACTGCTCGAAGACCTGCTCCATGCTCTCGATGTACTGCGGGGTGCACTTGTTCAGCTCATCCAGCACCTTCTCGTACTTCTCCTGAGTCTGCAAAAATGCAGGAGGGACCGTGGCTGTACCTCTAGCACCTCAGAGGCCATTTCTGGGTGCTGAGAGGTCTAGTTTGGGGGTCACCAGAGCTGGGGAGCCCAAATCAAGCCAGGAGCCCCAGTGGGTGGAATCAGTCCCCATAAGTGGGGTCAATCCCTGCCCAGCTCACACTCCCCTGAGCACTGCCTGCAAGTCCTTATCCTTCAAGAGCACAGGGATGGGAAAATGGGAACTGATGGTGGAGAAAGGGATGTGGTGGCCATCTCCGCTGGTTTCCCTTGCCCAGTGCCCCATGCGTCCAGCACAGGGCAGTGCCTCGTACCTTTTGCACATCTTGCTTGCACTTTTCCACTTTGTCCTGGAGCTTCTTCTGCTGCTCAGGAGTGTTGGACTGATCTGCCTTGCTGTTGGCTTCACGGGTCATTGCCAGCTTCTCCTCCTTGCACGCCAGGTGATAGGCTTTCTTGGCTGTCTCCAGCTGTGGGGATGACAGGGAAGGGACATCAGAGTAGCCCCCTGCACACCCCTCTGCCTGTGGGGAGGTGCCACGTGTCTCTCTCAGCCTGGACTGGGCACACAGACTTGGGCCTGGGGACACGGGGATGCCTGTGCTTCTCTCACCTCCTTGAGCTTCTTGGCCCAGGGTTTCTGGGCTTTCCGAAAGCCATCCTCAGCTTCCTTGGCCTCCTTGAAGCCCCCCATGATCTGCTTGTGGTAGGCGTCCTTCTGCCAGTTCTTGACCTTCTCAAAGTCGTCGTTCAGGAGGCTGTTCTTCACCTCCTGGTGCAGCTCGCTCACCTTGTCCGCCTCCGTCATGATGGCAGCCCATGCCTTCTCCAGGCTGCCATACTGGGGACCTGGGGGCCGAGGGGACAGCTGGGGGTCACTGCACTGCCCTCACCCCCTTCATTTCTGCCAGGTGAAGCTGTGACGGTAGAAGGGGACCCAGGTGTCCCAGGGCAACCCTCCCCCTGGGGAAGCCATGGTACCTTTCTCAATGAGCTGCCTCCACCTCTTGGACCAGTCGGTGAGCTGCTGGGCGTAGGACTTCTCGATTTTGGCCCGCTCGTGCACGCAGTTCATGAGGTCATTGCAGAGCCGGTGTCCATCGTCGATCCGCTTCACCGTGCGCTTGTAGTTCCCCACCTGGGACGGGCACGGGGACAGGCAGCTGTGGGGCTGTGACCATCCTGCCTGGCTCAGCCCCAGCTGGCCTGGGGTGGCTACAGGGGAGGCACCAGGCAATTTGGGGGTGCAGGGATGGGCGCTTTGGGTTGAGGCTGCTGGAGCCCAACTCCCTCCAACCCCTCCGTCACTCAGGGACAGCCAAGATTGAGACCTTTGGCAGAGCCAGCTCAGACACAGAGCCACCACAGCAGGGGTGCTCTCAGGCAGAGGGAGGAGGGCAGCCCCCAGGCCAGGGGACACCCCGGGGTGCAGTGACAGTGGCGGTGGGGTCTGTGGGAGGAGAGGATGGCCGGGACTCACCTCCCAGAAGCTGTCGGTTGTTTCCTCGGCGGCCGAGGCCGACTCGTCGTAGGAACCCGACATGGCTCCCGGCGCTGCCTCGGGCGTCAGAGCAGGCGCTGGGGGTTTCCTGGGCAAACACCAGCCTCATGCACTGAGGGGACAGGAGAGGGGAGTCATGGAGGGTGCAGGGGACCCCCCATTCCTCCTGCCAACAGCTCTGTGGGACGAGCATCCGGGTACAGGGGATGGGCATGGGGGCAGTGCCTGGTCTAGCTCTGGACCCACAGACTCCTCTGGTGCCCACCACCCACTTGGTTCCATCCAGAGACCCCGGGAGGCAGCGGTGCTGGGAGGGAATCAAGGGCAGCAGCACAGCGGGCACTCACTGGCCGGGGCCTGGCTCAGCACTGGGAGCTGCTGGGCGAGGGGCCGTGGCAGGGTCAGGGGATGCGCCGCCCAAGAAATTCTCGTCCTGATATTCCACCCTAATCCGTCCTGATCTTCAGAAAAACGGCATCCCCCGAGCGTCACGTGGCCCCGCTGTGTGGCTTAACCCTTTGCCACTTTGCTGAGAGCTGGGAGGGGGCTGGTGGCTGGGAGTGGCATTGCACGGGGACAGAGGGGACTGTGGTGGCCTTTTCCTAGGCCTTCTCCTCATCATCCCCATCCTGACCTGGATTTGGACAGTCTTTCTACAGGAAAGCACAGGGCCTATCCTGCCTGGCATCTGCCAGGGGAAAGGTGGCAACGAGCAGCTCAGGTTTCCTCCTGCCCTGTCCCCAAAAGCGCTGTGAACCTCACACACCATCCCTTCCTTGGGGAGGTGGAATGGGCAGAGAGAGGCCCAGCTGCCTGTTCTCTCCCCCGTGGTGGGGTAGGAGGGCAGGCCTGGGGACACAGGGTCCTGTGGGGAACACTGGTGAGTGCCCACGCTCTCAGGCTGTGTGCACAGCTGGCCCTGACGTGTCCCCGGGCCGGGGCAGGGCATGGCCCCAGGAGGACGGGGACCTGAAACAGTTACTGGAGCACGGCGCAGGGCTCGCTGTGCTGGAACTAACAGGGCCTGGCAGGGATTTAGTGATATAACCAGGGAGGCACCAATCCCCTCCACCCTCCCCAGACGGTTAAAAATAAACGCGTGACTGTCCCTCGCTCAGCCGCCGAGACGCAGATGGATGGGGGACAGCAGCATCCCCCCGCAGCTGGCAGCGTGCAGTGCCCCGCCTGCCTGGCACCCACGGCACCGCCACCGCCACTGCCTGGCACCCATGGCACTGCCACCGCCACTGCCTGGCACCCACGGCACCGCCACCACTCCTCCTGGCACCCATGGCACAGCCACTGTCCCTGCCTGGCACCCGTGGCACTGCCAGTGCCTAGCACCCATGGCACAGCCACTGTCCCTGCCTGGCACCCATGGCACTGCCACTGCCACTGTCTGGCACCCATAGTGCCACCGCTGCCACTGCCTGGCACCCATGGCACAGCCACTGTCCCTGCCTGGCACCCACAGCACCACTGTACCTGGAATTCATGGCATCATGGCATCACTGCCTGTCACCCATGGCATCATCACCACCACTGCCAGTCACCCATGGCACTAACATCACTCCTGCCTGGCACCCACAGCACTGCCACTGTCACTGCCTGGCACCCACAGCATGGGCACTGTCCTTGGCACCCACAGTGACACCATTGCTCCTGCCTGGCAGTACAGCACTGCCACTGCCCTCCCCACCCCAGCACCCACCGGCTGCCCTGGTGCACCTGCAGTGGTGACAGAGAACCTGGTGGCACAGCCCCAGGGGACCCCGCAGGTGCTGCGTGCATTGTCCCCTCTGAAATCCATGGGCACAGTGCAGTGCCCGGGTCTTCTGCCCCTGGGTTTTGCTGCAGAGCCTGTGCTGGCATGGCAAGGGCACCCTCAGGGTGACAGCCCCAGCGTGCCGGGGCTGGGATGGGCACTGCAGGGAGGGAGCACACCCAAGGCTGGGTGTACCCCAGCACCCACGGGCACGGCACCAGCCCCAGCTGCCCCCACTGAGCCACTCATGCCATGGGGCACTGCGGACAAGGCTGCTGCAGCTCCCTCTCCAAGCCACTACCT
>VXBB01018584.1:253592-265022 GCA_013399915.1 Illadopsis cleaveri
TGGGATGTGCCTGGGGTGGGTTTCCATGGGATGTCCCTGGGGTGGGTTTCCTTGGGATGTGCTGTGTGAGGAGCCACTGCAGGGATGAGGCAGGGAAGGATGGTTCTGATCTCGGAGCCTTTGGAGGGCTGTGTGTGGTACCTGTGAGCTGAACCCCGAGCTAGAACTGCATCCTCTGTTCCCACCTGTTACAGCCCTGCTGTGGGAGCTGCCCGGCACGGGCTTGTCACAAATACATGTGGGAAAGTTCTTGCCCAATCCCACGGAATTAACCCCACTGGGATGGACTCTGTGCCCAGATCCTGCACTTGGCCTTGGCCAAAACGCATTGAAGTTAAACTTGTGTAAATCAGTGAAATCAGCAAGCAGCACACCTTAGTAATATTCCTTTCTAATTATTTCTTGGGTTAATTCTCATTTGTTGGCTTTTAAATGAACTTTGGGAGAAGCTGACTGGTGTCCACTCATTGCTATTTGCACTTTTTTGATAGCAAGCAAGGTGTTACCTGTACACATTTAACTACAGAATTTAAAATGGCTCTGAAAGATTTCTTGGTTTGCTCTTGGACAGTAATACTTTTTAATGTTACTGACTGTTATTTTATTATTGATTGCTTCTATTTAAATGGAAATTGAGATCTCTTTAAAAGGTCTCTCCAGGGAAGGGAGAAAGAGCCAGAGCCAAAGTATGTACATTAAAGAGCTATTAAAAGCTTAGTGTTTGAAAAGAAGAGAGAAGAAAAGAAGCATGTTTTGATAAATAAATTAAACTTTCTCTATTAAAGTAGGATTTTTCCTAGGACTGGCTGTTTCTCATTACTATTTCTTTTAAGTGCTTAAGAAATAGTAGAACTTTGGTCTTGCCTTTCTTCTTCATTTCCTGCTATGAATTCAAAACCCCTATTTTTTTCCCTGTTTTTAACCCCTCATTAGTTCTTGAATTTAAATAGTTTGTCAATGGACAAGAAGAAATAAGAGAATTCTGTTTACCCTTACAGGGGGGGCTACTTTCTTCTGTTTCAGTGTTTCCCCCTGACTCTTCAGTTCACTGATATATTTTTCTTTGAAATCTTTGCAATCCCTGGCGATTGATAAAACACCATGTCCTTGGTTTGGTGTTACATTTGCAAAGAAGGAGTCTTAAGAGAAAAATACTTTGTTGTTTTTTAGTTTTTAAGTGATTTATTTTTTCCCTATGCTGCTGGAGGTCGCACATTGTCTCTGCATTGCATTTGGAGGCCGCTTCTTTTGGGCTTGAAAAACGCTCTGGAACGTTTTTGGAAGACCAAACTTTGGCTGAAAAGATGCCTTTGTTATATATTGCTTTAAAAAGCAGCACAGGGAGAATTCATTTCAGCTTGAATCTCAAATGGAGGAAAAAAAATTACATTTTTTGGGCATTGTGGAACCCCCACAAATTGTGTGGGGTTTCCCAAACCACGATCCACCTACTTGGGCAACAGGGAGAGCTGGGGCAGCAGCAGGATTCATTCAGAGAGTGGGAACAGACTTCAAAGCACCTTCTGGCAGCCAGACACCAGGACTTTGCTATTCCCATCTTTTCACATGGACTGAACTCCCGGGATATTTGCAGAACTGTGGAAGGAGAGTGTGGAGGGAGAGCTCCCGAGTCCTGTGGTACCTCTGGAGTCACTCAGTGCCTTCATTGCTTGGAGCGTCCTTGCCCCTCAGCATTGCCACCAGGGTGTTATTTTTATGTAAAACACGTATTTTTTGTGTGTGTGGAGCGGCTGTTTCCATGAGGAAACATCCCAGAAAACGCCCCTCGTGCCTCAGTGTGGCCCAGCAGCTGGAGCCCTGCTCCGGGTCTGTTTGTCAGGAATAAAGAGGCACCGTTGGGCCGTGGGTCCGCTGGGGCAGCGGCGGGTTTGAACATGCCCGCATTGTGTCTGTGAAAGGACAAGCTGCTCGTTAACCACGGGCGTTTTTAAAGAGTGGTTTTTTTTGAGAAAATGCCTCGGGAAGAATCTTTTCTGAGCGGTGAATGAGGCCTGAATGGAGCCGGGAGAAGAGAGGTTTCACCCAGGGGCCGGTGTCCTGGCACACGCCGAGCCCTCGGTGGTCACGGTGGTCACGGGGAGAGTTGGGCAGGGTGGCCCCTGGGAAAGCCATTGGAATGCAAACGAACCTTTTTTCTTTTCCTTCTGGCCTCTCCTGGGCCGGTTTTACTCCAGCTGTGATGTAACACAGCAGAGCTGGGATTGGAACCCGCCGAGTGTGGTGGGGATCACGAGGTGCTCCTGGGCTGTCCCCTGTGCCTTGGCTCCGGTGTGAACCAATAACAGCTAAAACCACTCAGAGCGCCTCACTGTTGGGATGTAAGTGAGCCCAGCATCATATGATCATCCTGCTTTCCATGGAATACAGCCTCAGAATCCCTGTTCTGATGGCTTGGCTGTGTGCTCCCATCTGCTGCATAAAAGGGTTGTGGTTGAAGTTCTCCTGGTCTGTTGCTAACCTGTTACCACATCCCCAGAGGTGTAAGGGCCAGCTTGGAAGTGGATTTCTTGCTTGTGCATCTCTTGTCCCTTTCAGCCCTGTAGATTGTGTAGAATCTGTCGGTTGTGTTCTCCAAGAGCAGGAGCATGAATAAACCTCTGCAAAACCTGGCTTTCATCTTAGAAAGGGTTTTGCCTTCCCACAAAAACAGCTGTCACTAAACAATATTACAAGCAATTCCATGGCCTCTTGTACTTTCCCAAACAACAAAAGAATGAAAATCGTTAAATTTTCACTTCATTTACTGGAAGCTGGGCAAGCTGTTGTGAAACTGAAGAACTGAGTCAGTTTTGTTCGGCTGCAACTCAGGGAAAAGTGATGACTATGGAAAGAGGGTGTGCTCCACCCTGGATATGTGGAGAAGGACCCAACAGTGGTGGCTGTGTCTGTTCTCTGCAGAACACTGCTTTGGAATCTCTTCCACCTCACATCCATTTATTGCTTGACTAGGAGCTGTTTTTCCTACCTTTTTCTCCTCACCATGTGTGTTCTGTGCCCCCCTCTTTTTAAAGAAAAAAGCTTCATGCCCAGTTGCCTGACTTGGTTCATCTGAGCACCCTTCAGACAAACTCCTGCAGCATGGAGACAGGTACCAGCATTTGAAGGTGCACCCAGCAGGGACTGCTGCCAGGGAACCTTATCTTTCCCTTGATGGTCTCTCACAATCAGGAAGATCAACTCTTAGTTTCTTAGTAAAAAAAACCCCAAAAACCCAAGCATGTGCTTGGACTTTTACATTCTTTTAAAATCAGGAGAGTTCTCCTGGTTTGCTTGGATAGAGCAAAATTAACAAACTCAGTTCTGCCTTACAAATAGCAAACATCCATGTGGGAATGCTGTAGGTGACATCCAGTGGTTGGGAAGCAGGGCCTCTATTTCTTTAAACACTTGCTCCTTTTCAGCCCTGCTGAAGGACTGACTGCACAGACCAGTCAAAGATCTCTCAAATTTTGTGTGTATTTGTTTCAGAATTCCTGTCTCTGCCATTGGATATTGCTCACTGACTCTTTGTTCTCAGAAATTTCACGTTAACCTGTGAAATTCGGATGCATACGATTACCTGCTGGGCAGATTTTTGTCAGATATTTCAGGGCTTACTTATCCTTCTGCAAGTGATATATATTGATGCTTTGTGTAGAATTAACTACTTATATTTGAGCAGCTTCCCAAGAGTCTGTGTGTGCTTTATTTCCTGAGTAGGGTGGTTAATCAGAACAGTGTGCAGCTGCTGACAGCCAGAGTCACTTGGGCTCTGTAAGAAGCCCAAATACCTCTTCATTGCTTTTTTTCCTCCCTTACTCAAAAAGACACTTTACAAGCCAGCATTTCTCCTGGAAAAGGTGCGCCTGGACAAGTTGTGTAAGCACTGAGTGGTCACCAAACTGGTTTTGACAGGCAGAAATAGGTTCTGGGGTTTGGGGTCTCTCTCTGGGAGTGCCCCTTATCAGCCCTCGGCTTCTGAAAGCAGCGGCTGCTGCTGCAGGCGCTTCAGCTGCTCCTGAGGCATGGAAAGGCATGTTGCAGATAATTTCTGTGGTTATCTAAACCATAAGTTCACTGGAGGGGGAGGACTTGGGGTTGTGTTCTTCCCTGGTAGGAGCAGGCAGCAGCTCTGAAGTCGCAGGAGCACTGCAGTAGCAGTAACAGGACCTGTGGAGTTCTGGAGCCAGAGCAGCAGCGCCGTACACGGTGATTTATTATTGTTATTCTAACCAGCAGCCTAAAAACCAACAGAATCTGCTGTATTTTTTCCTCTCTGGTTATAGGACTGTAGGTGCGATCCAAGCACTTGAAATGACTTGAACTTCTTCCAGTTCACCTCTTGCTCCCATTCCAAATCTTGTGCTTTGCTTTTGTCAAGTTCTCTAGTGCGAATCCCTTCCCTTTTGCTCGTCGTGCTGTGAATTTCCCACCTCCTGGATCCAATGTTGTCGATTAAATCCCATTATCCCACAGAGCCTGGTGCAGGTGCGTGTGCAAAAATAACACTTGTCTAAGGAAACGTATCCTGTTGAGGAGCTGGAATGCTCCTGGCAGGACAGGCTGTTATGGGCAGGGGAGGGATTTCTGTGGCTGGTGAGGGCGTGTGTTGTGGTCCCAGCTGCTGACCCTGCCAGGTGCAGGGCTGGCTGTAGCCCTGCTGACGGCCGCCTGGACTCACTCCTACCATGTGCGAGCTCCAGAACGTGCCTGGAATAGCAAGAGGGTGGGAGAAGCCCTCCATAAGCCCTGGCGTGTGCCCTGGGGCCCTCCTGCCTTTGCAGTTTGGTGATTCGTTGGGGAGTCCTCGAGGCTGTGTTGCTGCTGGGGAAATGAGATTAAATTTGCACAGCTTTGGTGACAGCAGTGTCCTTCTTCTCCTCCCTGCTCCTCCAGTTCTCACCTCTTGCTGGTCGTAGAGTTTAAAGGTGATTTGGTGTGGTCAGATGAACATCCCGCTTTTGTCAGGTAGAAAAGCATTACGGTACTGATATTTGGGGGTTGGGAGAATGTTTGTTAATTTTGGGTGAAGCACCCGAGGTGTTTGTTATGCTGGACACAGCGGCAGCCCTGGGATCTGCCTGGCCATGGGGCACATGGGAGCACAGCTCAGCTCCTGAGAACACGCTCATTTTAAACTGAAACTTTGAGACAAAGGCAGATTGAACAGCAAAAGCCTTGCAGTCAGCCATCTTCTCCTCCCAGCTCCTGCAGCCTCTGCGGCAGCGTTTCCTTGCAGGCTGTGCTCTGATAAATGATGCTAGAGTGGGAAATGAGGTGCAATGCCAGGAGATTGGTGCTTCAGTGGCTGCGCAAATGATGTGATTTATGGCTTAATGTTGATAAAAAGCACGACAGTATTGATAGAAAGCATGTCAATATTGAGGGAAAACCTGAAAATATTGAGGGGGAAGCCTGTAAGGCAGTGCAGAGGCTGTGTCAGGAGCCAGCAGCTATGGATCAGCTCCTGGCAGCAGGAGGCTGCTGGGCCAGACCCCGGATTTAACATCTTGCCTGCTGTTCCCTGTGCTGGCTGCCAGCTCGCCGGGCCCCGGCTGGCACAGGTGGGCAGCACTGACTTTTCCTGGAAGTCTGGAAGGTTCTCAGCTCATTTTCTACTCACACTGTGGCCCAAGTTCTTGCAGGGCTGTGGCCCTTTCTGTCTGTTCAGATGCTGCTGTGGAGCCTCTTTCGAGGAATCGTGTTCCTTATGGTGTAGCTGCTCTTGTTTTATTTATGGGTGCTGGATGATGTTTAAATCCACCATAGTGTGGAAGAACCTGGGAATCTGTCCTCCTCTGTTCCACAAATGGATCTCTGCTTCATCCTTGTTGCCCAGTTTTTGCTTTGCAGAGCCCCATTATTCCTGTGAAAAAAAAGACAGAAACCCCCTCCATGTGGATACAGCAGGTTTGTGTCGGTTGTTTTAAATTCAGTGTTGTGTATCGGGGATGCCCAGATTTATCCCAGGGACTAACTCTTTACCCCTTTTGCCATGGAGCTCTTTATTCCATGTGGCTGTCTGGGCAGCCTTAGATGTCTTGGTGTGTTTCCTGTCTCCTCCAGGCGGGGTTAGTACTGCTCAGGTTTGTTTGGATTTGTTTGTTGCACACAGCTTTGAAGGTTCTTGCCATGAGGCTCTGCTTCAAGCCCCTGCTGCACACTTCAAACTTGGCTTATTTTTCTAAACTTTCTCTTTTGTGGGGGATTGTGTGGGAGAGTTTCAGCAGGGCCACCTCCTGCCTTGCCAGAGAGGCTTGTGTTGCTCATTTCCCTGCTTTGAAATGACATAATTGTCTTTGAAATCCTGGAAAACACAACTTGGCCTTGTGACGTGTTACCTGCAAATGCTTTTCCAAAAAGTCTGCGAGACGTGGCTCCAAAATCCAACTCCAAAATCCAACTCCAAAATCCCTGGCAGGCCAAGAGTCTCAGTAGCCATTTTAAACACAGTTGCCTGGCAAGGATAAAATGGAAATGTCTGACCTTCCTACATGTTCTAGCCTGATTTAAAAACCTAAGTAAATTTTGGTTTATTTTTTGATGGCTGTTTAAATTCAATTAACTACTTTAGAATGTATTAAAATAAAAATTATTTATGTAATGAAGAAGTTAATGAGCTAAAAAGCCAACTGTACCCTGGGGTGGCCTACTGGAAGGTGGTAGAGGGTGGAATGAGATGGGCTTCAGGGTGCCTTCGAACCCAAACTTTTTTGGGATTCAGATGATCAACATGACAACTTTTCCCTTGATCCCTCTGAATGCATTGCATGTATCAGGATCCAGGACTGGTGTTACAAGTGTGGGGTTTTTTTTCCCAACACAGCAATGTCTCCCCCTCATTTGGAACTCAGCCCCTTTGTCTTGGGAGAGCTCATTGGTAGCAATATCCTGTTTGAAGTTGTTTTAAAAGAATGACCTTGTAGGGCTTGTTTCCTGCGCTCTCTTGATGGGATTTCCTTTTTATTAAACAGGAAATAGTCTGATTACATAAAAGTGTGAGAATGACAGGTTTTTCCTTCCCAGCAAGAGTTGTTCATGTTAATTCTATTCAGAAAATGCTCAACTGCCAGAGCAGCTGAAGTTAATTTACTTTGCCTCAAACCATTGTGTACACCCAGAAGTTCCTCCTGGTGTGTTGCTGAGGCATTGTCTCAGCCTGAGCAGGTTTCCTGGAGCAATCTGTGTCCAGGGTTCCATAGCAGATCCTTGTTCTCACGCCTGGAAGGTGGCAGGAGTTCAGGGGTGTGAGATGTGCTGTGCTGAGTTTCAAAGGTCTGGTTCTGCAACCTTTTTTAGTATTTTTCTGCTTTTTTTCCCCACCTTGAGCTGGAGCTCTGAATTGCAATGGGAAGTGGTAGAGCTGGTGCTTCCTTACCTGGCAGCAAAGGTGGACTTGAAGTGGCTGTTCCTGCTCTTTTAGCTTTGTCCTCAGAATCACCAACTGACCTGGAGTCAGGAATTTGAGTCCAAGCTCTCCTGGATGATAGTGAGGATGGAGTAGCAGTCAAGTACTGTGCTGGGAAGAGGCACAGTGGCAAACTGAGGTGGCTGGGGATGGCCTGGCAGGGACTGGCAGCTGTCCCAAGGGCTCTGAGGATGAATGAAGTTTGCATTCCCTATTTAGGCATGGCTTTCTGATGGTGTTTTACATAGACTGGATGCCTGGAGGAAAAGAATTCTGCCTTCCTCTTGGAGAGGGCCAAACACTTGGGATGTGATGTCACTGTAAAGCAAATGCTGTTCTGTCACAGCCTGGCCAGAGGATGGGGCAGGCACCATCCCCCTTGGAATTGTGGAACTGAGGTGGCCCATGCAGCTTCATCTAACAGCAATATGAGTTTGGTCAGTTGGCGGATGAGAATTTTCAAGATAAACCAACTGAAAAACCCTGGAAGTCTAGTGCTTGTTTTTGTTTTGGAAGTTTAATTTTGAATTCTGTAGGTAGATTCCTTTGGGTAATTAGTGCAAATCTTTTCATATCCTACTGGCAAATCACTGTTTCCCCAGTAAAGCCTGGGATTTCAGTGTCTCTGCAGTGTAACTCCCAAATGTCTGACACTGTTACAGCTGGCCTGGAACCTAATTGGACTGGTATGTTGGAAAGTTTCTGGAGCAAGTCGCTTTGGCTCTGAGCTTTGTGCCAGTGAAATGATGAAGTACAGCAGGATGACTCTAATGAACGAGCTTTGTTTAGAGAGCTGGACAACAATATTAGTGTTGTTTTAAGTTTCCATCTCTGCTCATAGATGTATTGCAAGTAGATTTAATAAGCACAGTGTCTCACTGTTCTTTGGGACAGTCTGTAGCCAGTCGAGAGTGTTAGTTAGAGTTTGTCTTGGTGGGAGGTGGCAAATCAGAACCTGAACTTTTACAGAGCAGAATTACCCTGGAATAAAAAATACTGTTTCAAGAAAACCTGCCATAAAGCATGTGTATGGCAAATCCCTCCTGGGAAGAGGGTTAAACCATTTTTCTCATTCACAAAAGTCTGTCCTGTGCAGCTCTTTCTTAGAGGGTTTTAATTTTAAATAGATTTAATATAGGCTTTTATTTTGCTTATACTTCATTGAACAACCTCCTCTAAACCAAAAGTAGCCAAGTGCTGGCTCCAGAGCTGAGCTCCTCAGTGCCTGCTGCAAAAGAAGTGCCAAACGGTGGGGCTGAGAATCTGTGCTCAGACAATTGCACATAAATATTGCAGTGGGAGTTCCCAGACATGTACATGTCGTTAGTGACAGAACTGCAGGGACAGGCAAGGGCAAAGGCACCAGGATAATTAAATCGAGGTACTTCTGCAAAGAGTGGAGGTGCTGAGCAGCGTCTGTGCATTTCTGTTGTTGCCTGAGGTGTATCCCGAGCTGTGAGGACTCTGCAGTGAACTCACACTGTCAGTGATGCTGTGTCCAGTGCTAAGGAGTGTTTTGGTGTGCAAAGGACTGTTTTTCCTCCAATGCATCAGAGCAGGAAGAGTCAGTGGCTGAAGTAACACGGAGTGTGGGAGTGCCTGGGTGTCACTGCTCATGGAATTTCCACGGCTGCATGGATGGGGCTGAGGGAAAAGCGAGCAGTGGCGAGGCCTTTCCTTGGGTGGGTGCTGTCTGGAGGTGTGTGAGGCACAAAGACAATCTCTGCCCTTGAGCTGGGCTCTGAAGGGGAGCGCTGGGGGTGCCCCATCAGCTGTGCTCTGCTCTCCACAGGTGCTGCTGGTGAGCAGTAGTCGCCATCCGGACCGATGGATTGTCCCCGGGGGTGGCATGGAGCCCGAGGAGGAGCCCGGCGTGGCCGCCGTGCGCGAGGTCTGTGAGGAGGTGAGTGGCTTCACCCTGCCCTGTTAGCCCGGCTTCTGTGGGTTTGTTTTCATCACTCTTCCTTCTTCTCCTTGAGGTGGAGAGGGAGACAGGGTCACTGGTCTCTTTCTCCAGGCAGCACTAACAGAACGAGAGGACACAGTCTCTGGCTGCATCAAGGGAAATACAGGTTGGATATTAGAAAGAAGTTTTTCATGGAAAGAGTGATTAAATACTGGAATGGTCTGCCCGGGGAGGTCGTGGAGTCACCATCCCTGGATGTGTTTAAAAAAACGCTGGATGTGGCACTCGATGCCATGGTTTAGTTGAGGTGTTAGGGCTGGGTTGGACTCGATGATCTTGAAGGTCTCTTCCAACCTACACATTGTGTGATTCTGTGGTGATATCCCCATCTCCTATGGCAGAAAAATGGAGTCTTGAATAAAGACAACATGGGAATGTAATTAAACCTCTCAGTTGGAATGAACTTGTCCTGGTACCTTTAACTGAAAATAAAGTTCAGCTCTAGTCACTTCAATATATATATATATATATAGTCTCTGCGTCATTTTCTCTGTCAGAGAACTTCAAAATTCAGCTGTGCCTTTGTGGACCTGTCTAGTACTTGGGTAGAAGGTAGAAATAAAACCTTTGGAGCCACTAAAAGCACTCCAAACACAGGGATCTAAGTATGTTTTGGTTTAGAATACATAGTGAGGTTTATGTGAAGAAGTGAAATTGGCCATAAGTTATCAGCAACAATTCCTAAAGTGTGCATGGGCTGGTTGGTTTGTTTTCTCTTTTTTGCTTGAAGCTGTTTCAGGAAGGAGATCAAACAGCAGATCAAACACAGATCAATGGGCTGTAGGGAGAAGGCACATTTTTCTCTTAAAGCTGGCAGAACAATTTTTTTCTTCATAAGAAGCGTAAAGGCAGCAAATGGCAGTTGACTGCAGTATATGTAAAACATGTCTTTAGAATTGGCTTCTGAATATTAACTAGTTGGGGAGATGCTTAGGTTCAGAAACGATTGCATGATTATAGATGGAATGGCCAAGTAGATTCACAGTTACATAAGGCAGGATTAAAAATGCTTTCAAGAGGGTTATAAATCTTTGGGCTCTGTGCAGAACAGAAAGCAAGAGCTAATTGATGTGACTTGGGAGGAAGCTTCTCCTCTAGCTGCTTTATTGAATTGTCTGGTATATGCAGGTTTCTTCCTGAATTATTTGGAAGTACCTGCTGCTGTCTAACAAAACTCTGAATATTCAGACTGTTGGACTAACCAAATGTGGCAGATCTCGAGTTGCGTGTTTCTCTTTGGATGTTTTTATAATCTAGCAGTTTATCAGAAAGAGATTATACAGTCTAAGTTTATTGTTTTAAATAGCTCCCTCTAATACTGGGAATTGCTGCTTGCAAATTTTATTTCCAGCCCATAACCCAGCTCCTGCTTTTCCAGTAACTCGGCAACCTTTCAACTGCTTTACAAGCCAAAGTGAGTGTAACCAGAACAATAGAAATATTTTTAGCTGCAGCCTCCTGCTTTTCAGCCCAAGCATTATTAATAATGAAGTGATTTGCTACAGAAGTCCAGGGTTCATTCAGGAGGTGCAGAGCTTCGCCTCTCAACCCTTAAAATAAATGTGCAGGGGCACTCCTTGGGCGGGCAGCAGCGCCCTGAGAGAGCCGTGCTCTTTCCATGACAGCGCTGCCTGGAAGGGAGCCCTGGCACGGCCCGGCCGCGCAGGAACTGGTTTGGGCTGGCTGAGATAATCCCGCTCCTCGGCTGGTGTTCCCTGCTCACGTGGAGCGCTGCCCACTGCCAGTGTAACTCAAGCCCTGGCAGCCTGGCAGGGGTGAGCTCTGCCCAGCGAGGCACCTCTGCCCGGCTGCTCCCAACACGGAACGGCGGCAGCTCGGAGCGCCGAGGGCACCCGGGAATCACCTGGGCACCTGCAGCTCATCTGGGCACCCCAGGCTCATCTGGGCACGTCCAGCTCACCTGGGCACCCCCGGCTCACCTGGGCATCCCCAGCTCACCTGGGCATCCCCAGCTCACCTGGGCACCCCTGGCTTACCTGGGCACCCCCAGCTCACCTGGGCACTCCTTGCTCACCTGGGCACTCCCAGCTCATCT
>VXBB01018584.1:313753-351865 GCA_013399915.1 Illadopsis cleaveri
AACGTGTTAATGTTCCAGGCGACGAGTGAGAGGGCTATTCAATAATTAAAATAATATAAATTAGAGGGAGTGGGAGGAACTTTAAAAGCTATTTGCCAAGACAAAAAAGATTGAATACTAGCTCTGTAGAGGAGGAGGGAGGCTGGCAGTGGGGAAGGAGGCAGGAGAGTGACAGTCGGAATAGTCGGAGGCAACTAAAGTTTTTCTAGGGTTGTTTTTGGTTTTTTCCTCTCAGCCTTCTCCTCCAGTTTTGGTCCTTGGGCAAAGAGCTGTACCTGTGCAGAAGGATGTCACTGAACTCAGGTGCAGCCCTGCCCCAGCTAAGCAGCCAGACACTGGTGCTGCTGCTGGTGCATCCTGAGCCCCAGGAACTTTAATCCAGAGCTGATCCCAGCCCAACGGGGCAGGGAGAAATGCAAGTGGGGAGGATGAGCAGGTAGAGGATGGAGATCTCAAAACCCCTTGGGAGAGGAGAATAAGGAAAATCTCAGCCTTTCCTAGACAGCAGTGAATCCCAGTGTGAGGGTTGGTGCCTTCCTCAGTGGTCCCAGCACAGGGACACCATTCCCATGGGACTGGGGTCTCGTCCCACCTGTCTGGGCACAGCCATTCCTGCAGCAGGCAGGGACCGGGGGTTTGGGGGTTCTGGAGACTCTTCCCCCCACCACAACCCGAGTGCTGCTGCTGCTCTTTGTTATTCAAACACTGCTTTTATGGCAGGGACATGCTTAAAATGAGAATAAGGCGACTTCCATTTCACACCGCCGCTGACCTTTAAGCGTGGGTGACTCTGCTCCGAGGTTCAGCAAAGCATTGTCTGCCTCGGGCACAGGCAGCTGCCTCTGCCCATTCCCTGGGGCACGGCACTTGCTGGAGCTCTGCCCCTGCTTGGCCCCGTGTTGCTGTGTCACTCCTGTCCCCCCCGGTGCTCCCCCAGCACGGGGAAGCTGGCGGGAAGTGCTGGGAGCTGGGACAGGGGGACTCTCCCTGCGGGCTGTTCCAAGTGCCCCCTGAGTGCTCTGGGTTCTGAAGTGCTCAAGTGGTTCTTGGGGAGGGCTCCAGCACATCTGGAAGGACTCCAGCATATCCAGTGAGCAGCAAGGAATGAATTAGACTCCACACAATCCTGCAGAGCCCTGGCTGGGATGGGAGCACAGCAGCCCCCCAGTTTTCCCCCTTCTCTCCTGTGACCATGAGCGCACTGCAGGTGGCTGTTCCTGTCTCGAAATGATGCTCTGCCTGATGTGGTCCCCTTGTGCCATCCCACACTCCCTCCTGTGCACCTCTCCCTGCTCCATCCCCTGCACAGCCCCCAGCCCTCCCCGCTAGGCCGGCCTTGCTCCTCCCTGCCAGGGCTTTTGTCGCTCCTGCACTACATAAATAAATAACGGGTCCTTCGTTAGCTGCCGCCTCCTAATTAAAGCTGTACATCAGTGGAACAACTTGCAGATGCGGCATCCTCTGTCCAAGCCGGTTTTATCACTCCTGCAGAAAATCCTTTCCCCAAATCCACGCTCTCGGCTCCGTGTGATAGCATCTCTCTGGCGTCACTGCCAGAGTGCTCTGGCACGTTCCAGCTCCTTCCCAGCCTTGCTGCTGCCTCTCCAGCCCCAGCTCTACCCACCAGCTCCTGAGCCACCACAGCGGTGATGGTGTCAAGGAAACCAGGCCCTCCTCCTGCAAACGGGATCCCCTAAAAACCACTTTGGGGTCTGAGGTGCGTTTTCTGTCCCGACCCAGAAAGAGCTGTGACAAGCTGGAGCCCAAGCCCTCAGCGTGGGGTGAGCTGCCAGGGGATGGGTTTGACACGTGCCAGGCACTTTGAGGCGGTTGTTTCCTCCTCGGCAGTGAGTGCAGCCGCTCTCCGCAGCGCAGGGCTGTGTTGTACAACATGAATAATTCACCTGAGGACGGCGCTGCCCGCGCTGCAGCCGCGCTCTGGGCACCTGCAGGCCCACGAGGCTGCGCTGCCTGGGGCAGAGCTGGGTCAGGCCCTGGTTCTGAGCCCCCCCCTGGCAGTGCTGAGCCCCCCCTGGCAGTGCTGAGCCCCCCTGCTCGTGTCAGGCTGTGGGGGCAGTGGGGTGGAGCCATTCAGGACACGCTTCCCCACTTAGAGGGTGAATAACCTTCACCGAGGGGGAAGGTGGCAGCCGGCCGGGGGACCTCTGATTAATCACCCGCTGCTGCCACTTCACTTCCTCGCTCTTCACCGCCCTTATTGAAACAAATTGCAGCTGCCTGGGCTCCCCTGGGCTGCCCCCAGCCCTGAGGGGTCCCTGGGCATGGCTCGTTGAGGAGGAACGGGATGGGTTGTGGCAAGTTTGGAAGGGATCAGGGACAGCATCCTCCTGTGCCTGCTGTGCTTCCTGGAGTTTTATTCCTGCCTTTTCCCTCTCCAAGGAGGTGCCGAGTGCTGGATCCTGGGCCTGACCCAGGGAAGGGGCAGCAGGACGGGGCTGCAGCTTGTCCCAGCCCGATGCTGAGTCCCGAGCAGCCCCGCTTAGCCCCTGGCTGCTCCAGCCCCTGCAGTGCTTTACGCTCTCCCTAATTAAAAGCTGCCATCCAAATGGCTCGATGATGGAAATTCTAATTAAATCAATTCCATCTTGTCAGCGAACCAGGGGTTTGCATAAGATATGCATGAAATTAATAATTATGGGGAGGGAATTGGCTGCTCCTGACCCTGTTTCTGGCATGGGGGGCTGGTGCAGGAGCCCCTGCTCGTGGGATGCTCCTGACCAGTTCTGGTTCTGCAGTGGTTTTGGGGTTTTTGGTTGGTTTTTGGTCCTTCCTTCCTGCCTGCTCAGGCTGATGTTGACGTCAACGGTTTAAGCCTGAGCTGGGATGTGCACATACCACCACCTTTGCCTAATTCTTCCCAGTCTGGGGGGATTCTGTCTCCCACCGGTGGAGAAAACACCACAGCCATTCCTGAGTTAATGATGGGTGATAATGGAGGGTACCAAAATGCAGCTTTCTTTCCCAGTGCATTTGAAATCAGTCATATCCTGGAGGAGCAGGGTGACATCCCCAACCCTGGTTCCCACCATCTCTCTTACCCCAAGGGATGTTTCTCCAGGCTTGGGGTGCTTCTGGGTGATGGTTTTTGATTCAAAACAAGAGAAGGAAGGAGGTTTTACACCCTGCCCTGGGATCACTCCCCACTCTTGATGGGACAAGGAACTCTTGGGGTGCAGGAGAGCAGGTCCTACTAATTTCCTCACCACAGTGTTTGTCCCAGGCTGGAGATGAGCCAGATAAGGGACCACCAGTGCCCAGATTTGCAGCTGAGAGATGCTCCCAGCTCCCTCTTCCCACTGCATCCTTCTTTCTAAGAACCTTGGATTCCCTGCCTGCATTTTGCTTTTATGTACCTAAAAGGACTTTTGTCTTTTATCTGAGAAAATAGCTGGTGCCAGGAGTTGGGCTATCAAAAAGGCAGAGGGGAGAAAAGGCAGAAGAAATCTATGAAATGGTCATTTGGGAACTGGTATTTTATTTTCCCTTTCATCCAAGGCAGAGGAGCGAGAGAAAAGAGCCCTTTCCTTTTGTTTATTAAAATACAGCTTCCAGTCCATAGCCTGTGGATCAACAGGTATTTTCTGGGCTTTGTTTTCCAGCTGAGGCTGGAGCAGAATGGGCAGGCCAGGGTTTAATCCCAGGCTGTTGGAGCTTGGGTGGGATGGTGGTGGCTTGGGGAACAGGAACTCTCCATCACCAGAGCCCTGCGGAAGAGGTGAAACCAAAACACCTGGCAGGGGGAAAATCATTGGGAAAAGACTCTCTGGAAGGGCAGGGGTGCATCCCTGCCACCAAATCACCTCACCTTTGACACGGGCACTGCTGCTGCCTGTGCCCTGCTGGCCACGCTGTGGGCACTGCCCCCATCCCGAGCCCCTGTCCATCCTGCAGGCTCGGCAGGGAAGGGGAGGGATTGTGCTGGGAGCAGCCCCCCTGCTCCCCCCGGGATGAGCGATTGCCAGGCGAGCGCCTCACCTGCTGAGCAGAATTTTAATGGAGCCTCATGCACCGGCTCCAGTCAGAGATCCCCGACGAGCAGATCAGAGCCCCTCAGAACGGAGCACAAAGCAGATTGTCACGGGGAGTAATCCTATTTGTGCCTTGATAAAGATTCCTTCCTCTCCCACTCCTGCTCCATCTCTCCCTTTTTTTTTCCATCTCCTATTTCGCAGGCAGGTGGAAGGGTGGCTGCTCCTTTCCAAGGGCCTTTTAGCATTCAGGTGGAGTCGTGGGTTTATAACGCTGGAATCGCATTTAATAGAGAGAGGCAGGAGTGGGAGAGGGGAAATCACAGAGAAACAAAGGAGGAACTGGGAGATGCAGGGCTGGAGGAGGATGGAGTGAGGCCAGGAGGGTTGGGACACTCAGCCCTGGTGCACATCTCATCCCTGGGATGCAGCTCCCAGCTGGGTGGCTGGGGTTTATTTCACCTGCTCGGGTTCCCACAGGCTGGTGGGGAGAACCTGGGCTTGATAATTTAATAAGCCTTTTCCATCTTTAAGATAAATGAGGATGTGTGGTGCATTTTGGAGATGGAAAGTGCTGTGTAAGTGTTAAACATCGCCTGATCCCGTGGTGCTAAATCATTCCAGTGTGCTGGGAGAGGTGCTGCAGCGCTGGTTAATTTAAGGGGCTTATTTAGGGCTGGGGTGGGGCAGGATGGGTTGGATCTATCCTTCCTGGAGAGGAAGTCAAAGGGAGACCCTGGGAATGCTGTCTAGGGTAGAATTAGGGTTTTTTCTTTGGTCTCTTCTACACTGGATGCTCCAGAAACCCTTTTGGGGTCCTGCTGACTGTCCCTGAGCTGCAGTTTGTCCCCAAACCCCCATGTCCCCTGGAGCACCTGATGGTGGCACACGCTCCACCTGCCCCATGCTCATCCTCAGTTCCCACCTCCCTCTGCCCCAGAGCAGGGCTTTGGGATCGTGGGCATGGCTGTGGGGTGGAGATCATCACCTCCTTGCCCTGATTCTGTGCCTTTCCCTGCTCCACCCCAGATCCCCCAGATCAGCTACGCCTCCACGGCGCCGGACCTGAGCGACAACAGCCGCTACGACTTCTTCTCCCGCGTGGTGCCCTCGGACACCTACCAGGCCCAGGCCATGGTGGACATTGTCAAAGCCCTCAAGTGGAATTATGTCTCCACCTTGGCCTCCGAGGGCAGCTACGGTGAAAGCGGGGTGGAGGCCTTCATCCAGAAGTCCAGGGAGGATGGTGAGTGGATGTCTCCTGGGATGGGAGCAGCTGAGACAGGAGGAGAAAAGGATGATGGAGGGATGTGTCTGGTTGGACTCCTTGGGCTGAGCTGGGATGTGGGTGAGGTGATGGATGGTGTGGTTTGGGGGATGGTCCCGGCGCAGTGTGGGTTTGGGGGCTGCCCAAAGAAGGATCCAAGTTTTCCAGCAAGGCTTGGGACCAGCAATCCTGGGCTGCCTGCACTCTGCAGGGCAGGCTGCATTTGGGAAATATCTCAAGATCCCACTCCCTGCTCCTCAGCTGCTCTCACCCCTCCCTTCGTGTCTGAGCCACGGTGCTGGGCGCCTTCCAGAAGACAAGACTTTTACAAATACTCCCAGGTTTTAACAGAAAATCAAGTTGGCACCACCACGAGCTGCACCCAATTTTAGTGGAATTATCCCCCAGGGCAGGTGCTTTAATTTGTCTATGGGCTTTGGACAGGCGGAAAGTCCGTGCTCAGCAAAACTCTTCGGTAGGATTTGTCTGGAGGCAGAAAGCGTTTTGCTGACGGGAGCTCTGGGATGCTTAGGGGGGATTAGCAGCCTTGGGAGCAACACAGGAGCTTGTAGGGACCTGAACACCAACCCTGGGATGGGTGAGGAGCCCTGGGAATCACTGCTGTGGGTGCTGCTACCACAAATTCAGAGCTGCCTCGGGACCCCACAGAGGGGCTGGCACAGCACCGGGGTCCCTCCTGACTCTGGCATCACCTCAGCCCCCTCAGCACGGGGTGGGACGGGAGTTAAAGGGTGTTTTTTGAGGCAGTTAAACCCCTGCAGGGCGCAGGCTGCTGCTTATTACAGGCTTAAGTGTGTCTGAATGGCACATTAGGTTCTGGCAGAGTCGGTGGGACACCCGGCCTATCTGGAGCCAGTCAAACTGCGTTATGGCCTTATAAATGGATAAAGGGAATAAAAACTTCGAGGTGACGAGCTCCTAATCAAAGCCCTATAAATAGGAGCAGCGTTAATTCCGTCTCTCGCGCGCGCGCCCTGGCACCGGGGCCGGCTGTGCATTTCGTATGCAGAGAAACCCATCTGAGGATCCAGCTTGGGAGCTGCTCTTCAGGATTTTCACTTGAAAAGCAGAATATTTTTTCACGGGGCCGTGGCTTCGCAAGGAGCAGCGTGTGGGGATGCTCCGGAGTGGTGGCTGCAGGGGGTGTGAGGAGCTGCAGGTGCAAAGGGGCCGTGCTGGGTGCGTGTGACAGCGCCTGGCAGGTTTGGGGAGGGGCTCAGGGATGCTCTGCTGCCCCACCCATGGGTGCAGCCCCCGGGGGATCTGTGGGGTGGCCAAGGGGCTGCACAGGCATGATTCAAACCCACTCTCCTCCTCCACTAAGCACCAGTAAGGAGCGGTGGCTGTGACTGGTGGTCCTGCTGCGGCATGAGCTCTTCTCCTTTGAGATACCTGTGGTTGCCATGAGCTCCTCTAGCCAGATGTTAACGATCTGACAGTGTAATTGCAGAGTAAAGGAGTGCACAGGGAGCCAGAGCGGCCCTGTGTTAATCCAGGGCTGCGGCAGTCCTGTAATTTGGGTATCCACATAACCTGGCGATTATGTGCATTAGTGATAATTTAGTTATCAAAAAGCAGATTTTCCACGGTGCCTGCAGTGTGAGGGCAGCACGTGTAGTGCCAGTGGTGACGTTGTGGCCCTGACACTCTGCAGGAACGTGGAGATTTGTGGGAGCTGTCTGTGCCAGCCCCAGCGTGGGGCCCTGCCTGGGCTCTGAGCTGCTCCCTGGAGCATCTCCCTTGGGAGCGAGGGTGGGGTGTCAGCCACATTGCTTGGCCCATGGAAGTAGAGCCACAGCCGTGAATAATGGTGAGGCTGGACCAAAACCATGCTTTTTTTTTTTTTCCCCTCTTTATTTTATGTATTTAAACCTCCCCAGCCGTGCCATCTGTGGTGGCAATGCCAGGCTGCAGGAAGAGCCAGGCTCTGCCCACTTCACCTCTCTGTCTTCCCCTGTGCAAAGGGCTCTGCTGGCACCAAACACCTTTACACAAGCACAGATCCACTGGGAAGGATCTGTGCCCTCTGTGGGATGTTTCTGGCTCTCAGTTGCATTTCTCCAGCGGCCTAAAGGATCCTGCAATTTGTCACCGCTTCCAGGGGCCTCCAGCCTGTCAGAGGGACGGGCAGGGCTGTCAGCTGAGTGAGGATCTGGCCTGTGCCAGGGGCTGCCTGGCTGTTGGTCAAGTGGTGGAGATTCCCCGTGGGGGTGTTGACGCTGGGGGGGCCCTGCACAAGCCCAGCTCCATCCCCAGCCCCCCACGCTGGCTCTGCCCGGGGGGTTCCTCACCCACCCGACTCAGGGTGAGCAGCTCCCGCTCTCCTCCCCACAGCGCTCTGCTTCATTTCTCATGCCAAGCCCGAGCCTTCGGAGTCGGGTTTTATTTCCATCAGGCAATAATGCTCATTGCTGTCGTTAGCAGCTCGCACTCAAGCTGTTTGCTTTCTGATGCATTATCAACTTGACCTTCAGTTTCAATTTTTAGCAGAGCCTCACGTTGAAGCTTCGCAGCGCGGTGGAAAACGGTTCTGCTTGAGGCACAAAGCGACCTCCGACAGCGATGCAGGGAGGAAACTCGCCCTGGAGATGGGTTATTCTTGCAGCTGGGGCTGGCCCTGGGCTACCACGCCAGACTGACCTGGGTGGCTGTTACATCTTTTATTCATTTGTCTTTTTATCTTTATCCATATTTGCAGTTGGTGATGCTGTTGGCCCCTGGAGGTTGCTGGTGGCTGCACTGGTGGCTGGAGAGTCCTTATTCACTAGAGTGCTGCTCTTTGGGTTTAAGCATTGCAGATATGTTCACTCTGCAAAGGATGTGTTTTCTTCAGCCATTTTAAAGTGTTTTAAGTGCATTCTGCTCCCAAAATCCATCCTGCTCCCCCAGAGCATCCCGCACTGGCAGTGGCTGTCAGCTGGATTTCCACTGCACACCAAGGTGCACGGCAGGGCCAGCATCCAGGTGTCCCTGGTGTCCCCACCTCCAGCCCCTCTGTGCAGCATTTCCTCATGCCCCTGACCTGTGGCATCATTTTGGTGTCAGACAGACCCACCCAGGACCCTCTGGCTCTGCGTTGTTGAGGTCTCTGCTGTCTCCAAGCTCTTGGAGATGAGGCCTGGGATGGATGTTTGTGTAACAGAGCTGGGGTGTGCCACACCTTGAGTCTGTGATGAGGGGAATATCCCCAGCCCAACGCAGGGCTCCTTAGTCATGTACCTGGATAAATTTTGCTGCCGTTTCCCCCCCTCTATTGTTTCATCCTTCACTAAGTTTTCCATATTTTCAGTTAAGAGCCTGATGTGTATTTGTGATGCGTTTGCTCATCCCCATGTGACATCCCTGGCTGTCTCTTTCTGGTTCCAGCCGGGCTCATTACTCGCGGTGGCTGCACCAGGAGGTCGCCCCCAAAAAGCCACTCCCAAATCTTGAGGCAGGAGGTTTGACCGCAGCGTTTTGGTCTCACCACGCGCAGGAGAGGGCGCAGATGTCTGTCCCTGATGGCTTCTCCTGTAATCATTTGCTTCCTGGAGGCTTTGAAGTGACACAATGAGTCCCGGAGCAGGGGAGCAGCCCACCGCTCCCAGTTAAGACTCTGGACTCGGGAATCTCACGGGAAGGCTGGAGTTAGGACGGGAGCTGGGACTGCCATCGCTGCCGGGCTGTGCAGAGCCTGATCCCTCCCCGGCGTGCCCAGGACTGCCCGGGGTGAGGGGAACATCCACATCGCTGTTCCCAGCACGGCTGAGCCGGGTCCCTGCTTGCTGCGAGCTTGGCGGGCTCTGCGGGAGCCCTGGCAGAAGCCCCTGAGCCATGAGCTAATTAAGCACCGGCAATCAAGAGGGGAAACCGGAGTGGCTGCGCTCCCACCGAGCCAGAATGGTGGCGATTAAACCCTGACCCGTGTTTGACAACAATCGTTACCCCCAGCGGCATCAGGAGAGTCCCCGGGGCCCTGTCGATGCCGGGGGAGGCGAGGTCCCACCGGTATGGGAGGGACACGTGCCTGAGGATAGCGCAGGCAGCGTTGGGAGTTTTGGAAGTGGGCTCAGGCTGGGTTTTCCAGGCTGTTTTTTGTCGCAGGTACCCTGTGTCCTGTGCCACCAGTGACGAAATGCACGGGATCTCCTCTGAGCACCCTCCCACTGCCTGGCCCCAAACTGCCTCCAGCAGCTGCCTGTGGGGTGTTCCCCCCGTCCCCAATATTCCTGCTCCTCTTTGGTCCTTTCCCAAGCTGGGGGAGGAGGAGAGGAGTCCCCATGCCTCACCTGCTGCCTTCTCCAGAGTCACACCTTGTCCCAAGCTAGGGAGCAGTGCTGTGCCATCCTACTGGAATAGAGAGAGTGGTCGCCTCCTCCCCATCGCTGCCCCCTCCTCACTTTGATTTCTGGCTTTAGAGGAGTGTCCTGACTAAGTGGATTTTTGTGCAAAGACAGTGGGAGCATCACTTGGCCAGTCTCCTTTGCTTGGGGTGCCAGGGGTGTGAATAATGCAGGTGCTGAGAGACAGAGCACCCCAAAACACACAGCCACTGCCCCCTGCCACCCTGGACTTCTTGCTGTTGGTGGTTACGTTTTCATTAATTAAGGAGATAAAGACATTGCCAGCATCTGCTGTGGGAACCAGGGGCTCCCCGGCCCTGCAGGCTGTCACCTGGAGGAGCTGCATTCCTCGTTAGTTTGATTTAACGAAGCAGCCGAGTAGCATCATGGCGATTTCTGAACTGCCATCGATTTAACCTCTTTTCTTGTTTATTTATGAGCCCATCTCCTCTGCCACGTGTGCAGGGAGATTTTCCCTAGCTGGAGAGGCTGGTGGCTCTCAGGTGTGTGCCCGTGCCAGCCCCCAGCTGCCACAGGCGCTCCCGCCTGGCCGTGCCAGGGCTTTTGGAAGGCTCTCGGTGTTTGCAAACTGCTGCTTTTGTTGGATTTTCTCCCACTGATTGTCATGGAAACTGTAATTAAGCTGCACGGTGGCCCCTGGCAGTGTGCTGTGACGCCCCGGGCTGGCCGGGGGCTGGGTGGTGACCGGGGTGAGTGTCCCCAGGCTGGGACATTCCTGTCCTGCTGGCGCTGCCGGCTGCTGCCCGCCTCGCCTGGCTGATCTGTCTGTTTATCCAACTCCCTCCTCTCCATCCATCTGGCTCCCCATATGGGAAACAAACAGCAAATTGGCCCAATTTCTTACCATAGGAAAAGAAACCCCCAAAAAAACCCCTGGAAAGCCCCGGCCAGTGAGTACAGGCTGGGGATGCTGTGCCCCATCCCTGCAGCCCTCCCCACCTGCTCAGCACCCAGAACATCGCCCTTCTCTTGGGTTTTGGCTGCAAGGGGCCAAATTTTCTCAGTTTTCCTGCAGCCCCACGTAGGGAGGGAAGTCTCCTGCAGCCTCCCCACCCTGTCCTGTCCTGCTCCTCTCCAGGGCCGTGCTCTGGGAGTCTCTCCCAGCCCCGGGTGGTAATTACGCTGACCTTTGCTTAAGCTGCGATCTGTTAGTGGCAGGAGGCATCATCCGTGTCATTTGCTATGCAAATTGAGACCATCAATTACATCCAGAAGGTCCCGCAATGTTTAATTTTCTCTCCCATCTCTCTCTTTATTGGCATCTGCAGAAATGCAGGAGCAGGAGGGCTGTGGCTTTTTGGAGTTGGAGGTGGGGAGCCCAGCAGTGGAGAGGGGGGGCTCTTCCAATTGCTCTTCCAATTGTCTCTTTTAATTTTAATTATCTGCTTTTGCAATGGCTTCTTGGAAGGGTGGGCTGGAACTTGGCCAGTGCCATAGGGATGGGAATAAACCCCTCTGCAGGGCCTGGTTGCTCTTCCCACAGGATGGTTTTGCCAGAGTTTGACCATTCCGTGTGCAGAACCCTTTGCAAATCCTGGGCTGGGCAGGGGCTGGTGCTTGGAACTGGCTGGAAAATCCTCACTGAGCTGCCGAGATGGGACTGTGTGTCTGTCCTGAGGACGTTTAGGGTGTGATGTGGTGGTGGCTGAAGGTGACAGGTACCAGAGGAGTGGGTGGGAGGCAGAGAGGAGATGTGGAGATACAGGGTGGAAGGGAATGTGGTGCAGAAGGGCTGAGCCGGGGGAAGAGGAGGGTTGAAGGCAGTGACCTGGGAGAGCAGGAGTAAGGGGAGGGCTGGGGACATGTCCAGGGGGTTGGGTGGTGGCCAGGAGGTCTCTGGGCTGAGGAGATGGTGAAGTGCTCAGCCCCTTAGTGGGAGTGCTGGAGAGACCCCTCTTTACCTGTTGGGCTGAGGAGCCCTGCGAGAGGGGCCACCCCCAGGGGACAGGGACTCGTGGGGTGTCTCAGTGCCAGGGCTCTCTCTGCCACAGGCGGGGTCTGCGTGGCCCAGTCCGTGAAGATCCCGAGAGAGCCCAAGGCGGGAGAGTTTGACAAGATCATCCGCCGGCTCCTGGAGACCTCCCACGCCCGCGCCGTCATCATCTTCGCCAACGAGGACGATATCAGGTGTGGAGGGGCCGGCCTGGGCGGGAGCCAGGTCTGGGCAGGGATGCACTGGGATACACTGGGATGTGTCTGCAGTGGGGAGAGGATTCACCATGCAACGTGGCAGGGAATGTCTGCAGTGGGGACCCACTCAGAGTGGTCACCTGGCAAGTGGCTGCCATCCAACCACAGCCACACAGAGCCCAGCAGAGGGAAATCCCACTTTGCATTGGTTTTGGAAGCCCTGAGTATCATGATCTGCTGCTTCACACCACACAGGGGCTGCTCCAACTTGGCCAGGGTAGGACCCAGGCACTGGCTCTGCTTTGCAGAGCAGCCCCAGCCCCAGCGTGGCAGAGGAACAGATCTAGGGGACCTTTCAGCGACCTTTTGGGGACCTCCCCAGCACTCTGTGCCCAGCAGGGCCGGGGACGTGGCCACACTTGAGGGTGATGAGCTGCTCTGCAGGCAAAGCGGCGGCTGCAGCTCCGTTGTTTATGGAGCAGAATGATTCACATGGAGCTACCCCTGATTTCCTAAGTGTCTAATTTATTAATCAGCAAACATTATGTAAATGTGGGTAAACTGCAAGTTTAAATCAGTTTACATCAGATGTGCAAACTCTCCCAGTTTCTCTTTTCCTTCCTTAATAGAAATGTCTGCAGAGCTGACATCGGGTGGGGGTGAGAGGGAAAAGGGATTTACCTTGCAGGATAAATGGCAGGTCCTGTTATCAGGGCTCTGGAAACATTTACCCATCCAAATGGGATTGCAGCCCTGGGCAGTGGGGTTCTGCAGCCTACTTTAGCCCAGGAGTGGGGTTCTCCATGATCCTGACCCTCGTGCCAGCCTGGCTTGTAGAGCCTGGAAGATGGGAAGGACAGACTGGGAAGGTTGCAGCTGAAATTCTTGCCTGGCTCAGTTTGGGTGTAAATCACAGATCCCCCAGGAGTGTCCTGGGTTTGCCCTGGGGAGACCCTGCCCCTCACAGGGACCAGGGGCAGCTGGAGGTGCTGCTGCCACAGACTGGGACACAGGCTGTGCCTGTCCTAGGAAGGGATGTGCCCGGAGCCCAGGGCAGCCTGGGATGAGCACGGAGCAGCCTGCACGGCTCCCACTGCTCGCCTGCCTCTTCCCATCTCGTCTGCACTCTGCTGGATTTCTATGGGATTTTTTCCCTTATTACACATTTCAAGCACCATCTGGACTTGAAATGATCAGCTCCGATGCGGGGGGTGAGTCACAACCTGCCTCAGCTCTGCACAGGGAGATGGAGCTGCCCTGGGTACCCCTGCCACATGGCTGGGGACCCACAGGAGCCCCCGAGGGGACAGTGAGCCCCAGGAGACAGAGCCTGGAGGGTCAGATCCAGGAATGCTCTGTTCCCATCCTCCCACTGAGTTTCTGACCTGGCTGGCACTGGAGGAGTGCACAGGCGTGTCTGAGTGTCTGGCACCAGGAGGGATGCTCAGCAGGACTGATGGCATCTCTGCTCCCTGCTGCCGCTAAGCTGCCCAGCTGATCCCAGCTGATCCCAGCAGAGCCCAGTTGAGCCCAGCAGAGCCCAGTTTAGCTCCATGCTGGGTGCTGGCAGCACTGGCTGCTCCTCCCCTGGGGCTGGCCATGCTGGGAGCACGTGCTCTCCACGCTGCTGCTTTCCCTGCCTGCTGCGGCATAACCTGATTCTTTTTTTTCTTTTCCTTTCTTTCTTAATGTTGGGTAATTAAGGGAAAATTCAATTACCAGTCAGCAAATATGCAAATGAAGTGGCAGAAGCAGCCTGTGTGCCCGGGCTGGGAGGACAGAGGGTGCGGGAGCTGAGTGGCACCGCTGGATTTTGTGTGTCCATGTACACCTGGTTGTGCCTGGTGCCAAACTTGTGGCTGGAGCAGGAGATGCCACCAGCACTGTGCCAGTGTCCCCACTTCCCTGGGGCCAGACACGGAGATGGTGGCCCAGCCTCTGCTGTTTCTTTCCACAGAAGGGTGCTGGAGGCGGCCAAGAGGGCGAACCAGACGGGGCACTTCATCTGGATGGGCTCGGACAGCTGGGGCTCCAAAATTGCCCCGGTCCTGCACCTGGAGGAGGTGGCCGAGGGCTCTGTCACTATCCTGCCCAAGCGGGTCTCAGTCAGAGGTATGGGCTGCTGGTCCCCTGAGCCTGCCCTCCTTAACTGCAGGTTTTGGCTGTGAAACCATCGTGGAATCACAGAATGGTTTGAGTTGGAAGGGACCTTAAAGACCTCTTGATTTGCCCAACAATCACCTCCTTATTTTCCATGTGCCATGTTTTCCCTGCTCTCCTTTTATCACCAAGGTACCTAGAGAGGCGTTTCCTGCTGCTCCCAAAATCCCAGAAAGTCTCTGCTTTGCAGAGGATCTTCCCTGTGTGGACTTTCCACTGCCATCTCTGCCCAAGTGGCACTTCGGACACAATCCCACCACTCTGGTGTGTGCCCATCACTCACAGCAGCTCCCTTCCTCTCTGCCTGGGGAATTTGGGAACTTGTGATGCCTCTCTGCCACTCCTGGGATTTATCCCCTCCATCCACTTTCTCCCCGGGCAGGTTTCGACCGCTACTTCTCCAGCAGGACCCTGGACAACAACCGCCGGAACATCTGGTTTGCCGAGTTCTGGGAGGAGAATTTCCACTGCAAGCTGAGCCGACACGCGCTGAGGAAGGGCAGCAGCATCAAGAAATGCACCAGTAAGAGCTGGGGGGCTGCTCTGGGACGGTGGGGGCTCATGAGGGGTTTGAGCATGGAGTTTTTTGCCTGGTAGGGATCCTGTCAGAGCTTGACTCCAGGTTCCCAGCTCCTTCCTCAAGCCCCACTGTGCATTTTGAGTCATTTCCAGCCAAAAGAGGCTTTAGGGACGAGTGCAGTAAACAAGGCAGCCGGGGATCTGTCTTGCTGACAGCGCTGCTGTCAGGTGATGGTTGGAGGCTCGGGGAGGCGACATGTTTACTGAGAGATGGGAGAGATTTACTGCCTGCCTGGCACCGGCTGAAGACAGATGACGGCGCCGTGGCTCGCAAGCTGCGACGTGGCAGGACTTGGGGACATTGGCGTGTCCCTTCGTCCCCTTGGGAGGGACGTCTTTTGAAGCCATCGTGTGCCATCAGACAGAGGGACCTGGCTGTGCCTGAGAAGTTGGATTGTGGAGGTTTTGTTTTTCCCTCTGCTTTCACCACTGAGGAGGAGTGGGATGGTGCTTCCACATCCCTGTCCTTGCAAGCATTCCCCAAAGGTTCATCTGGTGATCTGGACAGTCCTTCCACATCCTTGTCCTTGCAGGCATTCCCCAAATGTTCAGCTGGTGATCTGGGTGGTGGGAGCTGGGCAAGCAGCAAGGGCACACCAGGGAACTGGCCCGTGGCCATGGCCTTGGGTAGCCAAGAGCTCCTCATCCTTCCCCAGAGCATCACGGAGCCCTCAGCACCAGGAGATGCATGAGCAGGCCCTGTGAGCGCTGATCTCCTCATCTCCACTGTGATGTAGCTTTTAAACAGGTGATATTTCAGGGCCCAGGTGTCAGTGCAAGCAGCTGAAACTACGACGTGGCAAATGCCCTAGGAGCTGTCTTTAAATCATTGGAATTTGTCAGCAAATAAACCATCTCCCGAGTGATTGCTTGGCAGATAGAGCAGGGAACTAATGCCTGGTGAAGCAAATCACCTGCCCCTGCAGATGCATGAGCTCCTGCCTTGCAGGGCTGATGCAAATGCCCAGTTTGGGGCTCTTTTCCTCAGGTTCCTTGGCTTGTTTATTCCACCCAAAAACCAAACTGAAGGATCCGGCCTTGAACCAGAGAGCTCCTGGCTCCTGTTCCTGGATGGGAGGGCTAGGAGGAAGGTGAGGGCTGAGCTGATGGAATTCCTGATGGCACCTGCCTGTGTTACCCCTGAGACCAGCCCTAGCACCCATCAGATGTTTTCCGTGAGCATCCCACGTGGAGGGACTGTCCCTGCTCCAGGATGGGCTCACCCAGCCCAAAAACACAGCAAAGGGTGCTGGGTGCGAGATTTGGAGATTCTCCATCCCCAGCTCCCCACAGGTGTGCTGGGAGCAATTTTGATTAACTCCTGCCAAAAGCCAGGACCAGTGGTGTGCTGGGAATTGATTCTAATCCCGTCTCATCCGCCGCTGGGGAAGAGCCGCGTCCCTCCTCCGAGGGGGCCGCTGAGCCTCGTCACGCTCTTGAAAATTAATTACCAGCCCTGTAGAACGACGCACGACCCTGCTATTATAATCAGCAGGTCACCTCCCTTCCGTGGCCCTCATCTATTGGAGCTTGGCAGAGATTTATTGTCTCCAGGTTGGGAACAAGCCTCGGCTGTCTGCTCCACATTGCCCCTCTGTGCACCGGCCTAATTCCTGTCTGGAAAAAAGCAGCTGGGGCCTGGGGCAAGGTGCTGACAGACAGAGGGACAGCCCCAGGGATGTCTCCTTATCTGCACTGCTCAGCCTTGGCACGGGGATGAAAATCCAGCCCCCACAGCATGTGCTATTGCGGCGGGTTGGATTTTGGGATGAGCGTGGGATTGAGGCGGCTGAGGGGAGCTGAGCAGCTGTAAGGGACCAGCCCTGGGTCCTGTGTGTCCCCTGGACAGGACAGTGCTGTGGATGGTGGCAGGGCTGTGACATCCCCATGGGCTCAGCTCTCCTGGACAGTCTATTACAGCTCCTCTTTTAATGGGTAATTATCTTGACAAGACAGAGTGGCCTGTCTGCGCCTTCGGAGATGAATATGGGGAAGGGCCTGAAGTTGAGGGAGAAGATTAATGGCTCCTGTCAATAATGTGGAAGGAGGGATCACCTGCCGGGCTTTGCATGAGTAATCTCCACGTTCCAAAAGCGTTTTTATAACTTTGAAGGATTGGCTATGAATTCACCTCCCCGATATCATCTTTTCCTGTCGGTCAGTTTGTTATCAATTCGCTTTAGTGTCATGTCAGTGGCACAGGTCCTGGCACAGGGACCTCCAGCGTGGCTCACGGGGCTGTCCCCTCTCACTGGAGCTCCATCCCACTCTCCTACAGCAGGGAAGGAAGGGATCAGCACCTGGTGCTTGGTGAATCCCACCTCTCATCGGGACGCGTCCCTGCGTGGTGGAGCTGGAGTTAATTCTGGGCACCCTGTTGTGGCTTTCTAGGCTGTGCCGCTGCTCCAGAGGAGGGAGGTGGTGCCCTCGGCTCCCTGACAAACCCTCCTTCCCGCTGGAGGCCTGGCAGGATGCCCGGCCATGCCTCGGGGCAGGGATGGAGGGGCAGAGGCCGGGGCTCGCCATAGCGGCTGTGCCCCTTGGGAGACGCTCTCTTAGCTGTAATTAACAGCGTGCTGCGTTAATCGGTGTCTTCTGCTAAGTGATTAACATGTTTGTGGTCCCATTAATGGCGGTTATGACCGGGGGAAGGCAGCTGTCACTGATAATTGCCAGATCCTTGCAGGATCCTGCCAGCCAGGGAGGCTGTGGGGTCAGCAAGGCAGGGGAGTGACGAGGGGAGTGGGGTGACAGGAGGCTTTAGGAGTGAGAAGGGGGACAGGCAGGCAGTGATGGATGCTGCCTGGGTTGTTCTTAACACCACTGGTGGAGCCTGAGCTGGTGGAAACTCCTGGGAGATGAAGGAGGGGTGAAACATGCAGGGGTGAGGGTGGGATGTCGGTCACAGCCCACCTCACATCCTGCTGGGGCACCTGGGAGTTCAGGGATGTCCCATGGCACAGGGACGTGACATCCCGAGGGCTCTTGGAAGCACAGCAGGGTGCCAGCACCCACATTTTCAGAACCACGGGACACGGAGGTTGTCTGGGTATTCCCCAGGGAATGTTCCTTGGCTGCCTGTCCCCTGGGTGTACAGGTTTGGGAATGGGGCTGGAATTTCCAGCTGCTCCAGTCCAGGGTGGGCTTTTTTGCAAGGGTTTGGGTGCAGCAGACACATCCTGGGGGAGATGGCTGGGGCACAGGAGGTGGAACCCCCTTCCCCTGTCCCCACAGACCGGGAGAGGATCGGCCAGGACTCCTCATACGAGCAGGAGGGGAAGGTGCAGTTCGTCATCGACGCCGTCTACGCCATGGGACACGCCCTGCACAACATGCACAAGAACCTGTGCCCCGGCAAGGTGGGGCTGTGCCCCCGCATGGACCCCGTGGATGGTGTGGAGCTGCTCAAGTACATCCGCAGTGTCAACTTCTCAGGTGTGCCGTGCCCCGGGGGCGGTGGGAGGAGCAGCCCTGGGGGTCTCTGGTTGTCCCCAGTGTGGGTCACACAGCAGCACCCACAGTTTAGTTGTGGTACCATCTGGCAGCACAGTGAATGCAGCATGGAGGGAGGGCAGCTGATCAGCAGGTGAGGAGGTCTGAGCTTCCACATCTCCTGGGAGCCTTTGGAGTGTAAATCCAGCAGCAATCCTGCCCTCACCTGCTGCCCTGCCATAGCCCTGCCCTCACCTGCTGTCCTGCCTAGCCACCTCCCCTCCCAGCTCCCNCCCCTGCCATCCTGCCATAGCCCTGCCATAGCCCTGCCCTCACCTGCTGTCCTGCCTAGCCACCTCCCCTGCCAGCTCCCCCTCCCAGCTGGCAGAGGTCCCACTGCCTCCCGCTGCTCTGCCCTTGTGTGTCTCAGATCTCCTCTGGAAGTGCATCTTTTCCTCTGCCCCTTCTCCTTAATAAACATTTTCTGTCTGGTCCCCTTATTATTTCTATTTATCTCCACCCTCTGATCTCCTCCACAGTGTCTCTTTTATTTATTTTTCCCTCTCGGTTGATTCCTCTCTTCCTTCCTTTCATTAGTGTTTATCTCCCGAATCCATTTGATTTAACTTTTAAAGCTGCTTTTTTCCCCTTTCTTAAAAGAAGCAGTGAGGGGGGAGCATCAAGCCAGAGCCCCCCAGCAGGGTGGGGGTTGCTGGGGGTGCTGTGGGTGCTGAGCCCCTCCTTTCCTGCAGGCATTGCTGGGACTCCTGTGACGTTCAATGAGAATGGAGATGCTCCAGGGCGTTACGACATCTACCAGTACCAGATCAGGAACTCCACCCCCGAGTACAAAGTCATCGGGCAGTGGACAGACCACCTGCACCTCAAGGTAAGGGCGTGGTCCATGGGGAAGGTCCTGCAGGTTTCTCTTCTCCCCACGTAGAGTCTGGGAGCCCCTGGGTGCAAAGCCAGGCAGCCAGAGGTGGTGGGGGCAGAGAGGGAGGTGTCATCCAGGTACACACTTGTGCTTTGGGACCTAGGGAGAGTGTTTTACACACTCTAGGGACTCTGGGTATGGGACAGGAGACAGGAGCCAGACCAGAGCAGACGAGGTTTCCTCAGGGAAGGAGGGGCTTCATTTCGGGTTCCTGCTGTTGAATCTTCCCAAAAGGCCAATGGAGAGCTTCACCACCTCCCCGTCCCCATGCCAGGTTGGGCTGGGTCCCTTTGTGGGATGTGCTGATGGGTTGAGGATCCAAGCAGGTCAGGGCAGGGCACTCCCTGTGCCCAGGTGTGCCTGGCAGGTCCCCGCTGTGCCCTCAGCATGGCTGGTGCCATCTGCCCCACAGGTGGAGAACATGCTGTGGCCGGGGGGCGGCAGCCAGCAGCCCAGCTCCATCTGCAGCCTGCCCTGCAAGCCGGGCGAGAGGAAGAAGCTGGTGAAGGGCATCCCCTGCTGCTGGCACTGTGAGCGCTGCGACGGCTACCAGTACCAGCTGGACGAGTTCCACTGCAAGCGCTGCCACTTCAACGAGCGGCCCAACGAGAACCACACCAGCTGCACGCCCATCCCCATCATCAAGCTGGAGTGGAGCTCCCCCTGGGCCGTGGTGCCCGTGTTCATCGCCATCGTGGGCATCATCGCCACCCTGTTCGTGGTGATCACCTTCGTGCGCTACAACGACACGCCCATCGTCAAGGCGTCGGGGCGGGAGCTCAGCTACGTCCTGCTCACGGGCATCTTCCTCTGCTACGCCACCACCTTCCTGATGATCGCCGAGCCCGACCTGAGCACCTGCTCCCTGCGGCGCATCTTCCTGGGGCTGGGCATGAGCATCAGCTACGCCGCGCTGCTCACCAAGACCAACCGCATCTACCGCATCTTCGAGCAGGGCAAGAAGTCGGTGAGCGCCCCGCGCTTCATCAGCCCCGCCTCGCAGCTGGTCATCACCTTCAGCCTCATCTCCCTGCAGCTCGTCGGTGTCTGCATCTGGTTCATCGTGGACCCATCCCACTCCGTCATTGACTACGAGGACCAGCGGACTACAAACCCCCACTTTGCCCGGGGCATCCTCAAATGTGACATCTCGGACCTGTCCCTCATCTGTTTGCTCGGGTACAGCATGCTCCTCATGGTCACCTGCACTGTGTACGCCATTAAGACCCGCGGGGTCCCGGAGACCTTTAACGAAGCCAAACCCATTGGGTTCACCATGTACACCACTTGCATTGTGTGGTTAGCCTTCATCCCGATATTTTTTGGGACGTCGCAGTCGGCGGAAAAGGTAAGGGAGGAGGGGAGAGGCCTGGCTGGTGTCCGGTGTGCAGGGCTGGGAGAGGCTGTTGTGTCTCGAGCAAGAAGAGTCCTTCCCTGCGGCTTGGTCAGCTTGGGAATTGGGGTGGGAAGTTTCCCCTGTTCTGTTGGCCCCACTGCCCCTCGTGGATGGGGGCAGTGGGGCAGCACAGGCTGCTGCTGTGTGGGCTGGAGGAGGATGAGCCCCCAGGGCAGGTCCCCGGTGCCATGGGCACAATTTCTGCATGGACAGGGACCCAACGCTGCCCAGCCAGCCCCTGTTCCCAATGCTGACTTCCCATGGGACCGAGGCCATCCTGGATGAGGCTCCGTGTTCAAGTGCGAGGGATTAAGAACAAAGAATAAAAATCTCATGAATGAGACCCAAATCCCTTTGCCTGCCAGCCAAAACAGGAATCATCACGTTTCTGTCAAACGCAAACAGCTCCCGCCTGCCAGCCCAGCGCTGCTCTGGTGAACAAACCTTAGAGCTGCTGTTCCCTGGAAATCCCTGGGGTGTCTCAGCACCCAGATCCCTCTTTGGATTGTGTGTCCCCATGCTGCTGACACCACGGCTTTAGGACACACCTGTTGCAAATATTTCCTGAGAGAGCTTTTCCTGGGGGCACCTGAGTTTGTCGTGTCCTGGAGCATCTCTTCTCAGACCACCCATCCCTTGAGGAGGCTGAGTCTGCCCAGCCACCTCTGACCTTGGCTCAACCAAAAAGTCCCACCGGGCCTTCTCTGGCTGGAAGTGTGAAGGAGAATTAAAGGAAATAAATGGAGCCTTTTGCAGCATTTCCATTTTGATGAGATGGCAGGGGAGATACTAACGAGAAAGCAGGTTTTTTAAGAAATTATTGCAAAACAAAAGCTCCCTGAAAGCCTCCTTAATGTGCTTGGCATACTGTGGGTAATAAAGATGGAAATGATAATGATTGTAGATTATGCGCAAGGTTGCTCACCTCTTCACTGCAGCTTGTCACGGGATAATTTAGGGCTGCTGAACGCTGCCTGTCAGGCAGCAGCTCCACAATAGGCTGTGCCTCTCGTTGGGGGTTGTAATGCACAGGCCTGCTCTGTTATTAGGCTGCTAACAAGCTGATTAGAGGCGGAAAAAGTGATGTTCCCAACTCCCCTTGGACGCGGAGCTCTGTCTCACAGCCCAGCCCTGCCTCGAGCCTGCTGAGCCAACCCTGGAGGGGCTTTGGGATTCCAGCTTGGAGTTCTGCTCTGCCGGTGTGGGAGTGGGCTCTGAGTGTCCCCAGGGCATGGGAGCAGGCTCTGAGTGTCCCCTGGCCACAGCTGAGGGATGATGGATGTGCTCAAATGAGGCTGGAGGGAGCAGATGATCGGGGCTCCCTCAGTTCTTTAGCTGTTGGTTTGCACTGTTGGGGAGAAAAAGGTCAAAAAGGAGCTGTTGCACAGCCGGGACAGAGGATGTGGCTCTGAGCCTGTCATTGGGGTGACAGCTGGGGGCACTGGAATTGGCATCACCCACGTGGTGCTCTGGGGATGCTCCACAGGGCACCCTCAGTTCACGGTAGGGAGGGGTCCCATCACCTTCACCCCACGGCTGCTGGAACTGAGGGCCCCTTGGGCTCCATGGAGTGTCTGGACCCTTGGAGAAAGGAAATCTGGGAGCATTATAACTTCCTGAAGGGTGGTTGTGNATCCTGAGGATGCCACGGGGGAAACCTGCACCTGTGAACTCCTGGCACTTCTGCCCTGACCCCAGCTGAGGCTGCAAGGCCGCAGCCAAGGTTGCCTCGTGGTCTGGAGGAGTTGGATGATAATCCCCGTTTTTACTTTAATTTGCTTTACCTCTGCCCACAGCTTTGCATGGAGGTGGCATATTATTGTAACAAGTCCCCCAAGCCTTTTCTGAAAAGAAGCTCTTATCCCCGCCGATCCCGGCGGATTACAGAAATAGCAATAACAGAACATCTAAAGAAAGAGACAATTTCCTGCACCGATAAGGTGGCAGCGGAACAGTGGAGTCATTGTCTGCTTCTCTGTTTATCATATTCGCTTTTAGTCAGGGAAAAGAGGGAGAGCGAAGGAGTGAGAGGGACTGTCCAGTCCCTGGAGGAGCGCTGAGCAGGTTTGTCCTTCTCCAGCACCCACCACGGTGCAAAACCCCTTGTAGCCAGGCCAGGTGTGGATTTAGAGTGGGGTCAGCTTGCCATTAATGCAGAGATTTGCTGTGGGACAGGCACAAGCCTGGGCTGTGCCTCAAGCCTGGGCTGCTGCCTGGGGCAGGACGGGCTCACCCAGCCCTGGGCAAAGCTGAGCACAGTGGAGACATTGTCTGACAGTGGAGTCATTGTCTGCTTCCCTGTTTATCATATTCATTTTCAGCCGGGGACAAGAGGGAGAGGGAAGGAATGAGAAGGACTGTCCAGTGGTGCTGGCAGTGCTGGAGGAGCACTGAGCAGATTTGCACTTCTCCAGCACCCACCACCGGGCAAAACCCCTTTTAGCAGGGCCAGGCGTGGATTTAGAGTGGGGGCAGCTTCCCATTAGTGGGGAGATTTGCTGTGGGACAGGCACAAGCCTGGGCTGTGCCTCAAGCCTGGGCTGCTGCCTGGGGCAGGACGGGCTCACCCAGCCCTGGGCAAAGCTGAGCACAGAGCTGGGTTTGGGGGCTGGTGTGGGGCTGGTGTGGGGTTTTTTTGGGTTACTGCTGTCCCTCAGCGTCATCGCCCCGAGCCAGGGCTGGCTGTGCTCTTTGATCTAGCCCACGAAGCAGCAGGAGCTGGAACTTCCTCAATAAGCACAGCTCACACCTCCCAGGGCTCCGGGGGAAGCTCCAGTGCTGTTAATGGAGGGGCAAAGCGGGGTCCTGGGCTGGGAGCCAATTAAGAGAGTAGGAGGTGAAACTGTGAGAAATGGTCATTCTTTTGCAGGGGCAAAAGGTTAACTGAGCAGAGCTCCACGGCTGTGTGGAGGCTCCAGGCTAAAAATATTCCTGTCTGAGCTGGTGAGGGGTTTGCTGCGACGAGACAGAGCTGTGGAGGCTGGAGTGGGCAGGAAAACACTTCCTGCGAATGCATCACGGGGGGAAAGGTTGCCACAGTGGCCCTGTGAGACCCCAAAAGTGCTGCAGGAGGCAGAGAGTGGGGTGGGGAGCTGGGGCTGGTGCCAGTGGGGTCTCAGCACAGGGGAGTCCCCAGCAGCACTGGGAGAACTGGTCCAGGAGCGAGGCGGGAGCAGGCACGGAGATGTCTGAGCTCAGCTCAGCTGCGCTCTCCCTCCTCACTGAAACGCCCCCGAGCCCCAAGGCACAGGGAGGGGGGACTCTCTGTAGAGGCACAAAATATGGAAATTACTGGATTGGGAGGGGAAGGCAGGGAGCCAGGGAGATGAGGGGTGCTGAGCTCAGCCATGCCCTACCGGGGTCACGCTGTGCTGGTTCCCAGGCAGGGCTTGGGGTGCCTGGAGTTGGGGTCTCAGAGTTTCCCCCATTCCTGGCCAGTCCAGGACACCCGTGGCAGAGTCTGGAGAGCTGGAGTGGGAAAAAAAGAAAAAGGAAGAAATAAAAAAGCGCACATATTCTGGCACAGAGATGTGTTTTGACTTTGCTTGATGAAATGACATTTTTATTTCCAAAAACTGCCTAGAGAGAGAAGGTGGAACAAACAAACTGGCGCGTGTGACAGTAGGAGGTTTTATTCTGGGGACAAACCAAAGCTTTTCAGTTGACTCAGAACAAGCTTGGTGGCATTTTCCCTTCGGGGCTGAGTTGGAACGCTCTGGGGCAGGTGCTGGTTGGCTTTGCAGGGTCACAGGTGGGACCTGTGGGTCCTGGGGGGTCCTGTGTCCCACCAGCTCTCACTCCTGGGAGCTGTGCAGAGCCTCTGCCTCAGCGTGTGGTCTCCATCACCTTTTCACTTCAGAAACCCCCAAGTGAAATGTGTGCCCCTGGGGACATGGGGACCCCTGCTGCAGCCCCCAGGCTTCCCTGTCTCCTCCAGGTGCTGCCTCCTCACAGGGCATGAAATCCCACCTGTGAAACACCTGCAGGGGACTCCCTGGGCATTGAGTGACTGGTGAAGTTCAGGAGCTGCTTTAATGCTCTTTCTAAAGCCTTGTTGGTGACCTGCACACAGGTGTGTGCAAAGGCATCTGGAGACACAGAGCCCCCTCCCTGCTCATCCCCAGAGCCTCAGAACTGCCAGTGGAGAAGGGGGAGCTGGAGAGGAAGGAGGCAGATGCTGGCAGAGCAGGGATGCCCACAGAGCAGGAATTTGCCCTCCCAGCCTCCCCCAGAGGTGGGATGGGCAGAGGGAGGGGGCCTCTGCTTCCAGTTGCCACCTGCTTCAGATGCTCTGGCTTGAGAGGAGCCTGCCAACTGCTCTCCATAGAAAAATGGATTATTCTACAGTCAGATTAATGGGCTTTCATTTTGCAAAACATCTGTCACTGTTAGTCCTGGACAGTGAGCGTGAAATTAGTTTTGACTGCAAAAAGGCAGCGTCGGTGTGTAATATGTGACTTACATGACAAGAGGCCAGGAGTCAGCTGGGGAATGGGAATTACCTGTTGAAGGGAGAAGGGCAGTGGGGTGTGCCCTGGGGTCTGGTGTCCTTGCTGTGCCCAGCACCAGCCTTGCAGCTCCTGCCCTGAGGCTGGTGGAGCATCAAACCTCGCGCTGAACCCCCAGCACCACCAACATTCCAGCGCTGCCTCCCCACTCCATTCATTTAACCCAAACTTTCCCTCGCTTCCCCGTTTCCTCCTTTCCCTTTTGGACCCCACAGGGGCTTGGGGCTGGTCTCAGCTGGTGGCCTTGTCTCTTGCAGATGTACATCCAGACCACGACGCTCACCATCTCGGTGAGTCTGAGTGCCTCAGTGTCCCTGGGCATGCTCTACATGCCCAAGGTGTACATCATCCTCTTCCACCCGGAGCAGAACGTCCCCAAGCGCAAGCGGAGCCTCAAGGCAGTGGTGACAGCGGCCACCATGTCCAACAAGTTCTCCCAGAAGGGAGGGTTCCGCCCCAATGGGGAGGCCAAGTCGGAGCTCTGCGAAAACCTGGAAACACAAGGTGAGGTGGATCCCGCAGGGGATCACAGCGGGATCCTCTGGGGATCATAAACGCTGGGAAGGGGGAGAGCTGAGCTCCATCTGCACATCCCTGACTCCAGCATGTGTCACACGGGGCTGGGGGAGCTGGGAGGGAGCAGGGCTGGCAGCTCCCGTGATGCCCAGGGAGGGGACGGGCACAGCAGCAGCACAGGGGGACATCAGCGCAACACCGAGGGGACATTTTTCACTCTGTCACTGCTGGGTCACGTAATCCTTAAATAAACAACAGAATAAATAATTCACAGGGCTTTGATATGGGCAGATCGGCTACGAAAACATCGCAGCTAACAAATAGCTCTGTCAGCTCCAATTCCTTCTGCTCTATCTAATTGTTATCTGGGAACACCACTCGGAAACCTGCAGCAAGGTTCCACTGCCAGCCAGGCACTGCGAGCTGTCCCCTCCCTGTGGGCTCGGTGGGGACACGTTTGTGCTGCTCAGGGTGTCCCAGGCTGTGCCAGCCTGTGCCCTTGGCAAGAGGGTGTCCCTGTGCCTGCTGGCCCTGTTGTACCTGGGGACTTTGTGGGGATCTCAGCAGAGCATTGTCCCCACCGAGGGCAGTGAGTTCCTGCAGGGAGTGGGGGGGGTTCTTTGCTTTGTGGCTTTTGCTGTGCCCCCAAATGCCACTCTAGGATGTTTGGTGGCCTTGGAGCCATTGCTGCCTCCTCTCCTGGTGCATCTGAGGGCTGGGGAAGACGGGGGGTGGCAGCAGGGTTGTGTCCCTGTGGCACTCTCTGGGTGAGGGGACAACCAGGGTGGTTGATTTTGTGCCCTGCTGCTCCGCTCCCAATTGCCGTGGAGTGGTTGCCAGGGGTGTGGGACACTCAGCTGGGACCCCAAAACCCCCTGGGACCCCACGATTTGTCCCAGGCAGGGCTGCCTGGGACTAGCTGAGCTCTGGGAAGGTGCAGCACCTCTGGGTCTGTCTGTGGGAGGGTGCTGAGGGAAGTTGACGGGAAGCTGAGACCACATTCCCACTGCTCATGGCACATCCTGGGGGCTCCCTTTGGGGTGAAATGTCCTTCAGGAGCACCCACAGCTGCTGTGGGGCTCAGGGAAGGATCCCAAGTGCCAGCACTGTCCAGATCCCTGAGCAAACCCTGTCACATCCCTGCTGGCCCCTCCTGGCACGACGGCGGGGTCAGGGGGACAGGGCAGGAGCCAGGAGGGGAAGGTGGCTCTGCTAATGACCCACGTGAGTTCTGTGTCTCCTTGCAGCACTGGCCACCAAGCAGACCTACGTCAGCTACAGCAACCACGCCATTTAGCTCCAGGAGCAGGGACCAGCAGGGAGCCGAGCTCCTGGCAAGGGACAGCGGCACAGGACAGGGAGGTGGCAGCCAGGGGGACACACCCCAGGGCAGAACTCCTGGGGAAAAACGCCATCAACAGCAGCAAAAAAAAAATCCATAAAGACACAATAAAACTCTTCCAGCGCCCAGGGTGGCAATGCATGGCTCCCACGGAGGGACAGCAGAGCACGGGGACAGAGCACGGGCAAGAGGGAACGGACTTCTGCAAGTCTTTGGGTTCTTTTTTTTTCCCTGTATTTTGGCAAAAAAGTAAAAAAAAAAGAGGAAAAAAAAAAAAGAGCCCCAACATTTTTCCCTTTTCTGGAATTTGTGAGATTGTTTGTGGTCGTGCAGAACCTTCTGTTTTCTCTTTTTATTTTTTTTTTTAATCCTCTGTTTTCTTTCGTTCCTGTCTTCCTCCGTCCCTCTTCACTCTCTACCCCATATCCTACCAAATTCTATATGTTGCAAAAAGGAAAAGTAAATAAAAAATACTTAAAATTTACATTAAAAAAAAAAATTAAAACAGACAGCAAAATAAAATAAAATAAAACCTAGACTGTGTTCAAAGTGCTGATTTCTATAGGTGGTTCCTTAATGTATGTGATGACCATATGGATTGAAATATGTCTGCTTTATGTACTGACCAGTCAAAAAACAAAAACACACAAAAAAACAAAGTTCAGTGCCTGGATGTTTATGAATTATTCGATGACTGTGTAGAGCATGATCATTTTTATACAAGGAGATTTCTAATAAAAGACCCTGGTTTTGCACTCGGCGTTTGCTGTCTCTTGGTGACTTGGTTTCAGGAGGTGCCAGGGGAGGTTTTGGGTGGCCAAACCCTCTGGAAGAGCTCAGGACTCGGTGTCCTTCCTCTCCAGGCATTCCTGGAGATCCCAGCCAGCTACAAACTGTGTGAGAGGGGATGGGACGGGGAGAGGGGAGCTGGGCTTGTCTCTGGCACAGGGCACTGGGGCAGTTTGGGGTGGAAAGGGCTGATTCCTCCTCGTTTTCTCTTCCCTGAGCTGTGGGTGGAGGCTGTGAGGATGGAGCAGAGGGGAGGAGATTTCCCAGGGCGTCCTGCACCTTCAGTCCCCATGCCTGGAGGGGTTTGTTTAAAAGTGTGCAGGTGTGGCACCTGGGGACATGGTGGCCTCAGCACTGTTGGGTTAAGGGGTGGACTGGAGGGTCTCAGAGAGCTTTTCCAGCCGGAAGGATCTTGGGCTAACGAGGACTAACCAAAGCAGCTCTGCCTTGTGGGGAGAGCTGCTCTCCCTGGCTCCAGCCTGTCCTTGGGATGGCACAGCTGTGTGTGAGGGACGTGGTTGTTCCCAGAGTCTGGGCTGTGCCTTTTTTGGGGCAGTTTGGTGCATTGCCTGCTGCTCTTTCTGTCTCTGGCCTGGGCATTCCAAGTGTTTCCCTCTTGGATTGGGGCTGGCTGTGCTTGTTTGCTGCTGGATCAGGAGAGGAGGGTTCAAACCTGTCTCTCTTTTGGGAGAGGGGGAATGACGCTGTTTTACACCACAATGACACAAAGACTCCGACTTCAGAAGGCTGAAAATTACTCCTTTATTCTTGGGATGTGTCTCCCCTTTTACACTATTTTACACAGACCAATCTGATTGGTGACAAGAAGACAAACCTCTTCAATCACACTGGTCAGACCAGAGGGACATCAAGAAGTCCCTCCTAGGGAAAAAATATAAACAAATTTGCCTTAACAGAAACATGTCTCTTGTTTACAGAAAATTTCCTGGGAGAGGAATTTCAGAAAACCAAACACCTCAGGCATGAATGGTGGCTACAGGGGAAAGGAAGCAGAGGGGTGCTGGGTGCTGCAGCTTCTGGAGTTCTTCTTTGTTTCAGCTGCCCAACAAGGTGCTGGAGCTGGTGGTGACCTGGGGAGGGTGTGCTGGGATGTCTCTGTGTCCCTTTGTGCCTGTTCCCCCAACCCCAAAGTGCTGCTATTTCCACCTCTTTGAGCCTGTCTGATGTCACCCCTGTATTTTGCACATTTCTGAAGCTCTTGGTGTGTTAATCACAGCTCTGCTCTCAGCCTGGGGTGTGTGGGGGGCACTTGGGTGAGCCCCACGGGTGCTTCAGCCAGGAATTGGTGCCAGAGAGAAAAGCAGCCTCTCCCTGTCTGTGCACAGAGGACAGAGCCTGGCTTGAAGGCAGGAGTTAAGAAAGGAAAAAAAAAAAAAAAAAGCAGCGTAATGAAAAGCTCGAAACTTTGATAAGATCATACTTGTCAAAAGAGCTTCTCAGGAGAAAAAACTGCTCCATTCCCAGCGCATCCATCACTGTCGGCTCAGATGTGAGGCACTGCCTGGTTCAGAGGGCTCTGAGAAAACCCGAGCTGATGTCTCTGCTGCTGCTTCTGGCTCGGGGATTCTGCTCTCATGGTGTCACGAGCAGCTCTCACCCTGAATTCTGCCTGAGAACGACTGGAAAGGCTCATTCTGACTTAATTACAGCCTCCACCCCACTGTGCCTGTAAGGGGGCTGTTCTAAGCCCTGTTTTTGTCACCCCAATCCTGAGCTGCTGAAGGGACCCCGTCCCTCCCAGCCCATGCCAGTGGTGGATGCAACGACCTCCCAACACAGCTGGTGGATTTTATCCAGCACCTCATGACACAGTGCTATTCAATTCTAAAGATCTCTTTGATTATGGGAGCTAATTAAAAGGGAGCAGTCTGTGAGCCATTGAGATGGATGGGGATCCAGCCAGGCTCTGCAGTGGATGTTGCAGCAGGGACCTATGAGGATCCAGATTCTGCTTTTTTGCTTTGCTTGATATTTTTGAGGGTAGCTCTGCCTGTGGCTGGGGAGAAGAGCAGAGTGGATATACTGATTCCTGGATATCAGATTCCTAGTTTTTGGTATTTTGGGTATTTTTTTTTAATGAGGTCTCTGGAAATTGTTGCCATTGTTTCTCCTCCTTGCCTCCATTAGAGCTTTGAAAGCTCTTGTCTGATTTTCCTCCTGTTTCTGTGAAGGGCTGTTGAATTAAAACAATGATAATTGCCTAGAGTTCCCCGAGTGCTTGACCTGCAGATTTTTCACTTTTTCTGGGACTTTGAGAAGTGGCGAGGAAAAAACCTGGGTTGGTGCCAGCTGCCTCCATCCCCTGCTCGGACCTTCCTGCCTCCTGGAACTTTCTGTTGTCCTTGGCCGCTGTTCCCAATCACCAGCTCTTGTCCTGAGCTCCTTTCTTCAGGGACAAGCAGGAACTTTGGGGGTCCCAGGGCACAGCTGGGGGCTGGAGTGGGAGCTGTGCCCCCGCCTGGAGCAGCAGCAGCCTGGAACCAGTCATTAACTCTCTTCTGTGAGAGGCAAATTACAGACTTTGGTGGCATAATTAGGCCAACTCGATGGGAAATGGAAAAACAAGATAATTTCCCTGCGAATTTTCCAGCCTGCCTGCCACCTCCTGCCTCCCTTCCCGTGTCTTGGGGGGAAATCAGCCTCCTGCCCCTCTGGGCCTGGAGATCTCCTGTTACAGCTCCCTGGGGAGGAAATCTGGAGGAAGGGGATGGGAAAAACAGGGCTGGAGCAGAGCTGAGTTTGGACAGGACAGGAGGACAGGGCTGCATTCAGCTCCTCTCCCACAAGAAGAGCCCCAAAGATCCATTTTCACCCCAGGAGAGCCGAGTGGGACTCGGGTTCAGAGCAGAGGGCAGCGAAGCTGAGGTGGGTGCTGTGGTTCCATTCATGGTGAAGGAGCAGCTCTGGGAAAAACTGGAGCTCGTTTCTCTGCTCCAAAGCACTGGAGGAGCTGTGATGAGCCCCTCAGCGCTGCTGGGAAGGTGGGCAGTGCCTCTGAGTGGGGTTGAGGGGGCAGTGGGTGGCCTGGAGGGAGGTGGCAGCAGCCGGCCCTGTGCCTGGGGAAGGTCCAGCAGCAGTGCAGCCTCTGGAGCCCCTTTTGGAACAACCCCTGTGCCTGGAGCCATGGATGGAGGCACCAGTTGTGTATCTGAGGGTCTCCCCCCAGCCACAATGTTCTCCTGTAGGGCCCAGTGAGTCAGTGGTGGTCTGTGTTGAAATCTCACTTCAGTGGTGAAAGCTGCAATTAGCATTTAATGAAGCTTCTTGCTTTTATTTTTAGGTAACCTCCGATTCCCTGACTGTGTAATTTAGTCCTCCATAGCTTGGAGATAATTAAAGTATGTCACTATAATTTGCTTTTTTTAAAAGCCTGTAATTATGTTTTTATTGAGAATAAAAAACGGGGGGGAGGGGGAAACGAAAACAATGTTAGGGGAGGAGAAAGCTTTGGATGGGCAAGGGGACTTCTTCCAGCTTGATGGGTTTGGAGCTCGTTCCAGGATGATGGGTAGGCTGGGGACAGAGGAAAACCTCCTGGTTTGAGAGGGAAATAGTGAGGTGAGGTGTGGGAAGTGGAGGGGTGGGAGCTCTGGGGCTCCTCAAGCCCTGAGGGTGGTGGGGGCTGCAGGACGGACCAGCTGGGCTTCCTCTGCTGCCTCCTTGGCATCATTCTCCTCCCTCATCTGCCCCCCAAACGCCAGGCTCTGGAATTGGGGTTGGCAGAGCCTAGGGCAGCACAGCCGAGGTCTCACCCCTGCCCTCCCCACTCCCAAAACTGCCCTTCCCAGCCCAGCAAACATCTGTGGGCACGCAGGGCTTCGTTCAGCATCTGCCCCCAGTCACCAAACGCCCCTTGTCGGAGCAGCTCTGCCCTCCCTGCGCAGCCACGAATGAAAGGGAGGAACTAAATGTCTCTTCCCGGGCCTCACAGCGCCGCGCAGCCCCCGGGGGATGCTCGGGCTCTGTTTGCATCTGTAAACGCCGCTGCTGGGTGTCAAAGAGCCGCTGTCCCCGCGGTCCCCTCGGCCCTGTCTGACGCTGAACGTGCCAGCCCGAGTGTCCTGCCCCGCTGGTGGCCCCGGGCCAGGCGCTGCTCCCAGTGAAACCAGTGCCTGCGAACTGGTCTGGAAGGAGAGCGCAGCGGCGGCCGCGGGAGCCGCTCACCTGCAATTCACAGCCTGGAAATTGGCTGGTGGGGGGAAGTTGAATAACGAATAAATTCGAGATAATTGATTGGCCTGTGGCCAGTTCACAGCCGGGGAGAGCTGAAATGAGTTGGATTGTTGGCTTTTTCTTTAAGTTAGTCTCACTCAAAAATGTGAGCGCTGAGAGGTTACATTTAGTTTGGAATATATTTAATTCATTAAAATGTTGATCTCTGCTGCAGAGTTCAGATCTGATTCCAGGCTTTATTCCTTATCTAAATGCAAAGGTTTCTTGCCAGAAATACAAAGCAGAAAAGAAATCTTGGTGCTTAGGGAAAGTGACATGATGGAAGGAGCCGGGGCTGGACTGCGCCGCACTGCGGGGAACCTGCTGGGATTGAGCTGACACCCTCACCTGCCCAGTCCTGCTTTCCTCCTCCCCACACTGGGGTGCAGCTTTCAGGGTCCCATCCCACAGTGTCCCCATGCCCCGGGTGCTGCAGGTGTCGCCCCGAGCTCCCTGCAGCCAGTCCCTCCTCAGGGCTCTGGGATGCTGCGGGGTTTGGTGCAGTCCCCTGCAAAACTTCCCTCTGGAGCTGTCGCCTACTGACGGAGCCAAGGCCAAAGTGACTCAGGAAAGTTTTCCATAGAGCAGCATCAGGTCAGGGATTTCTGTTCAAGTGTGTCCTCAGCCCCCACATCCCTTGTCCCCTCTCAGACACCTGAGTTGGTGGCACTGGGAGCGGGCTCAGCCCCCTGTTACACTCGCAGCTCGTTTGTCCCCCACCCCTTGTTGTGCAGAAATGTCCCTCCCTCCCCAGCCCGGTGTCACCGCACCTTCCTCGCAGAGCCTTTGTGATCTGCAGTGGATGACAAAGGGAAGGAACAGCACTTGAAACCCACTAAAACCCACACACCATCACCAGCTTTTGTACCGGTTGCTATGGGAACCCCATACGTGCACCGGAAACGCTGGAGTATGCAAATGAGCTTCTTAATTAGTTCTCCTCAGCCTTTCATGCTCGTGGTGCAGCAATTTGATCATTAGATGAACATGCCACTTCATTATCGGCAGCTTAACCAAACACGAGCTGGGGTGACCTTTGGGGAGGGCAGGGTGCCTTGGGAGCCGGCTGAGGAGAGGGATGACGGGGACCAGCGGCTGCACGGATCTGGGAACCTTCTCGGGCAGCTTCCAGCCCGCTGGGAGCTGCCGGTGTGGGTCCTGCTGCCTTTGGAGAGGAGCGGGGAGGAGGGGGCTGTGTCTCCAGACAGGGAGCTGGGATGTGCTGCTTGGCTCCAGCTGCAGGACTGAGCTCCTGGAGAGGAGCTCAGCTGGAAAAGCCAAACCCTGAGCCCCTCCCCGAGCCCTGCAGGGCCGGTGTCAGTGTCACCCTGCTCTGCTGGCCTCGGGGACAGGCGCTGCCTCCAGCCCCACGTGCCCATGCGGAGCCAGATGCCAGCCGGCTGCACGCGTGAGCTCGCGCTGTAAATGCTATGAGTTTTTCACCAAACAAGCTTCATTAATCGTCTAATAACCGGATTAATTAAGGACACTGAAAGTAAACAGCAAGAATGTAATTTGCCTCTGATTGCCGTGTAATTGCGGGAGTATGGTCCTATTTGCATATGCGGAAAGTGTTGTTGACAGTGGTGCTGGGACCGGGGAAAACAATGGATGGAGGGCAAACGTGCCCTTGGGGTGGCCAGATCCCCTCAGCCGTGCTCTTCCCTGCCTTTGGTGCTGCCTGCATGTGTTTTGCTCGGTGGCTCTCTGCCTTCTTCCCAATTAACCAGCCCTCCTGCTATTTGTGGAGCTTTCCGAGCTGTTTGCTTAGGCAAACATTGATGCTCCAAATAGACTGATAGATCCGCTTGGGAATGCTCCTGTGTCCTGGGAGACAGCAGAAATAGCTGGGGAGGAGCCCCTCTCTGTCTGTCCTGGTTGGGGTTAGGGCCAGTTCGCCCATAGACCCTGGGGGGACTTGGGGATTTTGGTTGTGCTTGCAAGAACTCGCCCTTGGCAAACCCCGGAGAGATTCCAGTGCCCAGAGAGGAGAGCGGGAGGTGAATCAGGACATGCAGAGAGGGAAGCAGAAGCCATGTGGGTTTGGGGCAGAGCCAGGGACTGAATTCCAGCATGGAATCTCACACCGTCCTGCGCCTGTCCTGTCCTCCACCCCTTGTCAGCTGGTTCATTTCCCAGGAAACGTGGCTCTCTGGATGGTGACTAATCTTTGGACTCTGCCTCCCGTTAGCCCAGGGTGAGTTTTCTTCTTGCTGCTGGCCTTGTCAGCACCAGCTGTACTCGAGGAGGGAGCACACGGCGCTCCGCCAAGGTGACAACGCACTCCCCCCACCCACACGTGCCTGTGCCCACAGGGGAGAATTCAGAGCACTAATTCCATCTTGGAGAGCCCCAGGCCCGTGTTTTTCTCTCTCCCTGACAGCCAAGACTTGGATTAAGCCCACAATGAGTGACCTTTCAGGAGCAGCTCGGGGTGTCTGTGGGCAGGCATGATTTTGAAGTGGATCCGTTTGTTTTCCTGGTGGTGCTGAGGAGCTCTGTAGGCTCCAGCTCTGTTCTCCACGTGCAGATGGACTTGGATTAAACCATTCTGCGCTGTTGGCTCCAGACAGGCACCTGCTGCTCACTTGAGCATCTTCCCTCTCAGGCAGGACAACAAACGGTGAGGACCATCCTCGGAGCGATTGTTTTGGAGCAGAGCTGGCAGGCGGGATGGACGGGGGCCTGTTTGCCAGCAGAATGCTGCTGACAAATCTCTGTGAAGAAAAACAGGGGCTTGGGACCCCCCTGCCTGTCTGTGGGCATCCTTCCCATCAGCTTTTTTTGTTTCCTTGCAGTGCCAGAACGTTTTGGGCCGGTTTCCTGCAGCTTGAAGTGCCGTACCTGTCCCCACCAGCTGCCAACCGCCATTCATCACAGGCAGCGTTTTGTTTTTCTCTTCTGGAAACTTGAAACCTTTAGAAGGGAAATCAAGTTTTCCCTTGGAAATCTGGGTGGGAGAGGGGTGGAAGGCAGGTAGCCTCGTGTTTGTTTTGCACTGCCTTTCTGTAGGCTGCTATAAACAACCTGTCAGCGTTCCTCCAGTGAGGCTGCTGAACAGGCTCCCTCGGTGCTGGGCTTGGTTCCTTGCCATGCAAGGTCTCGTTAGAGGTGCTGTTTGCTGCTGCTTAGCCATGGACTCCCTTTGAGCTTGAAGAGCAAGGCAGGGAAACAGCAACGATTATGATTAGGGTTTTATTTGGAGCTCCTAAACGCTCCGTTTCCCCCGCGGTGAACAACATCCTCGAGCGGCTGGAGGCGACGCCCCACCAGTGCTTCACGGTGAATTTTTTCAGAGATAAACAAGGGAAGCAATCAGCCCCTCTGGAATGCCGAGGGGGGTGGGTGGTGCTGCCTGCCGTGCCTTTGAGACCTCTCCCGTTGTCACTTCAGGAGCCGAGGCCAACACGAGGGCTCTGCCCCTGCTGGTGCCGGGTTGACTCTGTGTCTGAGCGTCTCCAGAGCTTTCCCGGAAGAACCTGGGCTTGCTTCTGGAGAAGAATTCTTGTCTTGGGTGAGCCAGTGCATCCCAGTTTTGAGCTTCAGCCTTTGCTCCCTCCCTCTCCATCTTGGCCCCTGAACATCAAATGTTTGGTGGGTCTTGAAACTGGTGACCATCAGTTGCTCTTTGAGGCTCTTCCCCCCGTGTCCCTCCTTCCCCTGTGCTCTGGAGAACAGGAAATTTGCCCTGGTGAGCCCTAAGGGGTGGATGTGCAGCCAGATCTCTGTGGCCTGGCTGGAGGAGCCTCTGGCTTTGAGGATACTGAGATTCCAATTCCATTCCCACACGTCCTTGGCACGAGCAATTAATCTTTCCCTATCTCACCCTGAAATCCCTCTCCTTCCACGCAGGTTCTGTATTCCAGTGCTGTTTTTCAAGGCTGATGGGGAAGCTGCCTCTGCTCTGATTGTCACTGCTGCTGGTTTTCTATTATTTTTCAGATGCCTTGTGTTTTGGAGGGGAGAAAAAAAAGTCCCAAACCCTGCTTTGTGATTTTTCTCTTCTCTTCTCTGTAATTAGATGGAGCAGTGATCAAAATATGTTGCATTGCACTGCAAGCTTCTCCAGGCAGATGTTTCATCACCGGAGGAGAGATGACTTCCTCATTTACATTTGGGGAAAATTAAAGGAGAGGAAGAAAAAAGGAGGCGAAGGGGAATGTTGGATTTCCTGTTGTGTGAATACATCTTGCAAGGCTTCAGGAGAGTGACGTGTGAGAGAAGAACCAGGGCCAGCAGGGAGAGAGAGGCCAGACTTTTTTTCACCCTGCTGGCATTCAGATCAGAGTTGTGCACCCCTTGGCGTTTATTTTGCTGCAGACCCCAGGGATCTTGGCTGAGGCTCATCCTGCTGCTGCCTTGGAGAAGGGTTTGAGCCCAAGGCTGTCTGTTTGCCCCACATTGGGACTTTCTGGGGTCCTCAGCCGCTGCCTTCCCTCTCCAGCTCTTACAAAGGAGATTCAGAGCTGCTGGAGGGGTACGAGGGTGACACCAAATCCACCTTCTGTCCTTACCTGGAACTCTTTGGTGCACAGGGCTTTGTATTGGTGGCCAGAATGGATTAATTCCCCAAATACGACCAGTGGGGGAAGGTGAAGCAGAGGAAAAGATGGGAAAAATGCCCATTTTGGGGTTTCTGCTACCACCAGCTCTGGGGCAGAGACTTGGACCTGGTTGGGGAGAGGCTGAGGGAGCAGGGAGAGCCTCCCCCACACTGGGAACACGGAACACAATTCCTCACACTCAGCTCAATAAGAGAGCCATCAAAAGTAAAAATGACAGCAATTCTGCAGTCAATATAATGTGGCTGCGGGTTAAATAAATAATGTTTGAATGATCATAATTGCAAAATGATACTATTTCATCCACCACAAACATGTGGTTAAGCTCTCATTAGCCGAGGCTGGAGCTTTGCAGGAAGCAGAGGCTCTTTGAAAGCAGATCTTTGGATTATGCTGCTATAGAAATTCCTGGACTGCTCCTGCAAGTGTTTAACAAGGCCTGTGAGTTTGCTCGTGGGATTGAGAGGAGAGTCGGGAAAAGTGGCACCCCAAAGTGAAGCTGGATTTTTATTTATTTATTGGAGGGTTCTCAAGGGGGCTGAAAAACAATGAGTTTTTAATTAACAGGCTCTATTATAATCCTTGAGCTCCACAGGGGGAAAAATGTATTTATTTTTATGTGGATTTTTTAACATATAGAGGGTTTTATTTATAACTATGTGTGTACAGGCAAGTCCTCCCACATCTGGCAGAGTTTTGTCTGAACTTCAAATTCAGTTAAGAACTGCTCTGTCCTGTCCCACCTCCTTCCTCCATCCCTATCGTGGAGCAATGCTGTGAATGCTCCCCAGAGAAGATGCTGCCCAACCCCAAACTGGGGAAACTGGTGCGCTCAGCACCTGGCCAGACAGGCCTGATTTCAGACTTGGCTGCGATATTGATCCTCACTTAACATAGTAATGAGAATCTCCTTCCCTAATCAGCGAGGGAAAAATCTTATTTTCCAGCGACTGGAAGGAAATGAGCTTTGTTGGGTTGTCGTGGCTGTGGGGTGGCACAGGGAGGGGGTGACACTGCCACCACAGCACCGTGGGTCGTGTGTCCTTCTCTCTTGGCTCCCCTTGTGCACCCCAATATTTGGGGACAGCATCCATTGTGTTTGGCCTGAAGCCCTGCTCGGATTTTTGGGATGAACACCACCAAAATTCCTCCTTGAACCCCCTGCTCCTTTCCAAGCACGGATCCCACAAAGCAGCCGTGTCCATGCCAGCCCCTCAAAGCCCAGCCTCGCACCTCACCTTCCTCATCCAGTGCGTTTTTGAGGAGGAAAAGCCGCATTTCCCCGCGGTTCCCGTCTGGGATCTCCCGATCCGCGGGCTCACAGCCGCCGCTCCCGGCCGGGCTCCTCTCCGGCCCGTCTGCCTGACGGCAAATTGTTTTTTGATGGCTGACTCGGTATAACCGAACTCAATTTGCCTTTCAAAAGCAGCTAATAGTCGCATTAAAAAATCCATTTTCGCTTGTGATTGAATTTGACGGCGGCTCAATCAATAAGCGAATGGAGTGTTTCACACGCTGTACCCGGCGCCCGTCGCCATGGGAACACTGGAAGCGGCGGTGGTGAATCCCCTCCGATCGCTGTCACCCAGAACAGGCTCCCTGCTGGCAAGGGAGACCCTCCCGGCCCTCCTGGAACTGATGCCGGCGGAATTTTCTTCCTTCTCCTCCTCTTCTGGGTGGGACGAGCACTTCTCCCCGGCTCCAGCCTGACAGAGGTGGCCCTTTGGTGGCGCTGGGAATGGTGGCCCTGGAATGTCCCTTTCCTTCCCAAATTTTCCAGTCTGGGGGGAAAGGTGGGAGAGAAGAAGCCTGAGCAGGTCTGAGGCTGTTGGTGAGGGCAGCAAGGCTGGGGGAGAGCTGCAATGAGCTGTCCTGAGGGGCTGTTTGGGTTTGGTTGGTTTTTTTGGT
>VXBB01018584.1:351957-366754 GCA_013399915.1 Illadopsis cleaveri
AGTGAGGAAATGGATATATTTATATTTTTAAGGGTTTTTTTTAATCGTGTTCACCCACGTTTGATGAAAAAACGAGCGCGGTGGCACTTTGCCTCCCCACAATCAGGCTGCTTCCTTTCAGCCGTTGTTTTCTCTCTTCCTATTGTGGTGCGAAATGGAAATGAAACGGCTCAGGCAGGAACTTTGCAATTGAGATATCGTTGGGGTTTTTTTCTTTTTTTCCTAATTATTTTTTTTCTTTAAATTATTTCTTTCTGAAGCAGCTTTCTGAGGGTTTTTTAATTAGAAACACTCCCTCTGCATGCTCTGCTGACGAGGCAGGGGAGCTCACCTGCAGGTTGAGGCTGTGGTGGTGATGACAGCGTGGGGCAGTGCCCACCTGGCAGTGCCTCACCTCCTGGCTCTGCTCAGCCCGAGGGTGTCCAAAATAAAAGGAAAAAGCTGCTTTACACCATGTCTGTGTTTTCTCTGCAGGGAGCTTGCCTGGGGCTCCAGGATGCCTTTGGTTTCCTTAAACTGCATCTCTAAGCAAATTCCAACAATGTGCCCGTCTTGGAGCTCATTTCCATGGATTGATCCATGCTAGAGGAAGAAAGGAGAAGTCTGCGCTGAGTTTGAGCTGAAAGAGGGAAGCCAGACTCCCTGGGCTCAAGATGAGCTGGTAACTGGAGCTCACCCCCCCTGAACACTGGATGTGGCTGAATTTTGCTGCCTGCCTGGGTTAAATTTGAGTCCTTTGGCTACCTTGGGTTAAATCCTTTCCCTCCCCAGCTCACCTTCCCAGCCCCCATGGCCGCTGTGGGAGAGCCAGGTGTTTGCCCTGGGCCAGGGAGGGCTCTTGGCCATGGCCTTGCACTTCTCACCTTCCTCTCCCTTGGTGTGTGAGCTTTGTCCGGGGAGGACCTCAGAGCTGTGGGTCAGGAGGTGTGGGTCATCTGAAGCTGAGGCTGGGCCATCCCAACCCCTCCTCTCCTCTCCTGCCATGCTGAGGGTCATGGAGCAGGCAGGAGAGGCTGTGAGTTCCCAGCCTTTTGGCCAGAGGCTCCTTGAGGAGGAGTGGAGCCATTTCCATTAATCCCACAGGCTGTTTCCACCTTGGCTGCTGCTGGTGGCTGAGGAGGATTCTCCCTCCCCACATCCCCAAACCCTGTACCAGCACTGCCTGAGCCGCCTGCAGAGCTCTGGGGCCAGCCTCAGGGTCAGGGCCTTGTCTCCTGATAGGTCCAGGACTCCCCTAAACTGCAATTTCGGTGTCACCAGGAGCTGACACCTGTGTTTTGTGTACTGGAGAAAGGAGCTGGCACTGGAGCTGGTTTGGGAGCTGCGGCCTCTTCCAGCCGAGCGAGTGGAGGCTGTCACCTCCTGCCCCAGGCCTCGCTGTCCCTCCATCGTCCCCTCAGGGATTCTTTCCTTGGGGTCTCCAGGGTAAGAAGAGTCTCCCCTTGTTCCCTGAAAGCTGAGGAAGTAACTTCACCCCCCAAAATCCTCCTGCTCCCCTGGACTGCTGGCACGCTGTGCCAGGGGGGTGCTGCCTGTTCCTGGGGTGCTGAGGGAGGGGCTGCAGACCCCACTCAAGCTACTGATGGACACCTGCCTTTCCTCCTGGGAATACAAACCTCCTCCTGCTGGAAAGCTGCCAGCACAGAGCCTGAGCGGCCTGGTGAGATATCCGTGGGCTCCTGCCCTGCCGGCACAGACCCCTCGGGGAGATAAAGAGCCCCTGACAAAGCGGGGCCTGTGTTTATCTCAGCCCTGTGCTCTCAGGGCCCTGCTGGAGCGCGGGCTCTGAGATGGGTTCCCGGTGTTCCTTTTTCCCAGATACAAAGCTGCCGAGGTGTAATAAGCCGGGGGGAAGGCGATAAGCTGCTGGGTCAGCTCCGCGTGCCGCGGCAGCACGTGTGCTGTCAGCAGCCTTCGGGAGCTGCGGCTCAGGGACGGCTCGCTGGGGAATTAATCCTCAGCTGGTGCGGCTCCTGTGGGGAGCATTTGAATCTCCACCACGGTGATGCCTTTTTGGGGCTGCCTCAAAGCAGAGGCCAGACAAAATTAAGAGAATAAAAAAGTGGTTATGTTTATTGAAGAGCCTTCAGGTACATTTCGGGCAGACAACCCCCACCCAGGGGCTACACCCAAAAAGAGGGTCATGAGTTTTCATGACACTTTTCACACTTTTATAAGTTTGGTCCATTTGCATATTGGGGGTTAATCTTCCAATTACAGCTTCAGGTAATTAAGTAATTTGCCCCAAGTTTACTCCCCACCAACTCACTCTCGTTTACATTTCTCAGGGTCTGAGACAGTGAGATGCCCTTGATTCCCAGGCCTAGAGAGGAATTGTTTTGTCAAAATGGGAAAGCAGCAGCTAACACTGTATGGAGTTTAGAGTTATGCACTAAAGAATTACAGGATTACAAATATATGAAAAATAGAAAAGCTAAAATCCTAAGGCATCAATGGCTGGACCCCATCTGCATGGCTGGGGACCCCCAGTGCCAGCCACTAAATCTGGGGTTGGTCTTTATGCCAGGGATTGGGAAACAGAGGAAGAATGATCCCTTAGAGGAAATGAGGCACAGGGATTAAATGATTTGCTGGAGCTGTGCAGAGATCTCCCAACGCTTGGGTAGCGAGCTCGGGGCGGTGGTGGAACTCAGGGTTGAGGTTTACAGTTTGTGATGAGGCTTAACAAGCTCGGCTGGAAGAGCTCAGAGGAAGGAAACGGCATCGCAGAGGGTGCGAGTGTGGAGCTCTGAACTAAATCCAGTCAGACTGAGCTGTGCCATGTTCTGGGCCACGCCATGCCAGGCCAGAGGCTCCTGAAGCTGAGAACTGGCCCAGGTCTGCTGAATCCACTTAAAGAGACTTTGCTCCTGGGCCTGAGTGTTCCCAGCGCTGCTGTCGAGCTCTGCGGAGGAGCTGTGTGACAAGGGATAAATCTTCCCTGATGCCAGCTGGCATGCCTCCATCAAAGTCAGCCAGGATAAGGGATGTTCTTCCCAGAGCAGAGGCTCCAGCAGCCGTGGCTGGGGCTCCCTGGAATACCTGTCTCCTACCTCTGGCATCCATCCTGCAGCCAATTGATTTGTGTGTGTTTACATGATCAAAGCGAGCCTCAGGACCTGACGTGGGAAATGATTTCCTGTCTTACACGGCCCTGGGATAACTTCCAGATCTTTCCCCTTTGCAGTTGCTTGGAGAGAAGTTAACTCATGGGTCTGGCAATAATACAGCAATAAATTAAATAAATTAACGTGAGAGGAGTGGGAAAGGTTGGGCAGTGTTGGAATTGGGATTAATTAGCGGTCAGCTGTTGCAGTGTGTGACAGGGAACTGTCCCTCGCAGGGGGCTGTGTGAATGCTGATGCAGGGAAGGCCTGGGACAAGATGCCAGTGGAACAGGAAAGCATCAGTCCCAGCAGGCATTTTCCTTCTGTCTTCCTCACTGCTACCCTCTGCCTGGGGCTCATCTATTCGCCAAAGGGCTCCTTGTCCATTAATAGAGCTTCCAGGAGAAATGAGGCCCTTGTGATTGCATTCCGTCCATCTCCCCTGCCCTTTCCACCCCAGTAATCTCCTAATGCATTAGCCAATTTGAGCCACATTGGAGGAAAGAATCTTGGGAAAGTGCTGTTGGTAACTCAGCTCAGTCTTTCTGTTGACAGCAGAGAAAGGGGAGTTGATCTCCGAGGTCACTGGGTCAGGAGCAGTTTCCCTGTTTTAGAGTTGTTCCGCAGCCAGGGATAAGGAGTGCAAGTTGTCTGCTGGTATCCACGGCCATATCTCGAAGCAATTGATAGCAAAGGGCTAGGGAATAAGATAATCTAGAAATTAAGAGTATTTTCCCCTCCTCTGTCTTTTTCCTTAGAGAGCTCTCTCCTGAGAATCCCTGCCACAATCCTTCCAACCGAAATCTGCTGACGACTCCTGACCAGGCAGCCTTTTGCCCCCGTGTTTGTAGGATGAATGCCTGGCTCCAGAGCCCCCTTCCCTGGAGTTTCAGCCTGTCCTTTTGCCAGCAGAGCCCTCACAAAAACCCAGAGAAAAGCATATTTTTGGCAATTCATTCAGGACACCCTTGCTGAGGAGGAAGAGCTGTTCCTAAGGGTGTCTTATTCCTCCCTGGGAACGCGTCAGCCGTCAGCAAGTGGGTTGGAGATGACGTCTGGATGCTGAGGAGCAGTGAGAACACATGGAGACTGCTCCTTCCTTGTGTCCCCAGCTCTCAGGGGTGTGCCAGGCTCTGCAGGGCTCTGAGCTTGGTGACTCAAGGCTTTGGCACCTGCCTCCTGCTCCAAGCCTGGCTGCAGAGCTGTGCCTGGCTGGGCGGCAGGAGACCTTGTCAGAGGAGGAAGGGAGACATCTCTTGTGAGGGATGCTCAGCCAGCCCTGCTGGCCCTGCAGGCTCTCCTACAGCCAGGCAGCTGAGCCAGGAGAGCTCTTGCACTTTCTGACCTGTTATTTTGGCCTTTTGTGGCTGCTGTCTGTGGGGTTGGTGAGATTAGAAATGTTTTCCTGGGACAGGGCAAAGCCTGGTGCTGACTAAGATTTTTGGACAGCCAGAGAGATCCTGCCGTCCATCAACCCCATTACCCAAACCCCAATAAACTTGGGGAGTTTCCTGCAGCCCTCCTCACCTAGGAGACCCAGGCACAGATGTTTGCCAGCTGTGTTAAAGCACCACAGCCCCTGGGGTTAGCTCGTGGCTGGCTGCAGGGCTGTGGAAGTGTCTGCTGCTGGTGTCTGCTGTGCCTTTGCCTTCTGTTCTCTGCATAAGCGCTGGGAACGGAGCTGGGATGAGCTGAGGATGGAGGAGGGTGTTTGTGTAGGGAGAGCTGGCTGAGGCCTCACGGCTCCAATTGTGCTGTTAATGGCCAGGGAAAGAAAAACATTGTCAGGGACCTTTTCATTAAAATAAACACGGGAGAATTTATCTCTGCCACTAAATGCCTTAAACCGTGTCTGGGGGAGGAGGAAGAGGAGGAGGAGGCGGCAGGGCAGTTCCAAATGGCAGTGCTGGCATGTCCAGCTGCTGGCTGGGAGCGTGACAGGGGCTGTGCCACTGCTCCAGATGATGTTTTGTACTGCAGCCTCGGCTGTTGGAGCTGAACAGCTCTGAGCGATTCATGAACCACTGTTGGCTGCGTGTCTGTGCCGGGTATAAACTCTCCCCAGGGGCAGCAGAGTGTGTTTGAATGCCTTGTTTTGATAGGGCGTCGCTGCCGGGGTTTAGCATGCACCGAGCCACAGCCTGTGCCTGGGATCTGCCTTTGTGCGAGGATCAAGAGACATGAACCACCCTCTTCTGTGAGCTCCAGGAAAAGAGGCCTGCCTGGTTTTGTGCCTCTGTGTGTGCTCTGTGTGTGTGGGAAGGGATTGTTGTTATTTTTATTTACTATCCCTGGTTAAGCACCGGTCAAAGATCTGGTTCTTTTTTTTGCATGCCTAGTCCTAATTACAGCACGGGCACGTTTGTTTTCTGTGAGAGGCTAAGCTCTAAAGCAATTTTCATCTGTGCCTTTGTTTTCATCACCCTGCAATGTGAGAGATCTGAGCAGCTGTCTCGGGTGTTTTGCTCAAAGTGAAGAACAAGCCCTAGTGAGAAGGGCAGCTGGAAAGAGAGATTAATTAACCTGGCCTTGGTTGGCCTTGTAAACAGGGAGAGAAATCTCTCTCAAACTGCTTGTTGCTTATTTAGCTTGTAAAAAGCTGCCTGATCTCACACTCAGTCTTAATCCAATCCTCCTCCCTGCAAAGCTAATTGCCAGGAATGTGCCTGCACATCTCTGGTGTCCTTCTCTCCCTGGCCAGCTTTGCCAGCTGTGGGCCGAGGTGATGGAGAAGTCCCTGTGTCCTTTCCTTGGCTGCAGAACAGACAGCAAAACTCCGCTCATCAAGGCCATTTATCTTGATAAGCCCGGGAAGATACTCGTGCAAAACTGGGGAGAGGAGCACGGAGCAGAGATGGTGGTGGTGGTGGAGAATGTCCCCGCTCTGCTCCCGCCGGATTTACAGCGTGATGTAATTAAATGAAGGCAGGGTAGTCAGAGCCATTGATTTTCATCAGAGGCAACCTTGCTGTGTTATCAGAAGTGAGTAATCCCTCCTCTGGAGAGCAGACATTGATAGATCAATAGGAGAGAACATGCTGTACCTCCTGGCAGCTCCATCAACCTTGGAGCCAGAGCTATCAAGGGCACCAGCATTCCTGTTCTCCTGCTCCCAAAGCCTCATCGCTTCCTTCCCTGCAGGTCCTGCACCTTCTCCATCCTTGGTCCAAGGTTCTCATCAGCCCCAGTATGAGATTTGTCATCTTCCCTAGAAGTTCTGGTGTTTCCTTCCTAGCCCAGGGGACAATCTGCCATTAAAAGAATCTCCCTCTTGGTTTGACTGGAGTAATTACTGTGTTGGATCTCTTATTACCAAGGGCTGGCACAGGAGAGTTCCTTCTAGACTTGGACAGGCTTTATAAAGCAGGTGCTTGGCTTTTTGGACAAGTCCCATGGAATAAAGGAAGGACGACCTTAGGGGGGATCTGGATCAGGAAATTTTACCCATGAAAAGACTTTGGTGACGGTGGAAGGCACAGATTTTGTGTATGGTTTGAGCATATTCTGGCATCCTCCTGGAAAACAGGGCTCTGGATGCTTGGCTGAGACTGAAGGCTTGTAGGACAGCGAGCTGAGACGGTTATTGATTTTGATTTTTAGTAAACAAACCTAAAGACCAGGTTTTTATCTAAAGATGGGAGTCAGCAGAAGTTTTAATGCCATTAAGTGCTGGATACACAGCTTGGCTGCGGCAACGCTCAGCCACATCTCCCAGAGGAAGGCACTGGGGACAGGAGGGAAAGGCGGTGGGGTGAGAAGAATTAAAGACTATCAAGGCTGTTACAACCCCCTCCGAGCTCTGCTGTTGAGACTTGTGATAACAGAGTTGTTTTTGAAGATTTCATGCAAAGCTGCTCCTGGCTGGGGAGTGAGAAGATGCTACGCTGGCTGCAAATTGTCTTGATGGAAAATAGTGGTACTTTGGCCATTAGCTGCATGAACAGCCACTTTGTTCTGCTCTCTAATCGCTTTGCCTATACATAATTTGGTGCCTAACACACCACTGCAAATACTGTGATTATTCTTAACAGTCATATACAGTACGTATAATTTGAGGGTGAATGTGGGAGCTGTCAGAAGGAAATGTCTGGGCTGTGAGCAGCTGAAGGTCATGTCACTGCAGTGGTAACTCTTCCTTGTGCTGGGTGTTGGGAATGAGAGCAAACCCTCTGTGCCAGCTCTTGATCGTCTTGGGGGAAAACAGGGGGGAAAAGGGAGAGCACATGTGGCAGAAGCTGTGGGATGTGTCTGCTTCCATCTGTGTCTGCTTTGGAGAAAGTTTTGTCCTAGGAAATATCAGCTGTGGCTTTCTGTGTCATGTGTTTGACCAGGCTGTAAGGACAGCTCTGTCCCCCTCGTGGGTGGCATTTCCCTGGCACAGCCCTGTCTCCTTGTGCTTCTACATTGTGGGATTCTGTCATGAGCAAGGGCAGCTGGAGCTTCCCTCTGCCACAGGAGCAGAGGAGAAGCTGTTTAAGCCTCGCCTGGAATTAAAACTTGACAAAGAACCAGCTTTGCCTCATCGTCACAAAATCAATGAGGTTGAAAAGGACCTCCAAGATCATTGAGTAAACCTGGAGTTTGTAGGAGGCTGTGTTCCCTCTCTGTGTGACAATGGGGCCTGCTGTATCTCTCCCACAGTCCAGACTTTCTGGCCAATATTTCTCCCTCTGCTCATGGAGCAGATGAATGAAATGCTGCCATCCAGGGGGTAGAGTCCTGGGAAGCATCAAAACCCTGACAACAACTTCCCTTCCCTCATCAGTCACAGGGAGACAATCAAAGCCAGGGCCATGCTCAGGTTGCAGTCGGACGCTGTCCCCCCACAGAGGGTACAAAAGAGCCTGGAGTTGTTCCCTGGCTCAGTGACAGTTTTCCCCTTGCTTTGAAGCTTTCCAGCAGGGACTGAGCAGCTGGTGGGACTTGCTGGGATGTCACACAGAGCCCATCCCCCTTAGCTCCTGCCTCTGGAAGAGGACCAGACATCACCAGCAACCTGCAAGTGCTTGGGATGAAAATCCAGCCTTTTGCCTTGGCTCAGCCATAGCTGCAAAATGAAACTTTGGGAAGGTACCTGATCCTGTGGCTGCTGGAGAACTGGAGGGGTGTGTGGGAGGAGGGTGGGAGAGTAGGCTCCCACTGGGATTGAGTCCTTGGTGTTTCTGCAGCAGGGGCTGAAGGCTCAGTACAACAACCAAAAAGTTCCTGTGGCTTCCATGTCCAGCCCAGAGCTTCAGCCTGAGCCCTCAAAACATCACCCATGATGTTACTGAGCTGTGACAAGGAAGAAATATCCCCACGCCTCCATGCCCTCTCCTCTCCTCTCCTCTCCTCTCCTCTCCTCTCCTCTCCTCTCCTCTCCTCGCTGTCCCTTGTGCCCAAGAGAGCTTTGCAGGCAAAGTCCTTCCTGTGCTGGGGCTGTGGATCCCTCCCTGGCCCCACTGGCTGTGCAGGGTGGGATTCTGGATCAAAGAGTGCTCCTTCAGCATCAGGTGTGCCTGGTGAAGGTGAGATCTGGGAAGGGTGGACGTGGAGAGTGAGTAATTGGAGGCCAAGAGGCAAAAAAGTGTCTGACAGAACAGGATTGATTTGAAGCTTTTCACTGGAACACTTGCAAAAAAAAAAAAAATCAATGCTTATTCCCTGGACTTGAGAGTGTGTTTACTGTATTCAGCAGCCAGCATTAAAAGTGAATTCCAGCAATTGCAATTACAGCTTTCTCCTTCGTTGCCATCCCCCCTCTCCCCCCAATCCCTCTTTCCCCCCCTTTGCGCTTGGCTTTCCTCGTGTTTTGGAGCCTAAGGCAAAGCTAATGCAGTCAAACAGAGTGGTTTTATAAATTGTAAAGCCCACCTTCCCCCTTCCTTCCCTTTCCCTGGGGATTTGCTTTTCCCAAGCACTGTCAGAGCCCATTCAGCTCCGAGTGCTGGGGGTGCCCGGCCGGGCAGAGTGCTGGAGCTCAGCCTGGGGACAAGGGACAGGCTGGTCCCTGTGCTCCTGGTGCTCCCTGAGGGACATTTCCATCCCAGAGCCTGGAACACCCAGTGCTGGGGCTGGGGGAGCCCTGAGGGGCAGCAGAGCCCGGGATGGGGATGGGATGGGATGGGAATGGGGATGGGATGGGAATGGGGATGGGAACGGGAATGGGGATGGGATAGGGATGGGATGGGGANGTGCGGGGAGGACGCACCCGAGCGGGTACCGCACCTCTCCCGCACCCAGCGCAGGGCGCCCAGCGCTCCCCCACAGACCCTTCTGACTGGTCCCAGTAGAGGGCACTGATGTCTGTGCTCTGAGCACGTTCATTAACCTTTAATTAACGCGCCGGGTCCCGCACTGGTGCCGGCTCTGAGCGCGGAGGGGCTGAACGCGGTGGGGAAAGCATCGAGTGCGGGGTCGCTGCCGGAGTCCCCAGGACAGGCTCCCGCACGGGCAGCCTGGGGCATTGTCCCAGGGCAGAAAAATGAACTTGGTTGGGTTTTGGTTTCTATGTTTTGCTGCAGCCGCCGAGGAGGGAACCGGAGCCCCCCTGCCCAGCTGGGGCACGGAGCCATCGCAGCTCTGGGGTGGGGGGCTCGTGTTCTCCTGTTGGGGTCGGGGTGTGAAGTCGAAAAGTTCAGCTTGAGCTGCGAGGAAAAAAAGCCCTGGCTGGGGCTTGGAAAGTGAGTGGGTTTGATCTGGAAGTCGCTGGTGGGGAAAATAAAATATGGGAAATCAAGAAATCATTGTTCCTGCTCTGCTTTTCTGACTAATTTTTTTTTTTTTTTTGGTTTTGTTTTTTTTAAATTTTTTTTTTAAATGTGAGTCTGTGCGGAATAAAACAAGGGACTGCTGCCTGTGTGCTGCCCGTGCTTTCCATCTCTGTATTGATTTAATCTGCCTTTCAGAAGTGCTTCCAAAAGTGCATGAACCTGCTGCTTCTGGGTGTAACAGAAGCTTCTGATTTTTGTTGTTGTTGTAGTTTTGGTCTTCTTTGTTTTTTTGTTTTGTTTTGGTTTTTTTAATTAATGTTCCTGCCTGTTTAATCCAAAATCTGGAGCTGCTTCCCACCGAGCCCGTGGATTACCACGCACAGGGAATTCCCAGGGGTGCAGCCAAAACTCTGCTCAGCCCTTCAGGCAAACCCTCCAGGAGAGGTGGGAAATTCTCTGGGATGGGAAGAATCTCTGGGCAAAGAAGGAGCTGGGAAAAGCCCAGGTGCTGCTGTGGAAGTGTGCTCTGAAAGTGAGATGTGATCTGCAGCTCCCAAACAATCGCCGGGCAGGACTTTGGGAGCACAGGGAGGGAGCAGCCGGACTGCCCGAGGCAGCCTTGGACAGGCAGCACTTGCAGTGTTCAGCCCTTTCCTCCGCTTTGCTCTGGGCCCCGAGTGCTTTGCATGCGCTTAATTCCAAACCCAGAGCTTGAGGGAAATGTTTTTCCTCTTGATTTTTGAGGGACGTGCTGCCAGGCACTGGGAAATGGACTCGGCGAATGAATTCCGTGCCTCGTTTTCCTTGGAGAGGCCGCGGAGATGGAAAAATCCTGCTGAGCTTTCCGAGGGAGGCCGTGGTGCCTATTTGCATGTGTGAAGCATCGATCAGTTGGGGCTGGGGTTGCAGCCCCTTCTCAGTCCAGTGATTGCCAGTCCTGAGCACAGAAACTCACACTGTGCTGATCTTGGTGACTTCAGGCAGGTCCCCGGGCTGCTGGTGACAATGGCACGTGCCCCAGAGCTCTCCAGGAGCAGCTCCAGCTCCAGAGCTTTCCCCAGGAAGTCGCTGGAGATGGTGCTAAGCCAACCCCTGCCTTTCCCAGGCACTGTGCGTGCAGTGTTTGTTTTCCTCAGTCCCTGACTGAAGTTGCTCTACACAGCAAATAAATATTGACTTAAACGCAGTTGCTGAGACAAAACCCTGGTGAAGCCCAGGAATTCCTTTTTCCAGCTGTTTGCAAGAGCAGGGGATGGATGTAGAAGAGGGGGAGCTGCTGCAGGAGCCCCTTTTCAGTGCCCTCATCACCCCTCTGGCTCTCTCAGGCTGTGACAGAACAGTGCTGCAGGAAAAAAAAAATCAGTCCAGTGGTCAAATCCCATTCCAGCTTGGAAAAACATCTTCATTTGTCTTGAGAGGAAAAAAAAAGATTTGGGTTTGGATTTCTCAGCCAGGAGAAAAACTCCCTGAGCATGGAACAGGTGACTGCCCACCTGCCACGGATCCTTCCCTTCCCAGGGATGCTCCTGCTCCCTCCTGGAGGTGTTGTTTAGTGCTAGAGAGCACACAGAGCCGATCCCTGCAGCCTGAGCACACAGAAACTGATGTTTGCTGGCTGTGGAATGGATCAGGGAGGGATTTAGGGACTCGGAGATCCCCCTGCAGGTCCGGCAGCCTCTTTGCTGACACCGCCTTTCTCTGCAGGTCGTGTTACTCCACCCCTGCGTCCGGAGATAAATCCCTTCCTGCTGTAATTACAGAAACTCATTTGCCTGTGATTAAGCAGTTTGGTGGAAGGTGTTGGAAAGGTGGGAGCTGAGCTCTGCCAGGTTGTGCTTTAATTAGGATAAAAGGGCTTCTCCCTCCCGCAGCTCCCCTGGCCCTGCCGTGGGTCTGATGGAGACAAGTTACTGTTGGCTTGACCCGTTGTTGCTGACTTAAATGAGTTCATTCAGCGCAGTGCAAGCTGTGGGGTGTAAATCTGCTGTAATTATTGGTGTTTGTACTGGCAGGGTCACCCCGTGCCTGCTGGGCAGCTGCTCCCTGCTGGTCACCTCTCCAGGAATGGAGGGAGGGCAAAAAGCAGCGGATTTAGGGGAAGAAAGGATGGCCTGGGCCTTTGGGGCACTGGGAATGAAGGTTCAGCTCTTCCCATCAATGGCTTGGACAAGTTGCCTGGTTCTTTATGAAGTCCTGAAGCCACGAGGGAAGCTGAGGGTGTTTGATGCCTGTGGGATCGATGGGAGCCTTGCTGTGGTCCAGGAGCACCGCTGGGTTTTCTGAATGCCAGGGATGGGCACTGTCCTGCTGCTCTCCTGGGGCGGATAGAGGCCCTGAGGATGGCCTGGAGGTGATGGGAACCAAAAATCAACCCCAGTTTGGCAAAACTGGAGTGAGGAAAAAACCCCCTGAGAAGGATTCTGTGGATGGAGCAAACTCAGCTCCTTCTGCAGACTTCCCCGGGATGTGGGAGCAGTCTGACGAGCAAGGAGAAAACACTGATCTGCCGGTGTCAACAAACTAATCGGAGTTTGTGGGGCTGCAGAACTTGTTCGTTTTAATGTCCCCCGCTCCCCGGTGGGAGCGCGGCGACGCTAATTGCTTGCGAAGGCGCTCTGAAGTGTTCTGCCGGGAGGATGTTTGTTTGCGTGATCTGCCAGCGGTGCTTGTGAGAAGTGGCGATCGGAGCCGCCTGATTCATCCCCGATCGATGGCCGCCTGCCGAGCCCGGAGCGGGGGAAGGGGACGCGATCGCTCCGGGATGGGCTGGGGAAGTTGTTGGTGCTCAGGAGCGTCGGGAGGGAGCGAGGAGTTGTCTGACTGCAATGGGCCGCCTGGATTTTGTTTCTCTCTCGGGTGTAAGGACACGGCCTGGGCACCCCTCTGGGATGGAGACTGCGTGATTTAAACTGAAAGGAGCTGCTGGGATGAGCAGAAGGATGTTCTGCAGAGCCTCACCTCAGAGCATGAGCCGCATCTGCCTGGGAGGTGCTTCTGTTGTCTCCTAGTTCACATCTGGCCATTGTGGGCAGCTTTCCCTGCTGTTCATCCTCCTGCAAAGCCGTTTGACTTTGCTAGCTAATAAACCCCGTGTTTTATGAGAGGGAAGCAGTTGTTTCCCCTCCTCCCCGAGGCTGGAGCAGAGCCTTGGAGGGCTGTGCTGGCTGTGCTCTGCTGACGTGCGGGGGATGCTCCGTGCCACAGCCGGTGCTGGCTCTGCAGAGCTCATCTGCAGAGGGCTGGAGTTTGGACCCGTGCAGGGCTGGGAGGTGCTGGGCAGTCCCTCATACACCCACTCCCAGCCTTTTGTGGGGAGCTCTAGACCTGGGCAGAGGTCTCCAAGGAGAGAGGAGATCGGCTCAGCCCTGGGCAGAGCATCAGGACAATGTCCCAGCCAATGCAGGGACCCTGGGAAAGGATTTTAACCTCTCTAGCTCTTAAATTTCCCTTACCCTGCGTGCTGGCCATGAGGGCAGGCTTTATCCAGTGTTTGAAAAGCTCTGGGATTGAGCTCTCAGCCTCTGGGGACAAGAAGGTGACTCCAAACCCAGGTGACTCCCAACCCAGGTGACTCCCAACCCAGGTGACTCCAAACCCAGGTGACTCCCAACCCAGGTGACTCCAAACCCAGCCCCCTCGGCTCTGTCAGTGTGGGCTCTGTGCCTGTGCCAGCCAGGGCTGGTGGCTGCAGTCTGCTGGTCCCTCTGGCCCTGCTGAGCTGGCTGTTGGTGCCAGGAAAGGTTCTGGCTCCTCAGGAGCCTTTGGCAGAGCAGCTGGAGGCCCCTGCAAGGCAGGAACCTGCCAGGTGGCTGCTCAGAGCCTGCAGGATCAGCCCTCGGCTCTCAGCTCCCAGCGGGAGGGCAGGGCTGGAGCAGCCAGGCTTGCAAATGCATCAGGGCTTAAAGCAAACCTGACTTGGAGGTGCCAGGGCAAGGATGCCCACGGTGGCTCTGGCAAAACCACCCAAAGCTGGGCTGCTCCTGAGCACCAATTAGGCAGCAGCGGAGCCTCTTTCATCCCCTGACATGCTTTTAGCAATCTATGTTCAACTTGCAATTCATCTGAAGGCAGGAGTGTGTTCTCTGTATCCTGGCGTGCCCTCGGAATCAGGCTGGGCTGCCGTGGGCTGCTGCTTCCCTGGGATTGGGAATTCTGGCTGCTCCTGGCTGCCTGCACAGGGCAGACCCTGCAGCGAGACCCTGCTCCTCTGCTTGAGGCTGGCGGCTCCCGGGGATGGGGAGGAAACCACCCCAGGGAACGTTCTTGCCCTTTATTTTCCTTTTTATTTGTATTGCCAGTTCCACTGCAGGGATGAGGCTCCCTCAGACTGGAGCTGTCCGTGCTGGGGAGGCTGTGAGCTCTAAGCAGGTGTGAAAGATGCTGCAGTCTGGAGGGACAGGGAGAGTAAAGGCAGGATGAGAGCGAAGCTAAGGGACAGCAGATCGGTGACAAAGCTGGGACGTGACCCTGAGCTGTGTCTGTGCCTCCAGCTGCCTGTTGTGGCCCATGGGAGGCCCCTGCTCATGCCTTGCAGCTGAGCTTAAGCTGACCTGCTCTTCCCCCTCCTCCTGCTGCAGTCCTGGCCTCATTCAGTCTCGCCCAGGAGAAGTTTTTGAGGGTGGCAGTGCTGCGGTGGCACGTCCAGGCTGTCAGCGCTGGGGGTGGCTGAGTCACTGGTGTCACCCTCCTGCATCACTCACAGCCTCTTCCTTCCCTGACCTGCTCCTGGCAGGGACTGTGGGATGAGGGCAGAGTGTCCATGAAGAACCTTTGCATTCCCCATCAGCCTGTGGGTCTCCTGTCCAAGGGGGTGGGATGGGATGGGATCTATGGGATGGGATGGGATCATGGGATGGGGTTGTATCCATGGAATCCATGGGATGGGATCCAAGGGATCCATGGGATGGAATGGGATCCATGGAATGGGATGGGATGGGATCCATGGGATGGGGTTGGATCCATGGAATCCATGGGATGGGATCCATGGGATGGGATGGG
>VXBB01018588.1:984-14525 GCA_013399915.1 Illadopsis cleaveri
TAAAAATATACATTTTTTTCTTGAAGCTGCCTGAGAATCTGCACTGCAAGATCTCAAACACTCGAATTCAAGAAAACTGAGGGCAACAGTCCCAGCACTCTCAGCTGGAGGACCATGGCTGTGAGAATGATCAACTCCCAGTTAACCCTGAGCTTGTGTGGGATCTGCTGCTTCAGCTGGATCCCTATAAGTATATAGAGCATGATGGGGGTCATCTCAGAATACTCAAAGAGTTGGCTGATGTCAATGTGGTGCCTCACTCAATCAGTTTTGAACTCTTCAGAATCTGGAGATGTCCTAGCTGACTGAAAGCTGGAGAATGTTCTCCCAGTTTTCAAGAAGGGTAAGGAAGTGGACCCCAGAGACTACAGGCCTGTCAGTCTCACTTTAATGCCTGGTAAAGCTATGGAGAAGGTTATTTTGGGAGGTGTTAAAAAAAAATCTGGAAGATAATGCAATCCTTAGTCACGGTCGGCATTGACTCGTTAGAGGAAAGTCCTGCTCATTAAACTTGATTTCCTTTTATGACACAATAACCCACCTAGATGATCAAGGGAAGATGGTGTAATCTTTGCGGATTTTAGTAAAGCTTCCGATACTCTCTCTCACAGTATCCTTCTGGATAAAGTGTTCAGCACACAGCTGGATAAACACATCATGGGATGGGTGAGCAACTGGTTCAGGGATTTGGCACAAGGGGTTAAAGTGAATGCGGCGACATCAGACTGGTGACCTGTCACCAGTGGTGTTCCACAGGGCTCCATCCTAGCCCTGTGCCCTTCAACATCTTCATAAATGACCCAGGTTTTTACTCAAAGGTATGTTTGCCTGTGATAATAAACTATGGGTAGCTGTTGATTCCTCAAAGGCAGAAAGACTCTGCAGAGAAAGCTCAACAAATTAGCGGGCTGGGAAATCATGGATTGCATTAGTTTGACAAGAGAAAGTGCTGAGTGAGGAAACTCTGAATGTACAGACAGACTGGGGAAAAAGACACTGGAAAGCAGTGCCATGGAAAGGGACCTGGGAGTCCTGGACAGTGGCAAGTTGAACATGAGCCAGCAGTGCCCTGGCAGCCAGGAGGGCCAAGCATGTCCTGGGGGACACCAGGCCCAGCATGTCCTGGGGGACACCAGACCCAGCATAGCCAGGCAAGGGAGGGGATTGTCCCACTCTGCTCTGAGCTGGGGCAGCCTCACTTCCAGTGCTGGGGACAGTTTTGGGCACTGCAATATCAAGCTATTAGAGAGTGCCCAAAGGAGGCCTGTAAGAATGGTGAAAGCTCTGGAGGAGGAAGCTGTGTGAGGAGCAGCTGAGGTCACTTGGTCTGTTCAGCCTGGAGAAGAGGAGACTGAGGGGAGACCTCATCACAATCTACAGCGTCCTTATGAAGGCAAGAGGAGGGGCACGCACTGATATCTTCTCTGTGGTGTCCTGTGACAGCATCCAAGGGAATGAAGTTGCATCAGGGCAGTTTTAGTTGGTCACAGCACCAAGACTGACAGAATTCAAGAAGCAAGAGAATACTCTAAGGAACATGATGTGACTTCTGAGGCTGTCCTGTGCAGAACCAGGAGTGGGACTCCACGATCCTTTTGGGTCCATTCCAACTCAGGATATTCTTTAGTTCTATTAATATAGTAATGTTGGTAATTTAGATTTTGTGGAAGCTCTCTCTCTTTTTAATTTTTGGAGATCAATTCCTTTTGATTGATTGCCATTACATAGATAAGATGCAAAGTAATAAACTCCTGCTTCTACAAGGAATGTCAGTTGTACCACAACTTCACACAGCTGAAATAACAACATGGGATCATTACTGGTAAAAATTTTGGTTTTGAAAGCATTGGATGTCTTGATAGCTGCCAAGGCCTTCCATTTTTACTACTTTTTCACAAGACTGTAAAACTTCAGTTTATTTGACATTCCATCCTACAACAAAATATGCAGGTTGTGTATGTGCTACTCTGTACCAAGATGAAATCAATATATGGTCTTAAATATAGACGAAACATCATAGCAAACTAGTTATTGACATGCTAAAGTAATTTACACCTCACAGAGAAGACAGATTATGACATTATTAACTTAACTGACAGTGGTTATAGGAAGATAACCTGCCATGTGAGCCCACAGACAGTTATCTGCAAAGTTTTTATTCTTATTTTGCTCAGCAAATGATACAATTCTGACAATTATGAATCACCTTTAATCTGTCGATCTCAAAGATTGTCATCAGAAAGTTCAGCTGAAGGAGAATATCTGTTTGACTTATCTTAAATGTATGACTACTGTTTGTCACTTTTATGATTTATTCTATTCTTAAAAAATATAATAAAGCTATGCTCTTTAACATGGTTTTGTGTAATTTGAAGAGCACGATGAAGTAATACATCTAAAATAGATAAATATGGTTATGTAGTGAAACTTGTTTGTTAATGGGTGACACGTAGCCATAGCAATAAAAGCAAAGATGGTTTTCATTGTAATAACGACATATACATAAAAATATGGAAAGAAAGAAAAAATAGAAAAACTGCTGAATTTTCATTTTTTCCTTTAGACATACAGTGGAGATATAAATACTGCAACAGATGACACAGCACCAAAAGATGAGTGTGATTCTCCAGATACAAATTATTTTTTTTTACACTTAAAACACTTGTGTATATAATTGGCTTGCATAGAGATTAACATGACCTGTCATAATTCTATGACACTTTGTCTTATTTAAAGCATTGTTAAGGTAGACTTTAGCATTTTTAAGGTAGACTTTATTAGGATTGACTTTATAAGAACTGTTGAAGTTTTAGATTTTCTTTAGCTGAAGTGTCATACTTTTTTGGGGTACTATGATCAAGTTTTACCTAATAAAGTTCTTTCCACTACAGTAGTTTTTCCATACTTTTAGCCTGTTCTTCACTTCTCTAAGTTTCCAGGGCATGTTCTTGCTGCCCTGGAAGCTCTGCCAACTGCTGAAAAAGAGAAAAATTCTATTTCTTTTACCATTACTTCACCCCAGCATGAATGGGACCCTGGGGCTATTCTCAGATGTAGGAGGCACCTGTTCTAGAGAAATTGCTCTCCATTGTTTATAGAAATCACAAAACTGACTTGGCTTCTAGAAGTGCTGCAGTGTAGGGAGTCCAGGAGATATTGAATTTCAACAAATGTGTTTAGTAACTTTTGGTTTGCTAAAAGTTTCAATAATTCTGCAGAGTCTTGAAAGTGGCACTGTGTATTTTTCTTCTTCATTTAGATGGGTACCTTGTATAGAATTACAATAGAAAAAATAGTAAACCAATATGCTAATTCAATATGGTCATTATGGAGAAAAATAACTCAATAACTGAATAAAAAAATCTTTGCTGCCAGATATAAAAATAATTTTATTTTGAGTCAACAGTGAATTTCACCATGAACAAGTAGTTTTGCTGTAGTTTGTTCTGCCAGACCTATTCACTTCATTTATAAAAACTTCTCTTTTCTTGGAAAAGAAATTTTGCCTGAATAAAAGTGAAGGTCAGAACCTGGAGGTTTCAAAAATCTAAGCAGAGCTATGGAATAATTTAAACTAATTATGGCCCTTCCTATACATGATAGAACTAAAAAAAATAAAAATATCCATGCAATAGAAATAGGGAGAGAGGTAAAGAGTCCTTTTTCAAATAAATAGACAGGTTTATATTGCTGTTGCTGTGGTCTCTGCTGCCATTTAGACACCAATGAATTCCATTGGATGTGGTTTCTTCTAAGCAGTTGCTTATGAACTCCTTTTACACGGAGGGTAGCAGTGAAAAGCAAAACCTCCTCACTGCTGGTTATAGTTGTCCACATGCACCTCAGGTATCCAATTTTTACCTGTTTCACATGCTTAGAACCACTTAAATTGTTCTATGAGGATGTGGGATGCTTTGAGTACTGAACAGACTCTATGATTCATTTTACCGTATCAAAGAGTTTTTTAAGAGTCTTAAGCAGGCAAGGAAGCATAAATGTAAGTTTAAATGTGTAAACATTTATCTTGTATATGGGCACTATATTATTGTTTGTCTTGTCTCCCAGCTGTATTGCAGGGATTCACAATTCCTTTGTTAGGGCAAATCTATGGTTTCAGTCATTGGCTAGGTCCCTCTTCCTACAAGAAGTTAAAAGCTTTTAAGTCTTACATTGTGTAAGACAGGATGACGTTTGGGCCTCTTTTTCAAAACATAGTGGTTTGATGCTGTTAGGATTCCAGGCATCCAGCAAAGCCACTTTATCACTCCCCTCCACAATGGGAGAGATAAAATATAATGAAGGATTCATGAGTCGAGATGACAACTGGGAGAGATCATTCATCACATACATCATGGGTACAACAGGCTGGAATTAGAGATATTGATTGAATTCATTACTAACAATATCACAGCAGGATAATGAGAAGTAAAATAAAACCTTCAAAACAGTTTTCCTCCACCCCTCCATCCATCCCAGCTCTACCTTTTTCCCCAGCAGCACAGGGAAAGGGGAATGGGGGTTACAGTCGGTTCATCACACATCGTTTGTCCTGCAGCAGCTTCCCTCACTCCACTGTGGGGCCCCACTCATGAACTTCTGTGTGAGTGCATCCCCTGGGCAACAGTCCTCCCCGGACTGCAGCAGCATGGGTCACTTGTCCACAGGGTGAAGTCTTTCNCAGGGTGAAGTCTTTCAGCACCTTCAAGAACCCTCTCTCTACATGCCTCCCACTGGGCCACAGCCTTCTCTCAGGCATCCACTTGCAAGTGGATCTCTGCATCCCCATGGACCTCCATGGTCTGCAGGGGCACAGCTGCTTCACCATGGACTGCACCACAGCCTGCAGGGGGAATCTCAACTCCAGTACCCAGAGCACTTCTCCCCCTCCTTCTCCACTGACCTTGGTGTCTGCAGACTCCCCTCACAAATTCTCACCCCACTCTTTTCTGTCCTCAATTACTTCCATGCAAAAACTTGTTTTTCTGTTTCTTCCTAAATCTGATATAACAGAGGTGTTACCACCACTTCTACTTGGCCCAGCCTTGGGTAATGGCATATCCACCTTTGGAGCCCCTTCAGATTGCATCTACCAGGCATGGAGGAAACTTCTATCAACTTCTCACAGGAGCCACCCCTGTAGCCCCCCTGCTACCAAAGCTTGGCCACGCAAGCCCAATGCAGAAGAAAACAATAGGAAAAAAAAATCCTTAAATTATTTTTTTTAATTTTACCTCTAATTTATTTCCTCTGTCCTGGTGTTTGGTAGCTGCAAATCTAGCTTTTACCACCTGGAAAGTGGGCAGGCAAGCATCTCCTACTGGAACTAATGTCAATGTTATCTCTTTGGATTAATTGACAAGTAAATGGTGCAGTTTATATGTTGCCTCCTTAGGAGAGAGTTCCTACATCAGCAACTTTGTGATATTTTGCTCTGAATTTGAGTTCTGTGTTTAACCCCTTCCTGACAACTCACAGAAATGAAGTTCAGTCTTTCTCCAGTTGCATGCAATTCACGAGTGCAGTTTCTTTGAGAAATGTAATTTTTACTTAATATAAACTGACTAAATGTTTTAAGAAGGTTCTTTTTTTGGCTAGTAGCATCTCCAGATTAATGCTAGTGTGGCATATGGAAATATCTTTAGCTAATTCTTTAACTTAAGCCCTTTTGTAGATATACAGATATTCAAGAGAATAATATCACAATTAAAATGGAATATGTTCTAACTTGGACTTTAGGGCCCAGCGGGTTTTGCTAGCTTAGCAATGCAGAGTATTTTCTTATTGCTCATCAGAAATTGTTACTGTACATTTGTTACTTCTTCTCTGTGCAAAACACACTGCTACACAATCCTGTTTCCAGGAACTATTTATGGTCCTCTCTGTAAGGGAAGTGTGCCTTGGAGTTTTCAACCCAGTTTGTAATTTTTTTAATTACTTCCCCAAAGCAATATATCAAATTATCTACTAAAGTAAAATGTTTATTTTTGCAGTAAATGTATTTTGTATGTGACTAAAATCAGTTGCTTCCCTAGCCAATAACTAAATTTTCTGCTTGTGTGTGGGGTATTTCACCCAAACACAGTCAACGTTAAACCCTTGCTTTCACCTTTGTAATTCAATGGGTCATATTTGTAAAATTCAACTTTTTTATTATTGCATTTAACTGAAAAAAAATCTTAGTTTTGTGGTTATGATTTGGTTTTATATGATAAAGAGTACTTCAAAACAAAACATATTTATTTCCTGAAGTGTTAGATAGATGAAGAACATTTTTAATAAGCTAGTGCCCTCCTGCTGAGTTTCAGAACATGTCTATGCTAGGCAAAGTTTCATTTCCATTAAGTTTCAATTAAATGTCTGTAATGTAATTACATAGCACAGGAAGGATCTATTCATGTTGTGAATTTGATTTGTACTAAGATTACAAAAAACCCTATACAATGTCTCCATAACTTTAGAATTATTTTTCCATCCTTCTAGCTTCTTATGTGCCACGATAACGTCTAGCAAATATCAAATCCTGTAATCTTTTTCCTGGTTTGAGAAATACTTTACTTGGCCATTGATTTTAAACAGGATGCTCAGAATAAAACATCCCCACTTGGGGAAAAGGCAACAGAATTGTGGATGGAAACAATATGATAGCTATTCTGGAAATACAGACAATGACACAATTCCCAGAGATGATATAACTATGTCAGTCAGGTTTTTTTGCTTGTGCAACTGAAGCTAAACAGGGAAAAATAATAACCTTTTTACATTTTGTAAAAATATCTAATCATTTTGTAGTTTCACGTCATATTTTTAGCATTTTTTCACATGAGAAGCTGCCTTACCATGTGCATGACAGCAAAATTTCACTATTTCTTCAGTAAAACTCATCATTTCACCTTGAATCTATTCACAGGAGCTTTGTAACTTGAGGTATATAAATCTAGTTTAGATGAAGGACTCTAATTAAAATCTTACTCAGTGCATAAAATAGAGAATTTCTTATGATTATAGTAGTAATCTATAGTTTGCATCATGCTATTCTTCAAACACAAAACATCTTTTTAGTGTTGCCTGTATCCCTCAATGGATCAGTTTCTTCTGTTCCCACAAGCAAAAGCTGGTTCCTCTGCAAGTTAATGTGAGCGGTAAGTTGAAATTGCTCGAAAAGCTAAATGTTCTGGAAATGGTCCAGAAGTATAAGTTTCAATTTAGTTTTAGACTTAAGTTCCTGTGTCATCATAACTGACCAAAAATGCTTTTATTCAAATTGAAAATTAAATGGCAGCACTGACTGGTTTTTTTCTCTGTATGAAGAAGGTTAACTTTCCTTTACTCTTCTACCTTGATGTGCCACCTCAGATAGATTGCAGGTCACTTAGACCTGAGCTAGCCAAAATGGGAAAAAGCAACAACGAATGCTTTTATTTTTCTGTTGGCATATAACTTGAGGAAGGAATTAAAAATTTGTAGGGTTGCATCTCTTGATTTACCTGCTTTTGTAGAGAGTTAATCATACCCTGAGTCAGGCCACAGGCCAGGGAGTGACAAGGGAGTGGCACTCGCTCACCACAACTGTTCTTGAATTATTACACCTAGTGACTTCTAGCATAGCCTTGATGCCATTATACAGATAATTCAAGTCAGGACAGAACGGTCATTGGAGGACGGTAACAGAGGAGGGTAGGTTACCTTTCCCTGCAAATGCATCTTTACTGTATATTTATACAAATTGCATATATAAGCACATTGCTCTATGCAAATTAATCTAAAAAATTTAAATTCTTAGAATGTGTATTCTAGAAGAAGAATTTAGATAGTAATAATAATATTTTAGATAACATAGTAAACTTGTATGTTATTTGCATCATTTACATAACATCAAAATTTTTTCATTCTGATGATTTTTGTCAGTGAATGAAGCAGCAAAAAAAACTGCCCAATTTTTTCTGTTTCTGAAAATGTTGTTTGCACTAGAACTCTGAATGACCCAGTTAAATATATACTGGAGAGCAAGGAGTTAGAGTTTTTTGGTGAATGTTTTTTCTGGTTTTTCTATAGAAGTGTTGTGAATCTCTATTCAGACCATCTTTGAAATGCCATTTCCTGGAAACAAAGGATGTTGTAACTTTTTTTCATCTTGCTAAACCTCTTAATTTCAACTAAATTTTCAGAGCTTAATATGTACTTTAATAGAAATATCCTGTGACACAAGTCAGAGTGACTAGATACTAATTTTCCTGTTTCACAGAAGTTTGTATCAGAAAGTGATTTACAGAGAGTCTGGCACAACTGGAAATTGAACCTCTGATTCTTGACTATACACACACTGAAATACAAGAAATTCCATTTAAACCTAAGAAAATGATTTTGCACCTGTAGAATGGCTAAAGAGTTTGCTGAGAAAGGTTTAGGAGTGATTATGCGCAGACATATCAAAAACCTGAAAGACACAATGCTGGGTAACTTGCTTTAACTCAGCTTTGAGGAGAGTGGTTGGAATCATGAATTCCTGAAGACATTTTCACCACTAAGGATTTCATGATTTTGTAGATATTTAATCAGTGGGAAAATTTTCCCTACAAAATTTTACTGCAGACAGCTGCAGAGGTTGGAAAAGACTTTTCCAGATCTAGGTGTGTGTGCTGCTTGGTTTGTAAAGTGTATACATCAAAGGGTTTTAGTGAACAATTTTTTTCCTTCCAAAATAAATCCTTTAACTATTTGAGGAACAACTGAGCCACCACTCCTCTTCTATAGTGTTTCTTCTTAGGACACTCCCATTTCTGAACCAAGTGTAGATGAGCATGTAAGTTTGACAAACTTGCCCTGAACGTATTGTTTCATTTTCTGGAAATATAAGAGAATGCAGTTTTATTTATTTGGTTGGTCCGTTTTCTGGTTTTGTTTGGTTGGTTGGTATGTTGGCCAGTTTTTTAGGGGGATTTTTATTCCTAGTATTGTGGGCTTTTTAACATATACAAACCAATTAACTTTTGATAGAGAAAAATTGCATCTGTTGACACAGAAGTACCACAGAATGTCTGCTAAAAAATGTTGCTTCAGGAGCAGAAGGTTACTTTTACTTAAGGTAATTATTTCTTATTCCATAAGGAATAAACAACCTCTCTGGGTAGATGTTATGAACTTTTAATCTAAACAGACAATAAAAAAGAAGAAGAAGCAGAAAAAAAGGAAACATTGTGTCTGAATATAAATACATGCGAGCAATTGGTTTGGTTTAGAACCAAGTATTTTTATTTTCAAATGCAATTCCTTCCAGGGCAACAGTACCTGGTGTAACAAGCTTTAGAATGGGAGCTGGGATCTCTTGAGAGCATTTCTCACCTTGGGCACTCACTATGATTGCACAGGTATTCCACTTGCTGAATGGAGCTCCTTTCTCTGTATCAGGTTGTGCTGTAACTCCTGGATGGATCAGGTCAGCTGTGTTCTCATCATATATGATGATATATGTGTAGTCAACATCTATCTTTTGTGCTGAGCATGACACTAGCTATTAAATTTTTCCATGTTATTTAAATAAGATTCAGTAACAGGCGCTGTGTCTTCTCTGTAGAGGTCCTGAAAGACAAATGAATTACACATTGTCTTCCTTTATTCTGTCAGTTTTATTTACATACCAAGTAGCACCATAGAGTACAGCTGTCTATAATGAGGCTTTGCTTTTCAGTACAGTACAAGATATAGTGTGTTCAAGGTGGGATGTTAATGGTGATTAAAAGCAACTGTTAAATGATTTTCAAACCAACAAGGTTAAAATACAAAAACAGTGTCAGAGGATCTGTAGTGTTATCTCATTTTCAATTAAAGCTGAAAGTAAATATGTCATGTATGCTTTAATTTTCTTTGTTATTATATATGAAGGATAAACAGCAAGTTCATCAAAGCATACATATAATACACATTAGTCTGTATAGAATCACAGACCTAAACCAATTTGCAACTTTGTCAGTGTTTCAAAGTATATGGAGAACAGCACATAAAACTGGTTATTCTGAGATTGCACACTGGTGAAATCAGTTGAATGGTTTTGTTTTGATAGTATGTACAGCTTTTTGTATGTGTACGGTATGGCTTTGCATTACTAGTAACTAAAATTTTACAGGCTGCACATTATTGTTTGTGGAGCAGTTGCAATACAAGGTCTTCTAGAGACCTTGTCAGGCACCCAGGACTGTCCTCTGCAAAAGAAGCCAATAACACAATGTTTAAGACAGCTGTGTTGAAGAGAGCACAACCAGTCAGTCAAGAACAGGGGTTTTCTCTCTTCACCCCAGACCTGTTAGCTCATGTTGGGATACTGAGACCAGTTTGGGATCTGCCATACGAGCAAGATATTGATCAGAGAGCCACTAGGATGATCAGGTAGTGATCATTTGGTGTGGGAGGAGAAGCTGAAGGAAAGGAATTTGTTGAACCTGGAAAAGAAACAGTTTTGGGGCCACGTAACTGCAGCCTTTCACTAACTACAAGAAAGTGTAATATAAGAGGAAACAAGTGAAACTCTTTACAGCTGCACATGGGAGGAGGAAAAGAGACAATTTCAACCTGAGGGCAGTCAGGCACTGGAGGACACTCTCCAGAGAGGCTGTGAGGTCTCTATCCTTGGATGTTCTCAAGTCCTGACTGGATAAAGCTCTGAAGGACCTGTTTTCCTCTCACAGGTGGTCCTGCTTTGAGAAAGAGGTTGGACTTGAAAGTCACTCAAGTCTCTCCAACCTAATTATCCTAAACTACACCCCCTTGTCCATATCTCCTTAGGATGAAAATAGTTTCAATACCCTTAATTGGAGACAAAATCTGTAAGTAACAGACATGACACTTTTTTTTTTGTATATGTAAATTAATAGACAAAAATTCTTGGTTTTAAATATTCAAATCTTTGTAATTGTTGCAGCATTCATTGTGAATTATTTTTTGTATGTTTTGTGTGTTTTGAATTTTAATGTATTTTGCATATACATAGTTGGCTTTTTAGTGTAATTTTAAAAAAAATTGTAAACTAAAAAAGTGTGAGTATTTAATAGCAGGATAATTACTTAATATTTCCAATCCATTATTGTTTTGAGAGATTTACTAACAAGTATAAAAAGTTTACATGTGTGGGTAGAAGTAGGGTTAAACACCTGTTTAGTAGTTTGTTCTTGAATTCTTTGAAATTAGGTGACTTTTAGAGTGCTCTGGAGAAGTGTCTTTTTCTTAAATATAGCGTGCTAGACCTCATTACCTTATTACAGCATGCAAACATGTTTTACCATTTTCTTTTTCTCCCTCCATATTGTTAGTTCCTGTTAACTTAGCACAGAAGATAACTTTTTTCCCTCACATTTTTTTCTTTATTTCACTTAACACTTCTCTACTGTCCTTCTCCCATATTTTTTCTGAGGTGATTTCTGTAGAAATCAATTTTCAACTCAAATGGAATCCTGTTTGAAGGGAACTTTAACTATTATTAAGGGGCAGCCACTTTTCCTCTGACTTTTTCACTTACAATTGGCTACATTTTCTCCACTAAGACTTTTCAATTGTGCCCAGAATCTGAAATTCTGTGATAAAGTACCTCCTGCTGTATCCTACTGCATTGGTAAAACTCACAAGTTAGTCAGTCACGTAACTAATCCGGGGTTAATTCTAAACCCCAAAAATTCTGACTTGTGTAGATGGTAAATGGAACTCCAACTGTACAAACCCAATTGCTGTTTTGGGGTTTTTTTCATAAAATTATAAGGAAGTATGTATGAGATGAAAATGTATCTATCATTGATTGTTTCAAGACTGTTACTGTGAAATCAGGTAGCTTAAAATTCTCATTTTTATATCAACTTATTGTAACTGTTCCCTATAATGTATTTGATATCTAGTTGTTTTGTGGTTTTTTAATCAGAATTAATTTTCTCAAGATATTTTAATAGTAAAATAATAAGGGAAAAATAAAAGGAAAAGATCTTCTACAGCAGCTTGTCCATTAGGACACCCATAATATTGCGTCTTATTATTTGTATCAGTAGAAAAAATAATTCCTATTCCTTTTGCAGTGGCGATAAGAGATTGATAGCTATTTTTATCTCTTGACCAATATTACGTGGAATCTAGAAAAAACCTGTGCCAAGCATGATCACACTGAGTTAAAGTAGTTAAAGACCTAACATCAGTTAAAAAAAAAAAAAAAAGAAAAAAATAACAGATGTAGGAATGAAGTCCTGTATTATTAATTTTAGAAGACGTGAATGATATTGCTAGGGATTTTCCTGAGATTTATTCTCTGATTATACCATGTCTGAAGGAATCAAAATGGTGCTCAGCTGGGGCAGTCAATAAGCAGACTAAATAAGTGACAGATGCACAGACAACTTCAAAGATGTTGTTACAAGTGCCCGTGGAGATATTTAAGGAGCCAGATGCTGCTGCCTTATATTTTCCACAGCTCAGCCTGTGTCCTGTGATCACCTTCCAAAAGGAGTGTGGGGTTCAATATGCTGCAATTAACAATATTCTATCTAGTCAGTTTTTGTCTCTTCAGTTCCTTTAGCATTTGTCTAGCACAAATACATAATGGAGCATATTGTGTGTGTGAATGTATAGATATAGATATAGATAGGTATAGATGATATAGATATAGATAGATATAGATATGTACGTATGTGTCTGTACATATGCCCCCAGCAATCTCTATTTTTATGTGCTTTCGTACGTTTCAGGCAATTTGAAAGACACATTTCAGAGTTTATCTGAGCATATATTACTACACAGTGCTATAAAACAAAGAAAGAAACAACTACAAAAACACTCCCACAACATATTTTGAGAGTTTTCATTAGATTGTGTTTGCATGGGTTTTTTTTGTTTAAGGTATTTAACAATAAATATAAACAAATTTTTTTGCTAGCTATTTCTTTGTCCTTGTCAAGAAGATTAGCAGACTGATTCCTGTGCCTGTCCCTGGCTTGGTTGGTGACTGGAGATGCTTTGTCTTTTCTAAAGATTTATATGGCCTTTCCCTGTGTAAATCACAGACTCACCTAGGTTGGGAAAGCACTTTGAGATCATTGAGTCTGACCTGTGACTCAACACCACCTTGTCAACTGGACCATGGCACTGAATGCCACATCCAATCTTTTCTTAAACAGCTCCAGGGACAGTGACTCCACCACCTCCCTGAGCAGCCCATTCCAGTGCCCCATCACTCCTTCTGTGAAGAAATTCTTCCTAATGTCCGGCCACTGGTGCAGCTTAAAACTGTGTCCTTTCATTTCTGTTCTTGGTTGCCTGGGAGAAGAGACTGACCCCCACCTGGCATCGCCACCTTATTTATAAGCCAGTATGGAAGAATACCTGAAATCTGCATCAGGAAAAAGAGTCATGTCTTGTTGGGAAAAAGTCCCGAGAAGTGCTAATTATGGTAAGTTTTTCTAAGCTTCCAATTAACACAATCAATAAGAACTTCCTGTCCTAATCGCTGTTCAAAAAAACCCCTTAAAATAACCAATCCACCAACTAACCAACCAACCAGCCAACCAACCCTCTAA
>VXBB01018607.1:4706-25382 GCA_013399915.1 Illadopsis cleaveri
GAAGGCACAAAACTGAATATTATCAGTTCTACAGTCAATCCTTTATGTGGAACTTTAAGTCCAGTCTTCATATACCATGCTCTCACATGACAGTCAGTGCTAATTGAATTTAAAAAAAAAAAATTAAAAATCAGTGACTTCTTATCACTTAGCAATATTTTTTTCATGATTGCATCTCTGTTAGAAATATGGGTTTAGGTTCTTTTATATTCTTTATTCTTTATATTCTTTATTGTATATTCTTTTACTTGTTGGTTAAAATATTCCCAGCTGTTTTGGAACATCAAAGAATTGCAATATTTTTTCCCATATAGCTCAACACCCCAACAATCTATAGCTTTAAACACGGGTATATAAATAATTCTTGTTAACAGGTCCTTTCAAGGCCAGATTTGAAAAAAAAAAAAATTTGGATATTTGGGCCATGAATAAACAAAGCATTTAGGCATAAAGTGATGTTCCTTGTTTACACTTGCATGTTTGGCGTATATATATAGTCTGAATTAGGAAAGAAAATGAGAAATAGACAAAGCAATATGTACATGTGACTACAGGAAAAATTTGACAGAAAGGTACATAAATGATTTGTTTTTTCATTGTTGACTTTGCAACACTATTGTTAGTTTGTTAGCTTCAATAATTAAAAGAATTTACCACCTGACTGCGGCTGCAAAAATCAGTGGAAAATCAGACAGTTGCAAGGCCCAGAAATAAAACATAAACTGGAGCAAGCACATATGCTTTAATTTCTTTTAACCCTATTTGTTCTTAATTCATTCAGGGGAAAAAAAACCAAAACAACAAACTATACTTGTAGGTATCACGTATTTAGAGTATTGTGAAGATAGAATTCCCGCATTAGTTCTTGAAAGTTTCCTATTCTTGCCTTGTAGAATTTTTTCAAAATTGCCTTAGAATGTAGAGCATTTGCTAGTGAATTATTTAGTTATTTTTGGCCTATTTCTAGCTGTTTTCTTGTATTTTTAGGTAAGCACATAACCTCGACCAAATAAAGGATTTTTACATCCCCATAGAGAACAGTGTGGACCTATGGGCAGATCTAGTGGTATCCTTTCATGCAGGCAGTATGTTTTCAGCAGATTGGTCCTCTAGACTTGGATATGAAGTGGAAGACAGAAATACACACCTATGCATCTTCCGAATGTGGACTAAGCTTGAAGTTCCTTGGCACTACAGCTGACAAACTATTAAGGCCACTTTCAGACACTACTTTTTTACCTACATAAATCCCAACCCCCACCCACTCCTGTTTTATTAAAAAGCCTGTAAAAACATGTTTAAAACAAGTAAGTTTCTCCAGGGAGTAGGCTGTCTTTAACAAAGAGACAGAAGCAAACAAACAGGTTGCTCATTCCTTACAGGGAAATTGAAAAAGGCTAATAAAATGTTTAGAAATAAATTCATGTAGTTCTTCTTTTGATTTGCACGTGAGATGATTTTTCACAGCAGAAATGTTGCATAAACACTGCCACTTAATTAGTGTTACCTGTGGTGGGATGAGCAGGGATAAGGACAATAAAATATGTTACAAAGTGATACATACTCCTCCCCTTTACATGTCCAGTGTTATCTAAAGGAATAAATTGCCTGTTTGAAAGACCTACAGTATTAATAGTTAGCTTATTTATTGAGCTAGCCTTCCTCTCCTGTCTGAAAAACAGAAGATGCTTACCTCAGTCTGACATTGAGTTGGTTGACTGGCACAGAGAGGGGAGCCACCACATAATGCTATCACAAGTGTAAATTACTAGCCTCTTTCAGTTCCAGTACTTTTATTTGGGAACAACCAATCTTCAAGAATTTCAATTGAAAAGAGCTATGTGTAGAGCTTAAAATGACAGAAACATAGGAAAAATAGAAATACAGAAAAATAGAGAAGACAAATCCAATCTAATATATATTGTGAAGACTCTGCATAATGCTCAAAAGGAAAAAAAAAGCCGCTGGATGTACTGTTGGAGAATTTTACTGCACTTCTGTTTCATCCAATAATACATAATCTCAGTCTGTCCAGGTGTCCCATTAAATTTTGCCCAAGAATATGATGAAAATTTTAGAAAGAGTCAATTGCAAAGTGCAAGTAAAATACTTCTCTTTTTATGCCTTGAAAAATTTGTATAATGGGGAAGGAAGAGTTTTTATATAAATGGCCATATTCAGTGATCAAGATGTGTATTGGTAATGTTCTTATTTTTCATAGAGCAAATTATGTTCACTCTCTTTTCTTCCTCCATTATCCACAACCAATTCATTCCTCATGTTGTAAACTACCTTAATTTATTGATCTTGCTCTAAAGACTATATTTTCATATTCTGTCACTTATAACTTGTTGATTTTATGTTAGGATTTTACTGATATGCTGGCCATTTCTGAGAAAGCTGCAGTAGAAAGGAAGTTGCATAATCATCTATTGAATTTTTTTCCAAAATATGCTCTTAATTGTTAGTGACATTTTGCAACATTTTATATGATAGTAACATGTAAAATATTTGCATATTTTGAACCAGCTGGAAGTATGGCCTTTAATAATATATTTGTCACAACAGTGTCTCTTGAATCAAAGGTTAATTTTTTTTTTTTGTCTCCATGCTTTGTCTCATGGGATTTTTCTCTTCCTTCAGGCAGCAGCTTCTGTTGCAATTTTCTGGTATTGATGAGAACATTGTATACTGTATTCAGTGGCTCTCCATCTCAGTCATTAGCGTGTTGGTATGCAAAGTGTCTTTACACTATTGGTGAAATGGTATTCCTGCCAAAGTCCTTAAGCCTTACCAGTAGTTGTACCTGAGTTCCTTGGTCTGCACAGGTGTCTTCTCTGATTGTGTGTCATAAATGTCAGAACTAAGTAAAGTAAGTGCTGCAAGATTTGCCTTCTGCTTCAGAAATCCTCTTGAAATTTTTTTTTTTTGTCTACTCATATGAGTGTATGGACCATCTGCTGATTTATCCTTGCATTTGCTCTGTATTTCTGAAGGCATGCATATTTGTCAAGGGTTTTATTGGTGCTAATGAGCCGCAGCAGAATCTTTCAATGAGGAAAGAATTCCACAAGCATCAACCTGCAGTCCAGCATGGTTTAGGTAAAGAATAAAAATTGTTAGAGGAAAAGGACAGAAATTGGTTTTATGAAATAGAGGAAAGAAGACTGTACTTCCATCTTTTCCTGAACTTACATCTGGTCTCAGTATCCAGACTCCTGGTACTATCTCTAGGACTGAAGAACATGCAGTGCTTCCACAAGAGTTTCAGGGTTGCCTTCTGGCAGCCCTCAAGTCACTTTGAACTACAGAAAAATTTCCACAGTGTCAGTCACATTCCCACATTGGTGACATGTCTTTGATCTGTCCACTGCCTGTTCCAGATTTTCCCTATGACCTGTTAAAATTCCATAATTCTTAACCTTTCCTAGACAGTCACTGGCACTGGCCTGAAAAGACATTCTGAGTCTCGTTGTTATTTACAAGAAACATCTGGCTCTGGGCACTTTCCATTAGCTGCATCAGTCATTGAAGTGTCTTTCACTTCTACCGCTTGTCACTTCTTCTCTCCCTTTGGCCTATCTTTTCAACTGCTGGTCAGAACAGCATCATTCCTATTTTATTCCATGTTCTTATTGCCCCAGACAGCCTTAGTATGGAAAGGTGATGTGTACGTGTGTGTTCATATCAGTGTGAGGAGGGGAGGAGTGAAGGATTTAGCAGATATTTCTCTCATAGCTTGGAATAACTGTTACCTCAAGCACCCCTATTTTACATAAAAGGCCATGCCTACTTCCCTCGCCCCTTATTTCCTGTGTGGGTGGGAGGGATAAATGTCAGGAGGCATAGATGGGGCAAAAAGCCTTTATGCTTGTTGTATCTTTTGTTTCTGCTGATGATACACAAGACAAGTTGTAAATATCTCCTTCACATAGCATTGTCATTCCTTTCAGAGAGATTCTACACAGTAGCTGTGCTCTCAGCACTGCTATGCCCCAGGGATCAGAGAGGGACACTTTAAAGACCTTTTCATTCATTTCTGCATTTTTGACAGAAAGAAATTTAGCTTTTTATCAGACAAATCATTAAAGCTTGAACATTATTTCAAAATTTTTAGTAGCAGTCAGCACAATATCAAACAATATCAAACTATGAATTTGCATGACACTCAGAAACCAAAGTGGATGAATCTTCATACACTGCCTGCCATGTACAACATAGCACACAAATAAAACGAACCAAAGAAAAAAAGACAGCTCAGGTAAAAATTTTATCAGAGTAATAATGGGGTTTTATTGCATTTATTCACCTATCAGTCAAATAAGATTCAGAGACCTGGATAATATTAGAATTCATGAAGTGAAAGACACTAAATGCTTGGCTAATTATACTTGTTCTCAACCTGATTTTAATATTTTTTTCCACTTGAGAATATAGATGACAAAGCAGATTGTAGTGTATATTTCTGTATTACATTTATTAGAGAATAGTTTTTTCTTTCCTAGGAGATCAACTTTATCTGACAGCTTTTTGTGTGACTTAAAATGTGTTAAGGGAGCTTCTGTGTGTACAGGTATCTATTTGCTAACATTCAGAGTAATAACCTTCTTGTCTTCCTTGTTCTTGAAATATGATGTTGGCTGTATATTAAAATTTTAAAATTTAAAATAAAAGTACTCAACTTTTAATATATTTAACACTGATGCAAAACTTTTCATCCTCTACCCTGGAGTTTGGCAGATACCAGGCACCTTTCTGGAAAATTAAAGTCTAGTTTTGAACCCTAATAGAATGGATCAGTGGACATAATAATCCAGAGTGGAGGTAGTCCATGGAGTCTGGAGAGCTAAGGTGAAGAACATAGAAATTACTTTGTGTTCTCATTTTTTGTATTGCTATTTATATGATTTGAACAGTTACAGTGATGATCATAAGTAGAAAAGCAAGAGGGAGTAGCTTCCAGAGTTAGTAGTTTTTGATGGTCTATAAAGCACTTGCTGCTGGCTTACAGAGATCTGACTAGTTCTGTGGTGTTGGTTTTCTTCTACAATTTCTGCTGCTGCATTGAATGCACATTTTCCTGCTCGTAGTCTTCCATGTATACAGCCACTCCGAGATGTTAAGTAACTGCACGTGGGAGAGGCTCCACATGACCATGAATGAGAGGAAAAGTTATCCCACACAGCATTTGTCTCAAGATGTTGTCCAAGCTCTTAAGTAGCAACAGAGTCCTTGAAGCACAGGAGAAAGAAAAGCTGGACTATAAAAGCACATGTTTACATAGGGTACTCAAGTTATGGAAGAACAGAAAGATGCAGAAATGGAAAATAAGAAGTCACTGAGGTTGAACTGGCCACACTGAAGAGGAAAGAAAAAGCTGAGACCTGAAGAAATCTGATTTTATGACTTGAAAAAGGTAATGAAGAAAGTTGTGCATACATGGAACAGTGAAAGCAGAAAGATAAAAGGATTAATAAAATAAGTCAGGGCTAAGACCATGCTGTTTGCTACCTGCACTGTGTTAAAATATATTGTCAAAATGAGTCATCGAAGTGCATTCAGATCCCTGGAAATTTAGATTTCTGCCTCCATGAAGACATTTGAAAACTAGGGTGGTAATTTCAAATTAGATACAGGTCAAAAGCAGAAACTGAGAACAATGATACAATATTAATCTGATTTCTGGAGAAAGTAACTTGTTTGGTGTTCAGTGTTTTGGTCCTTTTTAGGTCAGAATGCATTGAGCTAGACTGTGATTCTAAAAGTGGGCATGATGGTAACTAAGATAACCTGAGATTTAAGACACAGACATAAACCTGTGTCATATCAGAGATTGAACTGACCATGGGATGAGAAGGTACAGGAGCTAATCATCATGACAAAACCCATGATAGTCTTGTTCTGAAGAAAACACAGCTTACGACTCTGAGGCTGTGAGAGTTGACTAGACAAGAAAAATAACAACATCATATAGAAGTCTCATTTAGGAAAAGAAATAAAACAACTCAACCCTAAATTTGCTTTTTACAATTAATGGTGGATCTAATAGTTTTGGAGGTCTTGGAAAAGATACTTTTTTAAGCAATCTATGAGGAAATTATAAATTTCACAAATGTTTCATTTCAAACATGGGATTTGTCTGTGCAGTAGTTTTCTGGAAAGCAAATGCATTTCTAGATTAAAGAGGTCAGTTTTAGTTGCTACATTGCACCTAATGGTGCACTACCACATAATAGTTCAAACCTGTGATTCCATTCTGTGATACGTTTTTGGATTTCAATTGCTAGACTGCCCAAAATGGAAGGGCTTTCATGTGAAGGATGGTTTCTCTATCCTTTTAGATGAGTTCTGAAATGAATTTTTTTAAGAGCTGTGAAACAGAATAAATGCTGGAGAGGGCAGGTGTTTAACACCATTCATACAGTATAGCATTCCTTCCATAACAAAGGAAGCTGACTTCTAAGGCTGGAATATGGCAACGTTATATCAGGTCACTACTACTTTTTAGTCCTTCTGAGGTTAATAGTTCAATGTAAACTAATGGTTTATGTAGAGAAAGGTCCTATTATTTAAATAGGACCCAGTACTATGTTTTTGCCTTCTTATCAAATTGCATTTCTGCTTTCATTTCATTGTGATAGCTCTGGAATTCCTTTATGTCCTTGCCTTTTCTGTGTAGTTTACTGTAGTCCATGTCTCTGCCATATAAAATCTCCAAAGCTGTTTCTGACATGTTATCCTTGTGTAAGTGCCTTACTAATAGGCTTTCAAACTTGAAGAAACACCCAAAATTATCACATGAGAGTGCAGAAGGAAGTTGCCTGAAGATATTCTCCCTTCAGTTTCACAGCATAAATTGTCTTCTGGTATTTTTCTTCCATACTTCTAAATTTTTTAAAACATGACAGGTGTCTTGCATGACAGTGCAAAAAAAAAAAGACATATGAAGACATATGAGAAAAGTTATCTTGCCTTCAATTTTTTCTTGTTTTGTTTTCTTTTTCTTTGAAAAAGGTGTACCATTTCAACTAAATTTTCCAAAGTAAGGACCTTCCAGTCTGTCTCTTTTATTTCGATTTTCTTCTTCCAGGTGGGACTGAGATTACGTTCAGATCATGACTTTTTTTCTCTTGTGATGTCTCCTCAATAATCCTGCTGCTAAGGACAGAAGATTTTTCTACCTTCTCATAGATTTGATTCTAAATCTCTTAAAAATCCTAAACATCTCAGTTTCCTGATTCTTGAGAATGTTTCAGCATAAATATTATCTTGTGAAGGCATAATTTACAATTTAAATTATTTCAATTCTTACCAAAAAAAGGCATATATGTATAGTAACAACCAATGGTAGAAAGATTTATTTGTAGGAAAAGGTTTTAAACCATTAATGACGATTTTAAAAGTGTGTTTTATTGAAGTGTAGTTAGTATACCTAGCACTACGTGAAAGAGCAGTAGTAGATGGCCCTCTCTTGTAAACATTCATTACTGAAACTGATGTTCAGAGTGGTCCAGTTGTGAAACACTGGCCTTAGGTGACTGTCTCTCTGAGCTTCGCCATTGACATTTTATGGTAAGACACCGACAACTTTTTTCTAAGTGACTTAAAAATTTTATGCTTTACATAATAAACTAGTTGTTTTAAAGGATGAGTGGATTGCCATGAGAGGAGCTGCATAGGTCTGAAAAAAGACATGGAAGACAAGAGGTGGCTAAATATGCAGAGGAGGAGGAAGGCTATTGGCTGCAGGGAGTAGAATGAAAAGAATATGATGGGGAAGAGATACATAGCCAGAAGCAGAGTTGTTCAGAGCCTTGAAGTTTAGGATGAAGAACCTGGGTTTGAATCAGTTTCCTTCACCTTCCACATCAAAGAAGGGAGTGACATGATCCAGGCAATAGGTGAGAAAACCGTTATATTACAAGTTTCATGCTACATTAATAGGAAGCGTAGTTACAAACTGAGGCATTTAAGAAAGAGGAAAAAGTATGAACAAAATGGTCTACAGGTCAGAAATATTAATCTGACAATCAAACTGTAGTTTAGTTAGCAGCCATCTTTTGTTTAGCACTGTTTTTTTGGCAAAAGCATGCCTGCACAGTAATGTTGATCCAGAGTGTACAGTGGAGGAACAGATCCACATGACATTGATTTTATGAGGTGAAAAAGCATGCAATGCACTGGCTTTGAGAACATGGTGTGTTTCCTGTGTAGTTTTATGCTCAGAACCAGAAAGAGTAAATCATTGAAAAATGGACACAGCCTTCAGTTTTGTTTTAGCAGCCACTGGCTTTTAGCATGTCACCAGATTTTTTTTTTTCTTAGTTTTTTTGAAAGCAGCTTGACTAGTGCAAGGTGTTCTGGTTTGTCTTTGTGGTAGTGTGCCTTGTAGTGGACTGATTCAAAATAGCTTACAGCCCAAAAAGCAGCCCAACTGCATGTTTACAAAGCTCTGTGTGGGCTGCTTTTCTCTAGAGCAAAATAAAGTAACATTTTCTGCCATTGGAAGGCAGAACACACTGCTTCAGAGTCATTCAAGATGTTTTCTTTGCCCAAGTTCATTTCTGTCTTAGGTCTACTGTCCCTGCATGGCAACCTGGACTGTAGAGAACTCCAACAATAACTTTAAAATATGAGTCAAGATGATAATAAGAAAAGTACTGCTTAAGACACATATAGTTTGAATTTTGGCAAAATCTGTATATTTCATTATTTCATTCAACGGAGAGGATTTGCACAGGACATTTGGCAGGATCTCTCAAGCAGAATCAGAGTGGGTAGTTTTGAGTGAGTCAGAAGAGAGAGCAGTGGGTTAGAACCTTATTTTCTCAGAGTCTGTGTTGGTCTTGCCTAGTGAACATTGTGAGCTGGGTCAGCAATTGTTGGAAGCTGACATTGTTTCCACTAAAAATAACAAGACATTTCCAGCACTGAAAAAGATATGAATGTTTCCCTTGATCCAAATTCATCATATTTTAAAGGCTAGGTTTTGTCCAGTCCTCTCTTTACCCTGTTTGATACTTTTATGAAGAAAAAAACCAACATGAATAAAGCAAGGAAAAAACCAAACACCACATCAACAAATGGCCATGTATTCAGTTAACTGGAGACTATTTGATTTTGTGAACCTCCTCAGAAAGAGAATGCCTTCTCTCTGTTGTCAAGAAGTGATTGAGAAAGAGTATGTTCATAACGGACCTGAGACTTTCCATAAAGAGGCCATGTTTACTAAAATATGTTTGTGTGGGTGTACTTAGAGAGTGTGCTCCAGGCCTTATTTGTTTTCCTTAGTAGCCAAGGAGAGCTTGGAGATGATGCCATGATAGCTAGTGGTGTTTCTTCCTACTTAGAATACTACATAGGACAGCAGAGAGCAGAGTGCAGGATAAGCACCATAGAATTATTCAATGCTTTGGGCTGGACAGGATCTTAAAGACCATCTAGTTCCAACCCCCCTGCCATGGGAAGGGGCATATTTCACTAGACCGGGTTGCTCAGAGGCACATCAAACCTGTCCTTGAACACTTCCAGGGATGAGACATCCACCACTTCTTTTGGAAACCTGTTCCAGTGCCTCACCACTCTCACAGTAAACAATTTTGGAAGAGTGTATGTATATCTTCATTATCTTAGTATGTCTATGAGTGCATATATAATGTTCTGTTGGTGGATAAAAGCAAACATAATCCTGAGTCCAGGCAGAATGGCAGACTTGCAACAGTCATTAAAATTTACTTCCAGCTTAAATAGCAGCTTTCCTGCTGTCTTTACAGGATGTATGTGGTAGAACGGTTGTTTGTTAATGTTTAGACAGTGTTTTGAAGGTGGAACACTTTTATTAAGTGTTGAATATTGTCACTGTTACTTATCTCTTACTGTTATGTGTGGCTTTATGTACAGCTAGTCAGGGAGATCTAGTCAGGGAGATCTAGCAGCAAAAAATACTTATTCTGTTTGTAGTTTCAGACAATCCTGATACAGAACTTTTCAATGTAATCTATTATTTCTAATGCTTTATTCCTGTTTGCTCTGAAATTTTCAGAATTTTCTCTGATAGAAAACACATTTTTTCTCCATCCTGGGTTCTGTATGGTGTAACACCTTTGCTCAATCACCCCACCATTTCATTGCTACTAACACAATTGTTAGTATGTGGCTGGGCTATGCTGCAAACTTGATCTGTAGAATGATCTGAGGTGAAATCACCTTCTTTGATGTTTTGGGAAACCATTTTCAGGGCTAACTCATCCCTGGAGTTATCTTTTGTCATATTTTGTGATATTGGAATATTAGAACAAAGTTAAACCTGCTTTTGAAGCTCCCTATATTACCAGGAATAATGATTCATGTAAATTTACACTCTGAGGCCTGTATTTGCAATTGTAGTGAGAGTGAGATGATTGCTCAAAGCATAAATGGGATGGGTACAACCACCATCTGATATGTAACTAATTGGTGGAGGAATACTAAACGAAGGCTAAATCAGCAGAATTGTTTATACACACATAGAATGTAAAAGAGAGAGAGAGAAAAAAAAAAAAAAAAAAAAGAAAGTAGAACCTCTGTGCTCCAATGCTTAGTAAACTGTGTGTTTCTCTACCCATAACCACAGCATTTTCTTTCCTGGAGCCTTGCTGCACTTGCTTATGCCAGTGAGACTTAATGATATGGTTTTATTGATATGCTGATACTATTGGGCTACCCAAAATAATCCCCATCTCTCTGCCCCTCTTTTCTCACTTTCTCCAAGTTTGAGACTTTAAACTCCATTGCACTGTGGAGGATATCAAGGAGAGCACCAAGTCAGTTTTAAAGGATGGGTGCAATTTGTGCAACACTGCACACAAATACATATATGTACATGTGTGTAGATGAAAATACGTATCTGTCTATCTGTCTGTCTGTGTGCCTATATCTTTATAGCCATACGTTTGGGTTTTTTCTTTTCAATTGAAATGCTGAGCATTTTGCTGATTTTTACAACTCCTATGATTTAACTAAAAAGAGTTGCTTGAAAACAGTATTTCGTGGTGGTTGGACACAAAAAACATCACCATTGCTATGTCTTGATCTAAATATCAAGGCAACATTTTTCTTCTAGTTTGTATGTAGCATCTTTCAGATGTTTGAGGTCCTTCCCTGTGTGAGTGGAGTTCTTTTCCCAGGCATACTGAAGTACAAGTGCAAATTTCCATAAAATTTAAATAAGGTACTTCCTGTAATAATGAATAATTGTGGCTGCTCTCTGGTCTGCATAGTAATTAACCATGATCAGACTTGTTAGGGAGAGATATTGCTCCTGTTATAATTTGGCAGCCTACTGTTATTTTGCCAGCTTAAACAAACTGCAGCATTTACTTGCAGAATCACAGGGACAAGATTCTGCTGCAGCTGTTTCTCCTTAAAAGTGGAGGAATAAACTGATAGCTAGGTATGAAAAGCCACTGGTGGTAGCAGTAGCTATTCAATTTTTGTAGTGTATAGTAATGACACTTTCCCTAGGAGTGTTTGTAATGTTGTACGGTGTGATAGTTGTGAGTTAGTTAAATCTGATGGTGTGGCTCAGAAAAGAGAAAGTGACTTTTTATAGCTTTTATGCTATATTTAGCAGATATTTCTGCAAGGTAAATCTCTATGAAAAAAAAAAAAAATAAGGAGGCAGGGGAAGGGANCACAGGGTGGCTGAGCTGAAGCTGGTCATAGTGCCTCTTGTCTCACTACAAGAGTGAGAAACTACACCTAGGCATGAGAAACTACATCTTTCCACTGCAGTGATGGATCCACTGCCCTGGTGGAAGACTGCACAGAGCTAATAGAGGAATAAAACCAGCTCTAAATAAAAATACTTTGTTGTTGTTGTTGTTTTTAAGGAAACAGCAAGTGGCCTTGTGCTGAAATACAGATGCTGCTTGCACTAGAATGATCTCAGTGGACTCAGTAGCACTGTATCTGGACACTTGGTTAGCCTCTGTTTCTCTGTCTTTCTCTTTTTGTGTTAAGAACTGCTCAAAACATTACTGTCTAGTTACTGCAGTGTCTTTCATTTAGATTCTGTTTATTGACTAAACCACAAGGATTCCTGCCCAAAGTACCAGGCAGTCTACGCTTGAATGATTTTGATTTTCTAACATCAGCCCTGGGGTTTATTTGAAAAATGTACATACACTGCAGCTTTAACAAGTCAAGTGACTGCATGATTTTGACCATGGATTAAAGTATATCTGAAGATCATTAAATTTAAAAAAAAAGGTGGTGCAGGGAAATAAATGTAGTAGTCATTGTACTAGTACTGTGCATGTGTGACACATGTTTTTTGTCTTTTCATCTTCTACAAGAGCCAGAAAGTTTCCTGCCGTTCTCTTTCCAGCTATTGACAAATGATTGCCAGATGTGAGATCTTTGCTGTGCTCTTTCCCCTTCACAAACCTGCAGTGATGGGATATNGAAAGGGAAAGGAGGAAGCACAAACAAAATCAAACCCAGAACTGTAGAAGAAGCATAAAACCAGCTCTAAATAAAAATACTTTGTTGTTGTTGTTGTTTTTAAGGAAACAGCAAGTGGCCTTGTGCTGAAATACAGATGCTGCTTGCACTAGAATGATCTCAGTGGACTCAGTAGCACTGTATCTGGACACTTGGTTAGCCTCTGTTTCTCTGTCTTTCTCTTTTTGTGTTAAGAACTGCTCAAAACATTACTGTCTAGTTACTGCAGTGTCTTTCATTTAGATTCTGTTTATTGACTAAACCACAAGGATTCCTGCCCAAAGTACCAGGCAGTCTACGCTTGAATGATTTTGATTTTCTAACATCAGCCCTGGGGTTTATTTGAAAAATGTACATACACTGCAGCTTTAACAAGTCAAGTGACTGCATGATTTTGACCATGGATTAAAGTATATCTGAAGATCATTAAATTTAAAAAAAAAGGTGGTGCAGGGAAATAAATGTAGTAGTCATTGTACTAGTACTGTGCATGTGTGACACATGTTTTTTGTCTTTTCATCTTCTACAAGAGCCAGAAAGTTTCCTGCCGTTCTCTTTCCAGCTATTGACAAATGATTGCCAGATGTGAGATCTTTGCTGTGCTCTTTCCCCTTCACAAACCTGCAGTGATGGGATATTTGATTCTCCCTTGCCCATTTCATCTCTTTTCCACATCTGCCAGAGACACACAGGCTATACATCCCTACATGAGAGTTTAAAGTTTATTCAGCTCCTCCACTCTCCCCAGTAAAACATTTAGAGACAACAGAATGAAGTCCACGTGACTCTCCATAAATCTCAGTGCATTTCAGAGTAAGTTTCTTTTTTTCATTTGTACATATCTAGGCAAGTTTGCTTTATTTTTTGGCCTGTATTTCACATATACACTTGTACAAACACACACATATATATATATATGCACATGTGTATATGGAAAAGGTAATGTCAGTTTGAGATTCCTCAGGAGTTCCTGTCATTGTCACATTACATGACTCTCTCCTACTTCTGAAGCTGAAGCTAAAGCATAACATTTTACAGGATTGTCTGACAAAATTATCAAAATGAGCAACTGATGTGATGCAACAGTGATGATATCTGTTCTGTGAAAGGTTTTAAAACACTTTTAAAAACATAGATGGAAAAAAATGCCTCTGTTACAGACTGTAGATGATGTGTTACCTGTCCCTTTTTCCAGTTTTACTACTGGATTTCTAGAAAATTCTGAGGAAACTTTCCTTCAAAGTAACTTTTTGTAATCTAAGGGATGAACTAATTTTTATCTTAGCAGAAATAACTCTGGAGTGACCACACACATAATCAGAGTCATGTGCAAAAGTTTTCTGGCACTGCTATCTAGAGTTTGTATTGATGGGGATTACTTTTTCCCTTCCAAGTCCACTTTTACATATGTCTAGTGAAAGGGAAAAAAAAGAACAAACCAAAAAAAACCCCAAACAAACATGACCCCCCAAAAAAACAAACAAAGGAACAAAAATGGGGAAAGAGACAGAGGGACAGACTTTCAAGCTCCTGACCCTCCTATCAGGTGGGCTAACACAGGTGGCCTTTCTGTTCTAAGACTACACTTTTGGCAAACTGAGCAGATCTTCAGTCCTGATACAGATCAGCAATTTCTTTTTAATTAGAAAAAAAGTCAGTAGAATGTCTGCCATATGTGCTCAAAATAATGGATGGAATTTCAAGAACAGAGCAGACTTGGGCTTTAATCTAAAAAATGCAGGACAGTTGCTGTTTTGTTATTCTAAGGTTGTAGTTGTACGGTTGTTACCGTTTCTGCCTCTGCCTGTTGAGAAATGATGGCATATCCTCATCTTTAGCATGTCCAGACTCACTATTTCCCTTCTGCCCCTTCTAAGATGTCTAGATACCTCCCACAGAGAAAAATACCTGAAACTTGTGAGAAGAAATCTGTAAAGGAAAATCACGAATCACTGAGCAAAACAGAAGCCCAAAACCAGGCTCAATGTGACTAAAACTTTTCTAAGACTCCAGGATTTCTGCATTCTGCTTTTGAAGGTGATAGGATAGTGAAATAACATTGTAGGTTAGAGATCATTGGCTGTGTGGTTACCATTTAAATTTCTTCTTTATTTTTTTTCCCATTAAAAGAAGGGACAAGTTATTTTTGAAGGAACACAGAAAACGTCACACCTTGAAGATCAAGGCAAACAGTTGTCAGTCTTTTCATGAGACAATCAGGCTTGAAACTCCAGTAGGAGGAGATGAGATACTTCAAGTTCAGAACACTTCACTTAATTTGTCCTTACTAATGCGCTGACTGGTTTCCCATGTCTTCCCTCTTCTTTCACCATCGTTACTTGGGGAGGTAGAGAGGTGCTAAGCAAAGGAGGTGTCATCCAGCCTCTGCAATGAGGAAACGTCCTTCAGAGGACGACTTGTCACTAGCCATCAAAGAAGAGAGTGGTTTTTTGGTCTCTGAACATCTGGCAGAGCTGCACAGGAAGCTTAGGGAGTGTCATTAATTGTGATGAAATAATTTAAACCATCAGGAATAAATGAGGCTGTTAAGCTAAGTTCAGATTCCATTTGCTGTGCACATGTGTCTAGCAGCCTGTGTGCAGTTAAAAAAAAAAGAAATGAGTTATATTGGCTTGTGAGTAGAAGTGAAACAGATACTGTAAATGAAGTGAGTTACAGTGTGATGACATCATGTAGAACAACATTTAGAGAGTGAGTTTTGTAAAATCAGCATGCAGGAAAGTGGTATGTTACTTTGATAAAGTTTTGCTGAATATTGCACCTGATGATGGTGGGTAAAGCAAACAATGGTTTTGGTGCATGGTTTGCAAAACGTATCTCACAGTTTCCAAACAGAAGCCTATCTTTTGAACAGAAGTTTTGTCTAATAATTTTAGCACAAGTTATCCATTATTCTGTACATATCAGTCTGATACATTTGGAACTGGGCCATAGCAGAGATATTTACAAATACGGGCTTGGGACCCCAGTGTAGAGGGATGCATTTGAAATTTTGTTAGCTTCATTTTGTTGAAGGTAGAAGGGGCACTTACTGGCATGATGTTTTCCTCACTTTGTGTCAACTATCCTAATAAATGAAGAAATTATACTGCATCAGATTTCAGGAAGGTGAGCAAACAGAATCTTGAACTGATTGAAAAACAAAAGAAAGAATGTTGGGTAAAAGGTCTCCATTTCCTTTTTACTTGAATGTTCCTCAAGTAAAGAATTATCAGCATTCATAAACATACAAACAAAATGGCTGTACAAAGCTAAATTATTTTAAATAGCTGTTAAATGCAAATGCACTTGTTTATTAAAATGGGTAGATGGAAACTGACTTTTGCTGAGCAGTAACCTAAGAAAGCAGAAATGGTTGAAAGTGATAGTTGTAGGCATCTCTAAAATTAAGAAAGTTCACAAATTTACAAATTTATCCCAGGCAAATTTTTGGCATCTGGACTAATACTGCAAGACACTAGCTGAAGGTAGGACAGAGGTGTTAAAGAGGAGTTAAAGCCCATGCTTTAACTGTCATCAGCATATGTACTGGTAGGCTGCTTGCAGTGATACAGCTGGAAGGCTGCTTTAAATTCTGACAGTTACCAGCAAACTGTTGGGTTTTCTTTCTGTAGGCAGAAGAGACCATGGGTACATGAGTGGACTTTCTTCTGCCTGTATTACACTCAGGTTTTAAAATTGCACTAACTTTTGTTCCATTGTCCAGTTGCCTGTTTGTAGAATTCCAGTTTTGTATTCCTGTTTGGAATTGAGAGTGCTGTAATATCTGAGTACATGAATTTCCAGTAGATGAATTTTGGTTAGATAGGTCTGGCATCCCTGGTAAATTTTTTCCATTTCCCTTGAAGGAGTCACTGTTGAAAATAGTAATTAGAAAATACTCCTTTTTTAAAAAAAATAAATTGGTTATTATTTTGGACTTAAAAACTATTTTAATTGCTCAAATTGGATGTATTTTGTGTGAGTCACTTATGTTGTTGTGTCTAAGGGCACCCAAACAGGATGCAATGGTACAGCAGTTGTTGCAAAATGATATTTGATCACAGGAAAGACAGTGTATGGAACACCAGTGTTTGAAAAGTATGAATTCTCATTGCATACTCTGTAGGGGAAATAACTGGTTATTTTAATATAGAAATACTAAGGAAATGCTTGTGATAAAAAAAGTTATATGCACGGAGCTTGGCTCAAAAGATTTTAAAATTTGCAGCTGTGAGTTCTGTCCAAGCCCTTCCTTCTGCCTGTAACAAGAAATCAATGCTGTGTTTTTCAGCAAATTTAGGCTCATATCAGAGCAGTCTGTAGAATGCTAGGAAGCTGCTAAAGCTTGTGGGAGCAGGAGTCAGAAAGTGAACGCCTGTGCCCTATAAGGAAACTGACTGAACACAGTCCAGGTCCTGGAGGTGCTCAGCACTTTCAATCACCATTTCCAAGTAAAATGGAAAAATGGTGCATGTCAGATTAAGGGATCTTAATATGTCTGTATGTGCTGAACTGCAGCCAGTGACTTTGAAAAGTTTGGGTTTGGACAGTTAAAATATTACCAGTATTTCTAAATGAAAAGCATGTTAAATATTTTTTCCCTAGAGTGCTTTAATGGCTGTAGCATAGGTCATACCTCACTTTGGNTAGTTTGTTGACATGAAGTTGCAGAAAACAAAATGATAAGTTTTTGTTTTAGACATTTCTGCCATATCTGAGATACTAGAATTCTCTACCCATCCTTTCAAAAGAACTTTTTCCTTTTGCAAGGCCTCTACAACCCCTGCAATTTACATACCAGCCTTCTAGACTGTGACTTTCCTTTGGGCTAATCCTTGTCATACATCAACCACATTTGTCTTCATCCTACTTGAAGCTGTGAAGAAACAATTCTTCAGTAATGTTAACTATAAAATGAATAAATAAAAGCTTTGTGTTCCTCAGACTAGTTTCTTTGAGCTAATATATACCGAGAAATATTTCTGTGAAACACTGTCTGTATGTGTTTTATATTACTTAAATGATTGAGTTAAACTATGACAGAGTACAGGAGGAGTGAGAAGGAACAAAATAACTGCAGAATGAAGAGATAGTGCTGCAGACATTGTTAAAATTTAGACTGAATCTGAAATTAAACCCTGAGAATGGGAGGCAAGGACAGCTGTACTAGATGGATGTAGATGTTAGTGTGCTAGCTGCAGTGTAATGCAAACTGTTCAAATTACTTGAATATTTATAAAATGCTATTTTGAGGACCCTGTTTTCTCTGGCAAAAATAAATAACCCATCCCCTCTCTCTGAAATCTTATTAGACTAAAAAATATTCAGAGTTTTAAATTGAACCCATTTTGTGCATGGAAGATAAACATGCTCTTAAGTCAATTTACCTTGTTTTGTAAAGCTGTTGTGTGAGGTTTGTGATATAATAGTTCAAATATTGTGAAAAGTTTTTGTGCTATATTTTTGTGATCTGTTAGAGTCTTTTTGTTTGTCAATTCTTAGAACGCTGAAGGAAGTTGCTCAAACTTCTGGATAAAACAGCTACATGCTCTACTCTCAATTACAGTTAGGTATTTTTTTTTTCTTTCCTAGGATGGGAATTGTACTCTTTTAACCCATTGTCCCCTGCCTCATTAAGTACAAATACCATCCAGACATTGCCTTCTCAAGGCACATCAAAGTTTGTTATAAATACAGCTCAACCTTTGTGGGCAGTGCTGTGTTGTGCTGCTTTGGTACAAAAAATATTTCACTCGCGTGTTAAATTTATTAGATATTCCTTATGTAAACCAAAGAGGTGCCCTTTGATGTTCAGACAAATCATGGTTTTAGCAACTAACCATAAAATCAGTAGTTAAGTTGTGCAAGAAACTTCCGTCAAATGCTGCATTAGTTGGTTAGAGAGTTATTTTCATTGCTGAAAAAAACAATTAAGTAGAAAACAAAATACATGACTTTAAGTAACTGAGAGGTTCACAGAACTTCTCTACATTTGGCACCAACACTTAGGCTCACTCAATTACAGGTTTGAGTACTTCAAGGATTGGGGTCTGACTTTAAACAGGAGAGCTACATGGGCCCTGAGTGTTCTGCGCAAGGCACCTTCTAATGTCAGTGACATTTTGGAAACCAAGCAGTTATGAAAACCAGACCAACAGGATTTAATCCCCATTAAAGAAAAAAATTGTTCTGAGTATCATTTCACTGAAAGCTAGTAGACAAAAAGCAGTGCCGCATTTTTCTAGATCCCTATATGCATCTTTTGTGTGTCTCATTACATCCTTCTAGTGCTTTGATACCATGTGTATGTATTTTCTTTTGAGAATGTGGTTTGAAGCATGTTGTTTTCTATGGCACCAACAGGTAGCACGAAACCCATGTGATGTACTCACAAACATTATTTTTATGAATTGAGCAATTAGTGTATGATGTAGCAGGCATTCCTAGACGTGTCCTTGATTGTATTTGATTTATTCCAATTTACAATGAACTGATGCAGTAGAAGCGTGTACATAACTACATGAACGGTTCTTTTAAATTTATTCTGTGCTAAGAAATAAAAAATGGCTGGCCTAATGCTATTTAGAAAAGAAAAAATGTAGTTACTGGAAAATTTAAGCATAGAGGCTGTTGCATCTCTGTCTAGATTTTCTTCAATAAAGCAATATTTTAGTAATGATCTCTTGACTAGCACAATCTTTATTATTAAGAGTATGTCTCATTTGTGTTTGTGAATCAGGATAAAGAGTTCTGAACAAAATATCCATGAGTTATTTGTTCAATATTTTCTAAATGAAAAAGAGAGGATAATAAAGCCACATTACAGGGTACAAATTCATTGTAACATTATAGCTGAACTTCTGTGGAAATACCTTGAGAATGTCAATGAAACAAAGCACAAATTTTTCAGTTGAGCCATGTAGACAAATCTGAATTAGTTTCGTCTGCTTTATAGAAGTTAGTGAGGCTACCTGTTATTCTGCCTTTACTGAAATTGAAATATATGTCTAGTAGAGCTGAGGTTTACAGTGGAAAACTGGAATGGCATAAACAGGAGAGAAGTGGGGTTGGCAAAGTGGTTTTTTTTAGATCTGTGATTGAAAGTTAAACAAATAATTGGATAGATAACACTGCTAGAACTGGGAAAAAATAATCATGACTATAATAACTTTTTTAAGAAGGGGTGAAAAAAAAGGGAAAGAAGTCTACCATTTGTCCACATTAGGCCCTTTCTTTCCTTTGAATCTACCTATTCCCACCCAGTTTTCAATTTTTTTACATGTTTTCATAGTTGAATAGATGTTGATACTTAATTTGTATGGTGCTTGGGTTCTGTTCCTTAGGTATACTTTCTCACACGTGTAGGTGTACTTTGTTGCCTAGAAGAGAGGTTTGAGGGAGCAGATGAACCAGGATGGATAGGTGTATCGAAAGTTATTGTCTAAAGAGGTGACTGTCACTCTGCCACAGTGTGCAACAACCACATTGTATCTGTTCATCATTCTGAGACCTGTAAGTTGTCACTAGTAAGAGACAGAGACTCTTTTAAGCTGAAATTGTCTGAGGACAAAGTTTTGTCTTTTTAGAATCATAAAATGTCTCAAGCTGGGAGGGACCCGTAGGGATCATCTAATCTCACTCTCTTTTTGCAAGTAGGGATTCTGGAGACTGGTAAATAACCTGGGATGTGCTACTTGGGGCATGCTTTTGGGATCATACGGTAGCTGACTGAAGGGGATCTGTGTATGATTTTGCATTTCAGAGGTGGGTGATAGCTGCTAAATTTTGCAAATGTCTGACTTTGAAGATGGAATTATGTAAACACTCTTCATGAATTATAATGGGAGTGAGGCAACATGATTTTTTTTTTTTTTTTTTTGTGGTTTATTTTTTGTTGCTTATTTTATTGATTTCATAGTGGAATACTTTTATTTATGCATTTATTTTCATAAATTACCAGGTAAGACACAGTGGATAAGCAGATGAAACAAGATCAAAGATTAAGTCAGAAGGCCTTAGGGTGGAACTGAATTTTTTAATGCTGTATTTGCTTGTGTAGCAGCAGAAACCACAGTGCTCTTTCTGCTCTTTTCCATGCTGTACAAGGAGTAAGGAAGAGTAGCCCAGAGTCTCCAAAACTGGAAACAAATGTCAGTGCTGGATGCTGTCACCGGCTTGAATAACTGAGAG
>VXBB01018607.1:37070-47474 GCA_013399915.1 Illadopsis cleaveri
TGATGACCCATTTTATAGCACTAAAAGCCATATTATAAATATATCACCCTTTTCAGTAAATTAACGTGAAAAACAGTCTAATGAGCTACCAGTTATAATCTCCCAGAGAACTGAAAACACTACTTAGCTCATAGACCAAGTGATTCAATTTTAATTAAAGGCTAGAAACTTAGAAGTTTCAAAAGAAGTTTTACCTTGTTTTGTGAGGGCTTTTTTTTTTTTCCTTCTTTTTTGAATGCTATAATGAACAGGATAGTAATGCAATGCTATTAAAAAAGTGTGTATGACATTTTATAAAATCTAGTGGGTATGGGGAAAAGAGGGAGTATATAAGGAAAGATTTCAACTTAGATAGAATTATAAAATAGGTTAAGGTTTTTGTTATAATTGACAAAATTTGCCAGAAGTCCACAAGACTTATGTTGAAGTATGTGGAGTCAAGTAATTCATATTTAAGAAAATCATAAGACAAGGGGAAAAAAAGAATTAATAAAAGAGGAAAAAACAATGAAAAATAGTGGGTTTCTATGATTGTTTTTTTTGTCATATAGCTAGTAAACACCTATATGAGTGCGTTTTCTACAGGTTTCTGCTTTGTCCAGATTTGTGTAGTAAGGTAGCAGGAATTTCTGTAGAAATATATAAAATCAGGACTTTGTTTTGTACTCACTGTAGGCATAATAATTTTGAGGAAATGAATATTCATGCAGTGCATGGGAAAAATTGATTAACAGCAAACCTCTGACAGTAGGAGTACACTACAAAGCAGGTGTTTTTTTTCATGTATTGAAAATGCCAGTGAAAAGAAGTAGAAAAATTGTATGTGAAGGAGGAAGGACAAAAACAAATTGTCTAGCTTCTTGCTACACTTGTTCCTGTTAATTCTATCTCATTCACAATCTTTCTGTCCAGTTGGAATTATTACTTAACACCATCTTTGTAAACCTTTTGTTTTTTTAAGTCTCTTCATCTCTAGCTTTGCTGTCAAAGATCTGGTATCAAATCTTGATAATATCAAAATGACAACACAAGAAAACTTTAGTGGAGTTAGTAGATTTCAAAATTTATGCACAAATGTTTCTGTATAGAATTGATTTGCTTAGACCATATGATTTTAAACCCAACTTTATACTCAGAATTTAAACTTAATTTTTAAATAAAAAGAGAAGTTAATCATCTGTCATCTACTAGTTTAAGAGGTCCTTGAGAATTTTTGAAATGGGACTACTATTTGAAAACTTTACTTTTATGGCTTAAGAACAGTTTAGAGACTAGTGTACAGTTAAGAACTCACAGGTATATTTTAATTTTTTTTATTGTGAAATAGAGAGGCAAGTAAGCAGTTCAGCTGTTCACACATAAAAAAAGCCTTGGTTACACAGTCTAGAGTGCAAAGCTCAGAAAACACTCTTTACAGAATTTATAACAGCTTTGCATGAAAAGCCTGAACATTTGAGCAATGGCCAAATCTATAGGGGTCTTTGCCAGGGACTTTGACACTGTTGATCCATATTCTTCACATAATTCAAAGGAGATGCCTCATTAATATCCTATTTACCCCTCTAAAAGTGGTTGAACAGTAAACTCCCTTTTTTACAACTAATCCATGCATATCATTTCTGTTTTGGATTTAAGAAAGTCTTCCAGTTTTCATGTCATTACACATTTTTTATTCTAGTCTGGTTTACAGTACAACTACACAGTGTAGTAATCAACATATGAAGATTAAGGATAGTTTTCAGATCTAAATAAATAGGGCAGATCCTGAAGCTCTATGACAAACCCTGTGTTGCAGATTCCAGTTGAAACAATGGGACCTTTACTTGAGCAAGAAAGCTGAGACCTGGAAACTAGGCTCAAGCCTCTCAAAAAATAGTCCTCCAGACAACTGTTTGAAATCAGGTGTTCATTTTGCCAGGAGATCTTTAAATAAGCCAAGATATTGTCTGTTCTCTGTAAATATATGGGTCCTCATTCTATATTCATAACAATCTTGTCCCTGTTTATGGTAACTCTGTTGGTCTGAACTACTCAACTTGCAAAAACCAGTAAAATACAAAAATATCTAGTAATACCTTAGACAGGTCAGAGTCCTCTACAATTTTACACTAATCCTCTGTGTGCATTAGAGGAAATTACACAGTCTTAGCAAGATGTATCACCATTTCAATGTTATGAATATACTGGGCAATTGTGAAAATTTTATGGTGGCATTAAAGTGGAGGCAGTGGCTGATCCACCTGAAGGCTCTGCTGCCGTTCCCTGGGACCTTGATCAGCTGGAGGGTTGGGCACAGAGAAACCTAATGAGGCTCAACAAGGGCAAGTGCTGGGTCCTGCACCTGGGGAGGAACAGCCCCAAGTGCCAGCACAGGCTGGGGCTGACCTCCTGCAGAGCAGCTCTGTGGAAAAGGGCCTGGGACTCCTGGTGGATCACAAGCTGTCATGAGCTGTCAGTGCCCCTGTGGCCAGGGGAGGCAATGGAATTCTGGGGTGCACTGGGAAGAGCGTGGCCAGCAGGTCCAGGATGACATTCAAAACCCACTCAGATGCATTCCTGTGTCACCTTCTCTAGGTTACCTTGTCTTGGCAAGGGGGTGAGACTAGATGATCTCTAGAGGTACTAACAATTCCATGCTTCTGTGACACTTTGCAATAAAGGACATTACTCTTTTTACATAAGAGTTTTTTCTTATTTCTTCAGTATTTATTTGTCTGAAATAATAGGAATCTTCTTTGTGATGTATCTAGACTGTGTAAATAGGGAGAGTTAAACAGGCTTGTGTTGAAAAGACACCTCATAGTATGCACAGAGCTGCTATACTTTAGAAACTTAATAACCTGTATACAATCATATTTCCTTGTGATGTAATATTTTTCCTGCAATTGTTCTTGCAATTGTTGATTACTACATTCTTGGAAGTAGTTCCTAGAAAGCTGCCACTTAATGTTCAGTTTGTTGTTTCTGCAGACCTTCATGGCATAATACAGTCCTCAGAAAGTAAACACAAAGGAGACACAAACAGACAGACTATTCAGAAGCATTTTGAGTAACTGTTCATAAAAACCTGTTAATATATACACTTCTATTTTTGTTAAAGAGTATTTTGAAAAATGCAATATTGAGGAACATGAGCCTCCCTAAGAATTACTGTGATGCTTGGATAGTTCATAGATAACAATATTTACACTATTTAGTGGAAGTATTTCTTTCAACTTTTCTTCTGGTCTGTAGTTCTAGTAAAGTGTTATTACTGATGCTGTGAAGTGCTATTACAACCCATTTGTGTTTAATGACTGTTTACCTTATCACATATGATCTAATCCTTACATTTCTAGAAAAAATAAATAGTTTCTGTGCTACTCTTTGTAGTGGAAACAAGCAAATGAAACCACTGTAAATCCCAATTTAAATAAGTATTTGACTGGATGAGGAAGAAAGTTTCATGTGAACATCTCTAGAGAACTTAATAGAGTATGTTTGTATTTCTGAACAATAGAGCATGAGGGAGAAGACATGTCTCCATATCCAGAGAAGGCTTGGAACAGTTTTTATTTGCAGGTGCCTGCTTTCAGCCATGCAGCTAGGAGACTGCCGATTTCCCTGCTCATGACATCCTTTTGTGTTTGCGGTGAAATGGAGATGCTTTTTAAACTTGTTGTCCAAAATGGCATTATTATCTCGGACTTCCAATGCTCTTTTTTCCCTTTCACTTTTTTCTTTTAATTGATCCCCTCATTTCCCACTTACTTTTATGCCATCCTTGCATCTTTCTTATCTGATGTCATTTTTCTTTCCGTTGCTGTACAATATTTGTTACCCTGTTGGCCACTGTTTTATGGCAAAAACCTCAACAAATTTAAAAGAAAAAAAAAAAAATCAAAGCAAGTCTGATCTCGGCAACCAGCACAAGAGAGCAAACAGTATTCAGCACAGTAGTACTGCCTATGCTCCTGAAGATTTATAATGTCTGTTTTAGTCCTTCACTGAGGTTTTCTCTCTTCCTAGCTGGGCCCAAAGAATGTGCTTCCTTTGTGTTCATGCATGTATTTCTCAATATGATGCCAGGGTTCTCTTTGGGTAGGTTCTATGAGGTTTTACTTCCTTGTCTGCTACTACCCAGGTACTACCCAGGTTAAAGGATAATAGTGACAGTTTTCTTGCTACCCCTGCCCTCTTGCCCAGCCATGCGCCCATCACTGAAGTGATGAGGGAAGTGATGGTTATGTAGAGGGCCATAGTATTTAGCAGAGCTGTAATTTACTTCAGTCATTTGTTTCCACTACAGAGAATCGAAGAGGCATCTTGGTTTTGTTTCAGAAGCATCAAGACAGCTAAGGAATGGCTTAGAAATAGGAGGAAATGTTAAGAAAACATTTCAGTGATGCTGGCTGCCTAATTTCAAAGTGTTTAGTCCAGTTACTAGGTTCTCACTTCAATAATGTTTTTACAAGGGGTCTTAGGACCTTAACAGAATCCATTCCCTTTACTTTCCTCTTTAAAGCACCTGAGGAGATAGTAGAAAACATTACCTAAACCATAACATTTTTTTATCATTGTCATCACTAGTAACTTTTAAGAGAATCCATTTGTGAACAGCTTGCTCTCTTTTTCATTTTGGTATTTAAGTGTCTAAACAGTGATAACTAATCTCTTCAGTTTTCAGATTCACACATTTCTGTGCATAGGTCTGATGTCCTTTTTTGTGTGTCCACTTGTTTTTAATGAAAACTTGTTTTGTAGAAATGACCAGAGAAGCAGAACAGAAAAGTTAAAACTGCCATACTAAGGATGTCATACAATGTAGAAGTGATCAATGCACTTCTGCTAACTGTGAAAAGAGTGCTGAGTGGGGGGTCAGTGGCTTATGAAACAATTAAGATAAATCTTAACTGTGATAAACAGGTTTAAGCCAAATGCTAAGTGTTGCTAAGCAACGTGTTGCTTTGAGTGTTTGCTTATGGTGGGAGAATACTTGGCAAATATGGGCAAGCTCTCTTTTTTTTCTTTCTCCCACGTCTTTGAATTTTACTAAGGACTATTACTGTGCTTTGAAAAGAAGCAGGATGTTGCTGCTTCTTTTGCTGCTGCAGAATGCACTTAGGTGTGAAAGTATTAATTTTATGAATGTTAGACAAAGGTTTAGATTGTAGATTGGTGTTTTTACAATATGGGTGGATTTCCTAATTCCATCAGTTTCTAAGATCTAAGGCTCAGTCTTCAAGGCAGCATCTATGGATAATTTTTTGGAACCATATTCATCCTGATGTTCTAGCCCCAGCTCATCTGGGAAGAATAGGTAAAGGATAGCTTGGAAAAGGAAGTTGTTGGAGGAGGCCTATATATATATATTAACATCTTCAAGGAAATGGAGGTTCACTGTTTTTTATGGGTGATGTGTTATTGGCTTCCATGTAGCCACTCTCTAGATGTACTGAGTTTCCCAAATGAACTTCAGCACTCGAAGGAGAGATTGCTGGAGGAGTTTTTTGTCTGTATACAGTGTGAGGTGGAAAAAATGCCTCTCTTCTTACTACCCAGCCAGAGATGTTGACAGAGAGAATAATTGTAGTCACCGTTATTGGGGTGCTCAAAAGTTAATTTGTAAGTATCTGTGTTGAATCTCTTTCTGTTCATGGTGAAAAAAAATAGCTGCTTTTTTTGCTTTTTTTGCCTTTTTTTTTCCCCAGTTTTAAAATATTTATTTTGATTTGCAGGATATTTTCTGTAGAAGGGAATGCCGACAGTACAGCACTAATAATATTAAAATACCACACAGATTAAAACATGTAGATTAAAACATTTGCCTAAATGTTTTGGAATTTTTTTAATCTGAAAATAGGTTTTAATATGCTAAGAATTAACCAGGATGTTTAGAAATATTTAAAATTGCTTTTCAGACTGGTACGATCAACAGAAATTGAGGCACTGGATTATTTCACATGGAAAAGATCTGCCAAGGAGGTGTTTTTCAATAGAACAAAGGTATCATTATCATGTGGCTAACCACTCAGCTATTGTAACTAGTCCTATTTATTCTACATAATTCTCATCATGAGGACAAATAATCCATCAGCAAAAAAGCTGATTTCTGATTACCTTGTTGAAAGGCTGATGTGGTGTGTAACTATGCCCGTTGTATTTTTGCCTATGATTTCCTGGACATAAAAATGTCTTCACATTCTCTGCAGCACATGCTCAATGAGTCTCATGCTTCCAAGACATGCCAGGCTACTGCACATGCACTGAACAGACAGCCTCTGCAGAGTGAGGAAGGACAGTGCCTGTGGGACCTGTTGGGATTAGTGCACGTGAATAGACCACCTGTGCTACTGGCACTTCCTTTAAAGTCAGACTAACTGTGTATGAGTTGCGCAGCAGTTTTTGAAAGCTTGCCTGAGAGATAAATTGTCCTAAAAGCCATCTGTGAAGTGCATATAGAATGGGGTTGATCCTACCTGGAGGTGCTGGACATGGTTATGATTTATAGGTGACCAGACAGCCTAGCTGAAGCACAGAAGTTACCAACTGACTTTGGATTTATCACAGATAAAATGGGATTGCAGGCGTTACAGTGCTTGTGACTCCCAAGTTCCTGTAGTGACACCTGTGAATAAATCTCTTAATACTGGGAATATCAACAAATTATATGGGGTAAAAACAAAGCAAGATCAGAAAATGGCTGCTGTCTGCCAGTGGACTTGGTGTAGCTGGTGAGAATACAGCTGCAGTAGCTTTACTCTAGTCAAGCAAAAAGTAGGTCAGGGACTGTGAATCAGGAGAGTAATGTGGAGAATTTCAGAAAATGGCCTTCGTAGCACACATGAGGCTTAGTTTAGGTAACTGCCTTCTGAGGTCCCACATTCCTTCCAGAGTAGTATAGGTAACAATTATTTCTTGGTACTTTCTAATGCTTCTTTGCTTTTGAGGATTATTCTGTTCAGTATTGAACAGAATAATTTTAGGAGGTACTGTAAAGTGAACAGCCTCATACATCTGTAAGTGATTTACCTGCTCTCCTTTCATGTACTGCCACAGATTGGTGGAACAAAAGGGTGCTGGATATGAAAACTATCCCACCCCATTTTAACTGTGAGTTTGACATCAGTGTGTATCTGCTTTCCAACAAGTTTTTTTTAAACTTGTTGTCCAAAATGGCATTATTATCTCGGACTTCCAGTGCTCTTTTTTCCCAGTGCTGTTTTTGTAGAAATTCTGCATAATATAGTATGAGGAGAAAACACTTCACAGCAGCTCATGTGAATGTAAGCTTACAAAACCGGCTAGGAGAGACTGAAAAAATTCCTGCGGAAGCAAGGGGGAAAGCCTCTGATGGTTTGTCTTCCTATGGGTTGAGTTCATGTTAAGATTTTCACATTTCTGTTACCCTAACAACTAATCTCAGCTTCTGCAAAAACAGTGCAATTTAGAAGTTCATAAAACAACTGAACATTTACCCCATTTCCTATCCATATTTTAATGAGCATGTAGAAATTGGAACATAATAATTACTATTTTATTGGCTTGAAAGAATTGTGTTACAGTAGAGTGAGTACTAGAGTTAGAATAGACTTAAATCTGCAGGTTCGACATTTTCTTGAAATACAGTTTTGTAATGTAACAAAGCATTGTGCCGACTAAAAGCGGAGATCATCATTGCAGTTTCCCACTCTAATGTTCAGTAAATGCTTATGCACGTTTTAAATTATCTCCTATACTAGTTTTACATCTTTCACATAGATAACTAGCCACTGTCGCCTCTTTGCGACAATTTTAAAAAATTGACCAAATTAGATATTTCAGACAGAAGTAGATAGATGTCTATGTCTTCTGCTTCAGAAGATAACATATACACCTTATTTCTATCTGTCTTGAGTATTAGACTCTATTTTATAGTAACCACTTGATGACATGCTATTCATCAAAACAGGTTTGTATTCATGGCCTTTTACATCCCTGACTATTCTAGACTATCCTCAATTTTTTCTTTATACCATATGTACGTGTAAAATGAATTGGAATGCATGCAAAATTAAGATTTTGGTTTTAACTGTTCTTTCTCCAGTCATGAACATGCTAATCTGAAAAGAATCAATAATCAACAGCACAGTTTTGGCCATCTCTTTGGTTTTCATCACCTTGAAATCATTAATGAACTCTGTGTGTTTGACATCTGTGTGCAGAAGTCAATGAGCCAAGCAGTGAGCTTTTGTTCTGGTTTTGACATTAGTAATTAGTAGCAGAACACTGAAATTAGAAGTTAGAAAACTATGAACATACTTCAATTTTGTGCCAGTAGTAGAAGATTTGCACAATAACAGTGAGAAGTCTGGCAGTTTTTCTGTGTTAAATAGATCTGACCCAAACTGTACATAATTATCTATGAAAACAACACATGATTTTATTCAGAATTTTGTGATTGCTACACAAGGAAAAATATGACTGTTTATTGATATTAGATATGTATTGTCTGTGAATAGAAACTTGCAAGATTCTCTAAGAATTCAGATTGCTATCTGAAAAATGAGTAATCATGAACAGTGATTACATCTGGTTTTATGAAACAGAATCAGTCATGAGGTTTTCATCTGGAATACTAAATAGTTTTTTAGACATTTGCCCCAACTGTCTATGTAAACTGCCCATGCTAAGTGGCTTTCTGTGTACTTTTATCTGTATATCAAAAATCTCAGCATATTATTAATAGTTGGATTCAAGCATAAGTAAAACAGAAACTGAAAATTTGTGAAGTTTTGTATAAGAAATTCTTAGAAATTTCATAGGGTGTGCGGTTTCATTTAGTCAACTGAAGAATTTAGGGCAGTTTAGCTCTAGCTAGGGATAACTTGTAGATGTTTATATAGGTGAGGATCATTTTCTACGTGTTATATTAGAATCATAAACCCATTGCAATACTGTTTATGTGTCTTTTCATCACCTGTGTATAAAAGAAATTTGTCTAGTAAAAGGATCTATAAGAATGAGTAGTGTCGTTTGTTTTCTGGCTGTTCTCTCTCACTGATTTCTGAGTTTTCTAAATCTATGAAACTTGAACTTTCTTAATGGGACTTTGGTTAATTACTTCCAATTTCCACTTGGTATGCCTTGAATTCTCAATCTGTAGTATTGTGTTTGTCTTTGCAGCACTTTCAAGCTTTGAGCGACGCATGCTGTTTGATTGTAATTTGTTGATACAATATTTTATCCTGTTCATGAAAATTCTCATTTAAATCCACATATTCTTCTACAAGAAATTGTGTAAAGTGCCCTTAAAGAGTAATTTCATTGTCTTCAAGCTGTCAGCACTTTTCTTGCCATTTCTCCCTACATTTTTCACAATAAATGCTGCAGTTGGTATTTACCAACTCCCTTCTGCCTTGTTGGAGTGCAGATTACTTAATGGCCCTTGAAACATGAGGCTGATGATGCAGACTGTGTTTGGGAAAGCTGTTGGTCTTTGACAGATAAAAGTCATGTCAGAAGGCAGGTTTTGAGTAGCACCTGGATTCTACACCCACCAGGTGTTCTCTGGTAGCTCATTAGATTTTTGTAACTGTTCAGTCTTCAGGAAGTGGCCAAACAACTCTTGTTGTCCCCAACTTTGGAGAACACATCAAAGTATTCTGTGCACCTGATGGCAGGTAACTGTTCACTCTGATTTAACTGGAATTCTGCTTTTGATGAATCAGTTCGTCTGGAGAGGACTGCTATTTCTGAGTTACGGTATTAAAAGCTACTAAGGTACTACTGTAATGTTTCGACAACTGAAAGTCTGCTTTGTTTTCATAAACAGCATCACCCTATCTGCACCTAGGAGAGGTGTTGATCATGTCAGTGTTGTCTGTCCTTTATATTTCAAGAACTTCCTCTTCATATTGAAGTGTCTATGTTCAGGCAGTGTGAAGTAAGCCCATTCAAATAAAAATTTTGTATAAGTATTTATGTAGTAGTCAGTAATTCAATAATTAATCCTTGTTGGTCAGAAAAGTAGGCATAAAAATATCCCCATTTCTGGAGACTATGAAAGTGAGGCAGCTGGGAATTCTTGACTTAGTAGAAATCTTAGAGAGTCCAAAAATTTGGAATTGGAACAGGAATTCCTGGCTCTCCCTCTCGTTCTCGGGCAAGTAGATTGCATCTCACTGAGAAGTGTGCGAAAGCTGATAACATTATAGTCCAACACAACTCTCCAGGGAGATGGAAAGCTTTGCCTTGAAGTTCACCAGATGTTTGGAAGTTTACGTTGTATGTGAACTGTGAAAAATTGTATCCTTAATACAAGCTTTCTGAGTTGTGTGCAATTATGTCATAGGTAGGAATTATGATATAGGTATTTATGCACAGAAAGACTAAGTTTAAAACTTTAACAATGGTGTAATTTTCTTTTAAATTCATTCTGATTTT
>VXBB01018607.1:100877-113533 GCA_013399915.1 Illadopsis cleaveri
TTTGAGGTATTGCATAAACTTAGATCAAACCTAAATTTCTGGGAGAAAGCATTTGGGGCTCTTCTTTTGTCCCTTTTTCCTTTCCTTTGCAACACATCTTCTACTATCAAAGAAAAATGTTTTTCTACAGAAAGAAAACATAAAAGGAAGATCTTTTTGGCTTGCAGGAATTGGCCAGGGAGGCTGTTTTCCTGACAGGNCTTATAGATGTGTGTTATTATCTCGGGGTGCTGAGTGCGCAATTGCCTCAAAGAAAAGTAGACAGGAGACAAGGGGAAACTTGATAGTTATTAACTGAAGAGGCAGTGTGTCAAAGCTGGATGGGGTTCAAAGTTTTGTAAAGGGATAAAAAAATTGCAGACAGCAAGCAAGGTCTATGAACAAACTGTGGTTCTGCTTTCGGCTACATAAACCTAGTAGCATTCTAGATATTTTAACTTGGAATCAGATCATAGACAGAAAAATTAATGAAAGTGTTCATTCAGTCTTTTTTTAATAACATTTATTTTGTGTACATGCAACTGAACTGCTGGGGGGTTTTTTGTTAGAGCATGAGGCATGGTGAGGCATGAAAACATATATCAGTTGTTGTGTTGTTTGGGTTTGGAACACCTATTATCAACACATGTTTAATTTTAAAATGCTATTAAGAAGCCTTTTACTAAGTGTGAACATCTGTACATGCAAGCTGTAAATTAGCAGATCATATATGTGTCCCTCTATCAGACTCAGTGCATTTGGCAAATGGTTTCCATTATTAGTTTTTAAATACAATAAAAGGCATTACAAAAAAATTGATTATGCCTCTAAATCAGAATTTCTTTACTTACTCTCCTTCCATGATTTGTGTCTTAGTGAACATTTATCTTCTGTATGGAATAAACTGCAAAAACACTGAAGAGAGAGGTAAAAAAGAGATTACCAAAGGATGCTATGTTGTAGCTGAAATTTGTACTCTGATTCAGGATGTTCACCCACTCATACAAGTGTTCATGTCCCCCACTCTCTTGCTCTAGGAGTGAATGGGATGATTTCCTACACCACGAAAATACTGGAATTGTTCAATAGATAGTGAAATTTTTTCTTGTCCTTAGTCACTTTCTAAGCATGGTATTTCTGAGGAGCAAATTTTTTCTGCTTTCAAAATACACCACATTACACCATGTTGGAGGTCATATTAAATCTGCATACTGAGGGAGGCTAGTTTAGACCACCTCTTATGGTTGTAATAAATGGTCCCTCCAGCATTTTACTCATTACTAAGGATTTGTTACTTTTTTTTTCCTGTGGTTGGTGAAAAATAAGAAAATCCTGAACTCTGAAAATTTGATGCTGTTCATGTTCACCACTTAAATCACAAATAAACTACAGTCTTCAACATTGCCATTAATAATACTGTATTTGATTTACCACACTCAACACACTATTGCTGCTGCAGTATTGTGGAATCATTTAATGTTGGTATTATATATTTAATCTGTCTTCTAATTTTAGTTTCTTTTGCTGCAAAAAGTGACCCAGTTATTTAGATTTTAAAAATGTCTGGAAAGCTCTTTGTTATTGTCTAGGCACAGACTACATATTACGTTTTTTCATCGTCCTGTCCTTGAACAAATCTAGTAATCTAGAAAAAAGATGATGGTTGTAAAATTTTGTATCATCATTTGTGTGTGTGTGTGTACTCCAACAGTATTCTCCTTTGGCAAGTTGGGAAACTGGCTAGAGAGTATGCCAGAAAATCCAGAGGAGTTATACTGGAGAGCCCAAAACTAAAACTGAAATGGAATGAGATCCATAATACCCTATTGCAACCTATAGACTGTTCTCTGTGGTGTTCTGAGATACACAGCCAGGCAAATCAGCCTAGACCTTTCACTGGAATTTTTTCATCCCTCTCAGGTTCAGGAAATTAGCAAGAGGTAAGTGTATTTACAACTCCAATTGCATTATAACTAGGATATTTTAAATTCTTTTCTATTCAGTAAAGGCAGAATGTCATGCTTTTATTGTAGCTATTCAAAAAATAATATGAGACCTCTAAAATGCCAAATTAATCGCTGCATATTTCTATTTCTTTTACTTAGCAAAAATGGAATCTGCTCAGAGATGTGCCTTTTAATTTGGTTGACATTTTTCACTGCATATTGGGAAGGAAGGGTCTAAGGGCAATGAGTACATTTGCAGAGCTGATCCCATGAACTAGACACAGTATAGATGTTCTTTGTTTTCTGTCTTTTGATATATTGAAGTAGTTGTGCCTTATTTTAATGTATCCTTTGTACTTAAATTAATTTGAATTACACGGTCTCAAAACTCTAGTAAAATACAAATGAGATACAGTTCCCATCCTTAATTTACCACATTAAAAACAAAATGAAACAAAATGAAACAAAAAATACCTTATAAATGGAACATAAAAGTAAAAGTTTGTTCATTGATTTGTTGCAAAGATGTCCAAAGTTGTTTGGTTTTTGTAAATATTACATCACAAGAAGGCTGCAGGCTGTAATATGAAGATTGACATTGAAACAATTTCAAAGCTTTTTTGACATATTTCAGATTATACTGAGCACAGTTTCTCTTAAATCTGGGGGATTTTGTTTACTATTCAAGAAGCTAAAGAATGAATAAGCCAACATGGGGAGGTTCAGGCTTGATGTTAGGAAACAGATCTTTAATGAGAGGGATGCTCAAACCACAGACTTCCTAAAGAGGTGATCAATGCCCCAAGGCACTCCCTGTTCCAGAGGCATTTGGACAACCACCACAATATGGTTTAGCTGATAATCAGCCCTGGAGTGCTCAGGTAGTTGGATTAGATAGTCATTTTTGGTCCTTTCCAGCTAAAATGTTCTCAGTTATTATGGTACATATTTGATACTTCAGAACTGGAAAAACAGTATTGAAATGTTCCTAATTCCTGTACTAATTATCCAGTTAGTAATTTTTCATTGTTGAAGGCAATCTTTGTTAATGTCCTCTACACAATCCTTTCTGGCTATCCCTTTTTAACAGTTTAAATTTCTGAAATAAGTACTTGAAATCGAGAATTCACCACAGAAATGTTATTTGACTGGGTATTGTCAGAGTAACACATGAAGGTATTTTAAGGCCATCCCATGAAAATGTTGATTGCTCAGCAAGTATGTAATTTTAAAATTAGTTTGATCTCTTCTTCCTGTATGAGAGAAGACGTTTTCATGTGTACTGAATTAACGAATATCAGACTGAATATCAGGGCAGTGCTGAGAATTAAATTGCACTGCTAAGAAAAGGTACATTTTTAGTTTAAGTACATAACTGATCCCATCATAGATTTTGGAAAAGACTGTGCTGGTTACAACTATGATGTCTCAAACATGTTGAGTGAACTTTTGATCCTACTGGAACTGTAAGTATATAAGTAATATAAGTAATATAAGTAATACCTCATGCTGCACTAGGACAGGACTTCTAATGTGTGCTTTGTGATATTCAGTTACTGGTAACTTCATAATAAAGAGACATCTGTTTATGTCATTTTTCAGGTATGATAGAGCACATTCTATATTTAATCTTGAAACCTCCTAAGTGCTTATGAAATCATAAACTACTGCAGATACTGTTGAATGTATTCACCTGTAAAACAGTTCATTGTTCATTAGCATGTATAAATTAAACCAATATTTTAGAACAGAAAGTGATGAGAAATGCATTATCCCCATGAAATTATGTGGACAATTCAGAATACAACTACTTGTTCAGAGATTTGACAAAAATCAGAATTTTTTTAAGAAGACTAAAGCTAATACTCCTCTCTTAACAGAAAATCAGTGAGATAGGTCCTTCCTTACCTCTACCTGAAAAAGTGTCTATCAACACAAATGGCCTCTTGAATCCACCTACACCACTGGCATTAGGTCATTAAGGGTACCAGAGGTTAAATGTGAAATACTACAAAAATTCTCTCTGTCAGCTCCATCCTTAACAATCTTTTAAAGAAACACAAAAAAAATTTATGAATTACAAGTTAGAGTGAGAATTTTCATTCTTCTGACAATTTGAAGGGGTATCAATAGTTAATGTCCAGAAAGAGTTTCAGCATATTACGGTACTGTTATTTCCCATATGAACACAACTGTGTTTCCTTTCATTTCATTTACAACCCTTTTATTTTCATGTAGCAGGAGGTTTGTCTTTAGCTTGCAAATGTCCTTATGCACCCATGCAATAATGGATGTTTTGTTGTGTTATAAATTCCACATTTTATTGCATATCTTGACTTGTACTTGAAAAGGATAAAATTCACTGCTTGTTTCTTATGTAATACGCATAATAAGGCCACTAATCAAAATTGGAGATAATATCATTGTCACTTGGAATGTTGTTCCAATATCATGCTAATTACTATGTGTGTGTGTGTTGAGAAGCAAATGTCTATGGATAATGCTGCTAAAAAATGAATATTGCAGTTGAATGGAATAGTTAGATTGCAAAAATTTCTATCAGCTGGTCAAAGGGTGTGCATAGTTATTTAAAAAACTTTTTTAAATTTTTTTTTCATCTTCCATTCCACCTCAACATTTTGCAAAGCTATTTTCCTCAGAATGGTCACCTTACATGAAGTAGATATATGTCCACACAGTTTTGTAATCTCATTGTCAGAGAAATTAAAAGCTATTAGATCTGTAATCCCATTAGATCTGTATCCAAATCTATAATTTAGATAAAGACGTCTTGTAGTCATTCTCACTTAGACCGCAGTAGAATAATGATCTTAACATCCTCAGCATGACAGGTCTTCTTTAGATGGAAGAACTTGTTTATCCTCACTGCAGGCATGGTATTTAATGTTAAGAAGATAGAAACAAAAAGAAATATTAGGATTTATTAGAAATACAGTATGATTCAGTTATTAAAAAGCAGCAAATATTCAGAAAATATCCATTTATGTCTTGGTTATGGCCTAAATTTGCATAAACTTGGAGAAGCCAGTTAATATCTTGGGACCCTATTCTCATTCTGTAAGGTTAAAGTTGAAAAGCTCAGGGTGATCCATATCTGCTCAATAATTTCAATAGTATTCTAGAAGGTGTTCTTACAGGGTGTCTATTTGAAACTTTATTTATTTAATATAATAACTTTGGAATATTATTTTCACCATTCCTATTGTGAGTAATGCTAGTATTAGAAACAGGCAACTTTATTTTGCTCCTTCTAAATGGTTGATCAGTCCCTCAGGTACACATATATACATATCATCACACGTACTGCCCAACCTGCAGAATAAAAATACCAATTATCTTGGCTTTTGGAGCCAAGAACTTTCATGACACATCTATTATGGTAGTAGCAAAATAAACATCTTAGAAAAAGATCATACGTATAAAAGGGAGGTGGGAGGGGGCGCAATGGGAAGGGAAAGGGCAGGAGAGTTAAACTTGTTTAAACTTCAATCAAATCTCATTCACTAGAACTTGTAAAAAAATTACTCCCACATCATGAAGCCTACATAGGTGAAGTACTTTGGAAGAAGAGCTTTTGGAAGTAAAAATTCCACTTTTCATGTTCTGCCGTATAAATGTCCTGTGGAGAGACGTAGGACTGAAGTCCCTAGGCTTGCCAATTTCTTATCTGGTTTGAATGTTAAATTAATATTTAAAGCTATTTATTCAAAGTTGACTTAGCCACTAGAATAGGAAAGATCAGACAATTCAGTTGCAAGAAAAGAGGTATGAGGAAACCGGAACTCTTTGACAATGTAGTCCTTGGAGTAAATGTGTTGAATGAAGCCAGCAAGTAAATGATAAGGGCCTTTGTGCTCTGGATGTAAGAAAGCAATTTATCAAGAGTACATGAACTCTCTAGTGACCATAAGACAAGAAGAAACCAAGTACAGAAGTCCCTGCAAGATTACTTTAAATGCTCAGAAATTTTGTTTAAAAACGCAGTGAGAGGCTTAAGTGCTCCAACATAGTTCATAAAGTAGAAATAAAATTAAGTTTAACCATTGATACTCAGTGAAATGCATGATGTCATATGCAATTTCATCATTTTTAACTTCACAAGGGGTTAAGAATTACCTTTATCCTGAAAATTTCCCTTATCTCAAAATTATTGAAATCACAGTGAATAACACGGAATTTTTAAAGCCAGGAGAAAAGAACTAGCTGGCTGTAGTGGCAGTGAATTCATGATCGAATTTTTGGTAAATAAGGGGCCTTTAGTTTTAACATGTTTAAAAGTAGTTTAGGGAGTATCTGTTTTATTTTTTTCCTCTAGAGATTAAGTATCAAACCTTTAACAGTCCCATTCAACTCAGCATTGCTTCAGTTTTGGTCATTAGTTAATCATAAATTTCTCTTGAACTATGAGTATTATAGTGTCTGAGTCTCACCTGAGAACCTTTCTGCCTAGCAATTAAAATTACTTGTGACCTTTAGAAACTAGAGCTGTTTTGGACTGCATCTGTGAAAAATGATCCCTTAGTGATGACTGGCACCCATCAGGAGTCCTTACTGGGACCACTAGTGTTTAATATCTTCATCAATGACATTGTGAGGCCATCAGCAAATTTACAGATGACACCAAGCTGTGTGGTGCAGTTGACACATCAGAAGGACAGGATGCCATCCAGGGGCACCTGGACAAGCTTGAGATAGTAGATCCATTTCAATCTCATGAGGTTCAGCAAGGCCAAGGCACTGCACCTGAGTCAGGGCAATCCCAAGCGGGAGTACACACTGAGAGATGAACTCATTGAGAATAGCACTTTAGGGAAGGACCCGGGGAACTGCAGTGGAGGAAAAGCTGAGCATGGCCTGATATTGTGCACCTGCAGCCCAGAAAGCTGATTATACCCTGGGCTGCATGAAAAGCAGCATTGCCAGCAGGGTGTGGTAGATGGTCCAGCCCCTCCGCTCCCCTCTGGTGAAACAACACCTGGAGCAGTAGGACCCCTGCTCTGGGGTGCAGCTGTTGGAGCAAGTCCAGAAGAGACCACCAAGGTGATCAGAGGGATGGAGACCCTGTCCTGTGAAAAAAGGCTGGGAGAACTGTAATCCTTCAGCCTGGAAAAAAGTTGAAAAGAAGCTTGGGCAAGACTCTTTGGTGACCTTATTGAGCTTTCAGTACTGAAAGGGGGCCTACCAAAAGTCTGGGAAGAGGCTTTTGACAAGGGCATGTACTGATTGAACAGGAGGTAGTTGCTTTAAGCTGGAAAGAGGAGAGTAGATTTAGATTTGATATAAAGGAGATTTTTCTGAAAATGTTGAGGCATTGCAGTAGTTGCCCAATGAGGTTGTAGATACCCCATCCATAAAAATATTCAAGATCAGATGGGATGAGGCTTTGAGCAGCCTGATCTAGCTGAAGATGCCCCTGCCCATGGAAGGGGAGTGGACTAGCTGACCTTTAAAGGTCCCTTCCAACACAAACTATTCTGTGACTCTATGTTTCTATGAATCATTCAGGTGACATTTTTCTGGAAAATAAGTATATCTGCCAAATGTGATATATATACATGATTCTTTGGAGTTGTTTTTTTGTCTTTTCTTTGTGTTTTCCTTATACTTGACCCCTTTTCTTTCAGCCTTGGACAAACTTAGTACTCAGCATCTCTACCACCCAACCCAAGTGGAAATAGTGCAGTCCAATGTTGTGTTTGACATCAGCAGCCTGATGCTCTACGGTACTCAGGCTGTGCCAGTGAGGCTGAAGATACTGCTCGACCGACTCTTCAGTGTACTGAAGCAAGAGGAGGTGTTGCATATTCTGCATGGCTTAGGCTGGACACTTCGAGACTATGTTCGAGGCTACATTCTTCAGGTAGGAAATAAGGCAAAGCATGTTTTCAAACCCAGTTAACTGATTTTTTTGTTGTTGATGTGTGGATGTAGCATACATGTTTGGGTGATGGTGCACCCAAAGAGGTAGAAGGATATGAAATCAATTTAGTCTGGCATGTTGAAGCCCGATGATGGTGTTGGTAAAATAAAATGTTCAATTTTTCCTAAGCTAAAAAAATACAGGTGCCTTCATACCATAGTATTTATTTGTACTTGCTTATGTTTATGGTAGGAAATGCCTTAAATACTGCAAATACTGAGGTTAGCTACCTGTAAGCATGATCTGGCCATCAAAGGCAGCTGGCAAGTTTTCAAGGTCTACTGTTTGACTTGGGAAACTAAGATGCAAGTCAGCAGCTCTGTCATCTTTTCTTTCCTTCTTTACAAAGATACCTAAAAATGTACAGATGAAATGGGAGTTGTGATCATGATTATATTGGAAAGTATCCTTATGTATAAACAGGAAAATCCTTTTTATAAGTCCATTTTTGAAACATAGCTTTAAATAAGTGTTGCATGAAGATTAGTTGAAGTAAACAATCAAAAGAAAAATATGTTTAATGGAAAAATGGACAGGCTTACTTTATGAATATAGTCATAAATATATGTATTATTGCTTATCTGAAAAGTTTCATAATCTGTTGAGTTCCAAAGTGAATTTTTACATTTTATGAATATGAATATTATCTGAATAATAACCTGATACTATATACTTCTGAATTCTCTTAATTGCTACTGACTTTGTAGGAGCTCTTCATCATCTACAATTCTTCCAGTTATTGAAGGGGACATGCCTAAAAAACTTTGAAAATTTTAATTGCTGATTCATTACTGTACTTTTGTAGGCAATGGTAACATGCTTAGAACTTTATTGAAAATACTGGATTTATACCTGCTCTGAGAAATTCTGACTCTATTTCTTAATTTCACTTCAGGTTTCTGTACTTTGTATGAAAGAAGTAAATTAGCTTTACACGATTCTATGGAAAACTTCACCTTCTGCGCTTGTAAATATTTTCTTAAATGCTCTTTTTTTGCGATTTTCACAGAAAAATATACTGAATTGCAGAACAGTCCTAGAGAAAGGATCCAGAGGGCTGAAGAAATTTGATTTGTAGAGGAATACATGTAAAAAAATGCATAATTTTTAAGGCATAATATTAGAAATTTGCTGGTTACTAAATGTGATTAATAATTAGATGTAATATTTTACAGGCATTTAATGTAATTCTGTGTCTCTTACAGACAAGAAGACTGACTGAAATCAGTAGTTTTCTTGTTTTAAAGGCTGTTGAATCATGCTTATATTGATTTTGTTTTAACTGTCTTTTGGAATGATCTCAATATATGCAAGAATGGCTTGTAATATAATTATATGTTTATACAGAGATTGTGACCTATGCATCTGAAAGGTGTAAAGGCCTGCAATACCCCATTAGGTCACAGTTCAGTTTTTCTGGTTAAAACTCAGTCACATTCTAGCCCCTAAAGCATGAATTTCACCATTACTATATTCAACAACAGTATATTGAATACTATGCCATTTAAATGAGAACAATTATCAGGGAGAGTTAAGGGCAGCTGTTACAGACTTGCCACATATTGACTTCATTAGCACTCGACTGTGGATTTTCCTAATGAGTGAATGAAGACCTATGATAGGTGTGTAGTCGAGCATCCCTGTTAATTTAGCTGTCTAATTTCAAAGAATCACACCCCGGTCAAGGTTAGAAGGGAGGTCATCTTGTCCAAACCTTCTGTCCAAGCAGAGCCACCTAGAACTGTATGTCCAGAACCATATTCATATGGCTTTTGAATGTCTCCACAGGATCTCTAGGCAAAAAGTGCATTTTGTTTCCATTAAAGCTAGAAAACTATGGCAGGAAAGGAAAATTATTAGTAAGAGATACTAGTGGAGAAACCTTGGGAAAATTGATTAAATCTATGATAATAAAAATGTCTTCTTTAAAAATAGCTCTATTGAAAGTATGTGTTAGAAAGGAGAAAAGGAGTATGCAGGGAAATTTGAAAGGAAATGCGTAGGAACATTAGCACAGTAAAACTGCATACAGGTAATGTATCCTTTGAGCAAAAGAGATTATTCCATGAAGCTTATCATTGTAGACTGAAACTTTTCAAAGAACTGGTTGAGGCTTTCAGACTCAGCTTTTACATACAGAAAATTCTGAATGAAATGTTGTAAGCATCACACTCCTATAGGAGGATCAAAAATACCAAAACAAATCATCCAGAGTATCACCAACCAGGGACTCTTGAAAGGCTATCATGCTGTGAACTGAGGAACATCTGACTCTCAGTCAGGAATTATAGAACTTTGTAACTTTTCTGTCCAAACCCACCTAAGTTATCTCCTAATTCCAGTCAACGCTAGTAAATATACCCATCATTCATACATACTCATTGTACATCAAATACAGAAATACATATCCATAGGAAAAGATTTGCTATGGTAGCATAGTTAGAGAATCAGAGTCTAGTGAAAGTAATATTTTACATTTGTAACTTTACAGAATCATGTATAACACTGTAGTCCCGTTGTTTCCTCAGGGGAGGAAAAACAGGAAGCTTAGTAGCAAGGACTAAGAGAAGTAACAGAGTAGAAACAGGTAATGGTTGTAACAGATTCCAGAATACTTTGTCCAGGTTTGAGTTCCAGTGTCCATTAATTAACTACCATGCAAGAGATTTGTAAAGCTGGCACAAAATTGGAGTTTTTTGCTTTGGTATGGTCTAAGATATCCACCTGTGCTAAATGTGTCCTCAACATGATGGAAGTCTTAAAATATTTTAACATTTTCTCTAAATAGAGGCATTTTTGAGGGGTAGAGTTGGTGTATCCACTAAGAATCAATTACTATCGTCAGATGATTTCCACAACCAACCAATGAATCAAGCAAAAAACCCCCAACAACCAGCCAACCAACCAACTAACCAAACAACACCCCTGTAAACCTCACAACTTCACCCTTCTAACTTTCAAGAAAAATCTTGTGGTTTGCTCCGCTGGAGAAACAAGAGGAAAACAGTTGTTTATTAGTACTGCACAGTGCTTGGGATTATTTGTAATGCCTTCATTTTGACTAATAATGTTTCCAAATAACAAATTAAAAAGCAGTGGGTAGAGAAAAATATAGTGTTTATGCCTCCATTCTGTGGATGCATTAATAGAGCACAGGAAGTCAAGAAACCCTGAAGCCGCAGAGGTAATTTGATAACACTGCCTTTCGCGTTTAGACACAGTCACAATTTTGCCAGTAATGGCTGAAAGGCATTAAGACCTGGCAAGATTCTCTGGCTTCTGTGCAATAAATTGAATTTCTAGTGAATAGATACCTATCAGTGAAATGTTAGTGATAATTTGGTCACCAATATCATAGACTGTCACAGGATTAATGTTTAAGCAGAGGAGCTGTTCTCTCATCTTTAGAATATCTTTTGATCCTCAAAAAAACTTTATGGCGTAGAGGGACATTCTGGATTGTGTTTGCTCCATAGGACTTCAGAGTGCTCCAGATTTTAGGCTTGCTTTTTCTATCTCAAGGGACTAATTTACTGTATTTGGAGTCAACCTGTATGTGGTCAGTGAGCCTGTAAGTTTTCTCTTATGGGAACACCTAACTTCACATGTCTTTTACATGACAAGAAATTCTTTTTGTCAAAAACAGTAGGTGTTTTGGATCAGATATGGCACATGCTACTCAAAGAGATGTATGTGACTAGTGGCTCTATTGATTTGAATGACGTTACTTTTTCAGTAAAGAGTAGCTCAACTGTAAGTCTCCAACCGTGGTTTAATTCCAGCTAAGCTGAGAGAAGAGGTAACTTTTCCAGCTGTTCTATGATCCACCATAGATCACAGGGTTAGGGAGGATACTTTACCCCATCCATTTGCTAGTGTAACTACATGTGAAATTGCTCCCTAGCCAGGTTCTCTCTAAACAAACCAGGTTAGAAAAACCCTCCTTCTCACATGTGCAAGTTAACTCTCATTACTCTGAGAAGATAGGGCTAGAGAGCAATTATGTCACTAGTAGTCAAACAGCTGGGGCATTCAGATTTTACACTGGTCCAGCTGCAGAAGTCATGTGATTACATGTAATCACGTGTAAACCTGTGATTACAACTTAGAGGCCATAAACTGACTCCATGCAAATAATGATTCAGTGTTTTGAATAACAGCTCAACACTTTTTCAACTGTTTTGTGGTCAAATTGTTGTACTCTCTTAGTGTAAAAGAGGAAAATATATATTGTCTTTACAATTCAAAGGAAGAAGCAGAGGCACAGAACAGAGCATTGGCAGAATTAAAAATGGTCTAGACCTAGGAATCCCATTCTTATCATCATGCCCTTGAAAAAAGTAGATTTGTCAGTAGCTTATAGGCAATGTCTTAGCAGCCAGAGTCTCTGGTGCCGCTCACAGCTATGAGAAATTAAAAAAAAAATAAAAAACACAGAACAAAGTCAAAACTAAAGTCAGCTGGAAGACTATGAGTATTTTTTAGGTCCAAAAGGAGATTCTCTCACGAAAGTTCATATACTGGACATTGCATGGGGAATCGCTAATCCTAAATGAAGGTCTTTTCTGCAGCAAAGTCAATGCTGAAAATTTATGAAACCCAAAATTATTAGGTACCATTTTCTGCTTTAGGAAAATTAGTCTAGTCTTCCGTTGTTGTGCTTGTTCTGTAGTCCTAATGCAACTCTTAAGCAAAAAGTCAGATAAGAAGGTATGATCTCAGAAGATATACATGATTCAGGGCAGAGAGTGGGGAGGTGCGGGCAGTTTTAGACATTTTTTTAAAAAACC
>VXBB01018607.1:116317-126544 GCA_013399915.1 Illadopsis cleaveri
AGAGAGAGACTTTTGTGTAGGTGTGTTTGTCCTATCTGGAATGTGTACTGACTGCTTACAGTACTAGGGGTGAGAAGCTGTGATCCCACTGATGTACTTTTCGCACAGCTAATAGACTGCAGAGCACAGAAATGTCTGTTACTGAAGGTCTGTCAGGTGTGTGCCAGGATGTGTGTGCTTGCTTTTTAAAATGGAGCTGAAAATCTCTTCACCTGCCAAGGCTTGAGTTCATGATCCTGTGTCTCTCTTGTGATAGTTGATGAAATCACAAACACCCAAAGCAGAGTGAAGGATGAAGGAGGTGAGAGGAATAGTTCATTCCCTAGGCTGTTTTAGGTGTGAGTGATGCCATCAAGCATTTCAGAAGAAACAGAGCCCTGAACTTGGGTCTTGGCAGGTAAGTCAAGGAGGAAACTATTTCCAGCTTTCTTGCTTCAGAATGTGGTTGAATTTCTATTAACCATTTATGATCACAGATCTTTTTCCTTCAAATATGTATGAGTATGTGTGTGTATGTATTTATGTACATATATACAGGTACTTTAACAATCTATAAATTGTATTTATATTTCTAATAGATTGTGATTGTGTGTGTCTTTGACAAAACTCTCTGGTTTTGTGATTGATTCTCCATGGATGAAGGGAGAGGAGAGAATGGCTTTCCTTGTAGCCTGGAAAATCACTTTTCTGACTGACAATGCCATGTTGAAGCCTCTACTGGAACATATCCTGCACTATGTCAAACAAATATGACCACTGAGTTGAGGACAGGATGTTTGGGTTACTGTTCACCTCAATTTTCTTGTGAGAAATGCAGTGACCTGTTATAAAATAAAGAAAACAAAAGGGCATAAAGCTATTGATTGGAGGGAAATATGTGTGTGCCTGTGGAGGGGAGTGGGTTGTGCCAAGAATCCGAGGAATTAGCATCATTCTTCTCACAAAAAGCAGCTCAGAGATTAGAACTTCTGCTTTTTATAGACTACTCTCTTTGCAGAGAACCTTGGGCTGAATTCAAGCCATGGTCCTGGAGGTGATAAGGTTGTGATATTAACCATTCAGCTACATATCAATGGAGATTAACTCAGTTAGAGAGTATGGAGTCCAGACCATGACACTTAAATGGATTTAATACTTCTTTTCCAGTTTAGAAACCTCTTGCTTTGAGTTTAGGTGTGGTTTTGATTGTCTGATGAGGTGTCAGCCCTGACTTCAAGCACTTAGGAAATTTAGGTCCGGAGACACTTAGGAATCAAGAAGGGCTGCAGAAAATCAAACTTGTCATCTGTCTAGCATCAGCTGATTTACTGTTTTTCTTGAAGTCTGAGGGATCTCAAGGGGACCTTTTTCCTTTGCAGCACTGATCTTTCAATGAGGTGCTAGTGCCTGTCCTGAGCAATAACAAGGAATAACAGTGAAGTGTGACCGACTCTTATTAAGAGGGGTAAATGTCATTAACACTTACTATTGCCTTCTAGGCAGCAAGAGGACAGCATTGAATATAGACAGACAACCCCCTTTTGCTTGTCAGGGTACATTTGGATTCTAATGAAGATGACCTCCTATATTTTAATTGAGAAATTTACTTTTCTTTCTTTGTTGAAACATCGTCTCTGATCCACCTGTCATTTTGCACCATGTTCTAGAATTTTGAATACTTAACTTGAAGCCAGGAAGCATGTATTATTCTACTGGCTCTAATATATTAACTTGCTGCCCAAGTCCTTTGTGCTTCAGCTTGATTTTTTCCTCCTCCCCCATAGAGCTTTAACAAAATGTTCTAATCGTCCCAATTTATACTTGGATGTTGTTAATTAATGTTCATTAAGTGCTTTGAGATCCTCTAATGCAATAGAAAGTGTAATTATGATTATTCTTTAGTCAAATTCCAAAACATCACCACCATTGGAACATTAATTTCAGTAAATAATTTTTTTTTATATAATCTTTTTAGCAAATAGAAGGGAAAGATTTTGTTTCATTAGTTCATTTTTACTTTTTATAGTAGGTAAATTATATCTTCATCTATCCAGTCTTGGTGGATTCTTCGTGATGAATCTTGCCAGAATTGTACCCTGAAGTCTTGCATTCCATCTACTGGAAAGGGTTTGGAAAAAGGGTGTGGAAACCTGTCTTACTGGCAGTTGTCTGCACAGGAGGAACTCATTTGTAGGACAAGTAGATTTTTAAAACTGCTGGCCCAGTATATGTCAGCTTGCTGGATCTCTATAGCTTGAGTAGTGATGTAGATATGGTAGTAGAATTAACATAATTATGTTTTTATCCACGCATTCTGGATATTGGGTGTCCTTGTGTCCAAGTTGACATTTGGTGCTGACAAACAGGAATAAAAGAAATAAGACCACTCACTAGATTGCTTTTAATGTAGCTTATGTTGCACCAGGCTTTTAATTTAAAGCTCTCAGACTCTTTGGAAGTAGCTAGGGCAATGCCTGGGAAAACTTGCTTGGTTCGTGCTGAGTATGTAATCCACAGAAATGCCTTGTGATCCACAGAAATGCTTTTGTCTGACCCATTTCTTTTAGAAAAGGATTTCATAAAATAATATTAAATTTGGGGTTAAAGCATTTAACTAATACTAATTTGGTTTCTTTCCATGCGGGAACTGGTTTCCTCTTGATAGGAGCATTTCAAACAGTACCATAGGATGCAAAACAGAGCTCTTCTTTCTCATTTTTAGGTTCAAAGGGTTGTGCGATAACGGGCATAAGACCCATGACATTCATTTTCTGCCACAGTTGGAGTCAGAGATATGTTTCTTGGTAGAAAAACATTGAAGAATTAATAATGTCTGTAGCAGATTGCTCATAGAATTGTATTTGTTGTGAGGCTGCAGAGAACCTGGGTGCTACAGAATGTAAGAAGCTCTTCTGGGACAACTGACAAGCAGATGTGGGGTTGTCCAGAGATAAAATGGAAGCCACTTATGATATTCATACCATCTCAGACCTAGTCACTTCCAGTCTTCATCTGGGGGCTGTGGCATGAGAAACCTGTGTTCTCCCAGCCACATACGGCTAGCAAATTGATTGCACAGGATGAGCCAAAGATGAATCTTGAAAGAGTGTTTCATAGTACTTCATTGTATATTTTTTCAAAACCTGGAATTTGGTATGTTATGAAGTGTACAGTCTTCTGCACCTGTATGTATGTCAAGTTGCTGATTTTGTTGCTGTGTTATAAGTGCAGCATTATTGCTGGCATTAATACTGTCCTATAGCAATTATTAAATGGAAGTTTGCTCTGGTATTTGGAAAGATATCTAGGTATCTGTTCTTCTGAAATGCAGTTAGCTCTCTCATTGGGTCATGGAAACATTTTGACATTGTAACCTGAACTATTCACTTTTTCAGGAGTTAGAGAAAAAAATTAGAAATTGTTTTCTCCAAAGTTTTTTAGTTTCTTTGGTTTGTTGGTGTTTTGGTGAATATTAACCTGCAGGATGAATAGTTCAATGAAAATATGACACCTTAGCATAAAACTGATTATTGTATCAATGTTGAGATATCTCTGGAGCACGAGAGAAGTGCCAGTGCAATGGAAAGTTTTATAGGTTTTGAAGCACATTTGAGGAATTTTAATGTCAATTAAAACCTACAATTTGAGGTGCTTAAGAAATTCCTCAATCTGAAAATTCAAAACAAAATTATACATATACCAAATTATACATGCCTGAATAATAACTTCAGTGATACAGTACAAATTTCCAGTACTAGTCACATCAGTCTGCTTTGTGCTGTAGCACTCTGTAAGTTCTTTACTAAGGTACCCATTTTTACTTCAGCAGAGTGTTTACCTTCAGTTCATACAAGATGATTGTATTGGAATTTTAGCAGCTACTGCACTGTAGAAAGTCTTACTATCTTTCTTTCTTTGCATTTATCTAGCTGTTCAAATGATCAGGACTTGTAAACAATGGTTTTTATAACTTTTTTGAGATTAGTTCAAGAGAGGGGAAGGAAAGTCCTCAAAATCTATGAAGTCTCTGAGTGCTTTGTGTATGTGGTCAGGTAGTAGAGAGAGATACTGAAGAAAAAGAAACACATCTCTTTTGAGGCACCAAAGAAGCTACAGTAGAGAAGCAGGGAGGCAAGAAGTTAGAAAGATGCAAACCAAAAGAGTTCTCAGCTTATTGTAGAGATATAAAGCCATAGGGAACCAAACTTAATTTGTTACCCAGAGAACTGCTCAGACACTGTCAGAAAGTGGTTGCTAATTTAGCTAGGTGCACTAGAACCTACCTAACTTTATGCAATTAGTACCCTTGACTTCAACAATCTTCTATTCACGTAACATTAAGCATATGCTTGTATGTTTTCCTGAACTGAGGTCTCAGTGAATGTACGTAAGTCAGCTGAGGTCATGTAACAGTTCTCTTCCTGTAAGTATTGCCATTTTCTTGAAAAGAAATGAATATCAGGTTGTAAGAACTGTGCAAGAAAGTATGTTTCAATTAAAAATTGTAGACTTTTAAAGATTCTTTTTTAATTGTTAATTGTTTTCTCTGGAGTAGACTCCATCTGCACAGACATGTATTACATCTCTCAAAACCAAGCTGTGGATTGTTTATGGCATGTTATACAAATAGGACTCACTAATAAAGCAGATTCTCATCTTGAGGTCTCCAAATCAGTTTTGGCATTTGCCATGATGTTCAGAGCCTTCCAAAAGTGAGATCTTAACTTCTTTGGTCCAGGTTACTCTTTCTGCCTTCTTTCCTGCCCCAAGACGGAATTCTGTGGAGTAGGTGCCAAAATAATGGTGAGCACAAGGTCGTTTCCCACTGCACCATCCCCTCCCCAGTGTCTGTTGGTCAGCTATGGATAGCTGCTACATCCCCAATTCCTGTCCCTCTAGCCGGGTGGCTCCAGGCCACCCGAGAGCTCAACTCTGATTGTGGCTGCACAGTGAGCCAAGACTTTGACCAGCCTGCTAACCTGATTACATAGTACATACAAATTAAGATAGGAGTTTCTGTTGCCTTTCAATCTTGTGGACATGATTTACCAAATACCTTCTGTGAAAACGAGGAGGAGGCTTGCAAAAATGGTTGAAGTACTTGTTAATGCATGATGAACTGGGGTAGCAGGAGGTACACAGTGCATCTAGAATCAAACACAAGGAAGGGAAAAGTCCTTGGATGTTACATTTCCAACAAACTTTGGTATGTTTACAAATCAGGTCTCCTTCCTAGTATCCTGGATTTTTATTTCTATTGACAGCATGTTCTTTGTGTCACTCAAGAACTTATAATGAATCCATAAAAAACAAATGGTACTGCATTTTGTTTGGAGGGGAAAAAAAAGACCTGTTTTGGTGGATGGACTTGGTGTGTGGAGCTGAAAAAATAGTGTTCTTTATACTCCTTAAAGCATTACTTTTGACCTAATAACATGGTAAATAATGTAGACTGATAAAAAATAAACACATTCATGATTTGCACCATAAGCTTTATAGTAATTTTGTTTGTTTGTTTGTTTGTTTGTTTGTTATTGCTGAAAGGTATCCAACAAAACTTTGAAGTTATTCTTTTTGCATTTACGGTTTTTAAAAATTAGTTACGATTTTACTTCTTGGACATGATAGTAACAGGCACTGATATCTCCATGCAAACTTGGGTATCAAAACACTGGCTTCTAAATTCATAGACCTGCCCCTAAAAAGAAATTAAAGAAATTGATATTTCAATTTCCATCAATGAATACAAGAAAGAAAATTCACATTTAGAGGCAAACTGCTTGTAACTAATGGAAAAATTGTGCAGTAAGGCACTGTTTAATTGAAATGTAGAGAGCAAAACTAAGCTCACCTTGCTCACTGCAAATTCCATGCTTTTTGACAGTAAAGCATAGGGAATTAACTTTTCAAATTTCACTCTCTGAAATTTGACTTAGGTTTCCTGTGTCTTTAGACTAGGTCCTCCAGCATGTGACTTGTAAGCATAAAAAAACTTAAAAGTAGGATGGAAGAGAAACAAGGATTTAATCAATACATAGGGATATCATTGTAGTATTTTCAGAAGGTTACTAATGCCAAATTCAACTAATGTTCAGTTCCAGAATCTCTTACTAAATCTTTGAAAATGGTATTGTGTTTCTTTTATGCCCAAAAGTTATGTGAAAACCAGTTTCCACAAAGTATGGTATTTAATAAAAATACTTTAATGATCAATTGTTAAGATAAAATGTAACTCTCTCACTTGCTTTGACTATATATTTAAGTATTGATTCATAGTGTGAGAAGTTCAGACACTGAACAGCTTTCCATAAGAACCAGAGTAAGGCAGAAAAGGACAAATATGTATATTATGAATATATTATATAATTATATATTATGAATATCAGAAAGCAAGTAATGGATAAGCTTCACATCCACCCCCAAAACACATGTGCAGGGAACTATTTGTCTTTTAGTGATGTTCGCTTTGGAATGCCAAAACTGAAAGATTTGGACTAAATCCTGAAAACATTTACAATGCTGAATCAGTTTTTGCCTTTATATTTTAAAGCCTTAGAACCTTTTTGAAGTGTGAACCATTTCTGGCTCACATATCTCCGTCCTCCAGAGCATGCAAGAGCACAGTGTCCCTATGGCATAGAAATGAGGAGAGGCAGTAACCACAGGTACAAACAGTTTTCTCCCTCTACCTTGGAGGAACCCAGCTGTTGCTGACTAGCCTTCTTTTTTTCCTTAGCATTCTGCAGTCTGTGTGAGGCTCTAATTTGAGAAAAACTGAATTTTAAATTTTTAAGCTTAAGTGTTTAGTTTGTTAATGTTTTCCTCATTTTTTCCCCCCTCTTTATTATTCTCTTTTTTAAGATTAGTCATTTGGCACATTTTATTGCAGGGAAAAGGTGTCTCTGCTCACATATCTAGTGAGTGATTTCCAGCCTGGGCTTTGTGCAAACCTAGAAGTCAGTGAACCACCAGGTTATTTTCTTGGGACCTGGCTGGTCTTGGAGGTATTTAACTGCTCTACTGCATTAAAAGTGCACAGAAAAAGCCATCAAATTATTTCTTAGGGGTTTTTTTTCTTGTATGTAAGCAGTTACTACAGACACATATCCTTGCAGTGGAATAGGAAAGGACTCAAAACCAGTTTCTTTCATGATTATGTTCACATTATGAAAACATTTCCAAATTCCTGATGAGGGGAGGGGTGTTTGTGTGTTTGGGGTTTTTTGGATGTTTTGGGGTTTTATTTGGTTTGTATTCCCTGCTTCTTTTGGTGCAGAATTTTACAAGAGAAACAGATTAGAAAGATTGTTGTTCAGACCACTCACAATATACTCAGTACTACAATGCTTCATTCCTTTGGGAAAAAACTAGGTGACTATATTATTGTAGGTATTGTAAGAACCTTATATTATAAGCTTAACAACGTGGCTTTCAAACTTGGGAGGGGGCTGGAGATAGAAGAAATTATCTCCACAATAGAAATATATTACTTCTCATCTCAAAAGAAAACTTCTTTGAAAATATTTCTTTTGCTTATTATATTTCCCCCCATTTATTCATGTCAGTACAGCACATACTCAGCATCTGTTCTTGTCCAAAAGCCCTTAGGAAAAATTAAAAAGCTGTTCTTGCAAATTCATCATTATTATTAAGAACCATATTTCACCTCATGGTTATCTCAGTCCTTCCCTTGCTCTTATCTGCACTCTGTGATGACATTGCCTACTTGAGCAAGGCATCGTTCCAGCCTCATCTCATCTCTCCCACCTTAATTTGTACCGATGCATTGCAGTTTGGTGACAGGCAGTTGTTCGTGCTTGAATAACCCAAGATTTGAATTCTACAGTTTGTGGCATCCATGTAATGCTTAGCAGTGGGTACAGCTGTTAACTATTCACTTATAAATAATCTTTTTCCCCTCTCAACCTGTCTCCCAGGTAGTGTACCTGTCACCATTAATAACTCATCGGTAACTCCTCAGTGATTTGGCCCATCACTTGTCATTCACAGTGGAACACTGCTCAGGCCTGCTATTGAAGCTCACATAAGCTCCTTCAGCTATTCACTCATCCCAGCAGCTGTGCTGTTTCATGTTCCTGACTTGCGGGAAATTGCGCTGGTGGTTCCGGCACTGGGCAGCTCAATTGTCCCCTCTTAGTGCTAACTGCATGCCAAGCCTTGCCTCTGGGAAGTATACTGTTGTCTGCTGCAGACAGTGAGGCACCTTACAAACTGTCTTAAGTCAGGTCTCACTCAGCCATGTTGATTTTGCTGCAAGTGTAACCCTGGAGTTAGTCTGAACTATTTTATGTATGTGCACACCTCCATTTAATGCTAAAAAATTAGTCTTGCTCTTTCTTTTTACTGGGGTAGTACCCTCAATGATGTCCATCCTCCAGAAATCTGTACAAAAAGACAACTGACACTCTGTATCATCTATGTGCATTGTGGAAGGAGAGGGAAGATGTTTGGTGAGTTTGGTTGCCGCCTTGTTACAAAAGGTTACATTTTTACTCCATTACTCTACATAGCGGAATACTGAGACCTTCTCTTTGAGAATAATATGCTTCCTTTCCTAAGAAGCTCTGACTGGGGAATTTACTGTTACCTGATCCTCTTCTGTAGAGGGAACTTAACTGTAAACATGAACATGAACATGAACATTTCATTTCATGTTCATGTGTCTGTGAACAGGATATCATTAGGGTAAAGGCAAAAAGGAGTCAGATCCCATGAACAAAGGTGGTGTTTTGGAGAGGTGCTCTGAGGTGTTACATAGGTAGTTGCTACATTACTTTTTTAACTGCTGGATAAGGACAGTTTCTGCTTTACTTATTTTCTAAGTAGAAACTGGGACAAAGCTACTTGCACCATTCAACAGTGTTAAAATGGTTGTGTTTGGAATACTGAGCTTGAATTATTTGCTAATGTAAAGTTACGTACAAGAGTACTTGCCATAGGCAGGGAAATCTTTCACTCAAACGTGTTGTCCAGGGCCTGATCCAACATGGCCTTCTAATAAATCAGTAAAAATCAGATTTTTTCTGCAGGACTGGCACTGGAGATATGCCTTGAGCAAGGCATTATTGGGAGAAATACTGAGTTTTTACAGAAATACTGCACTGAGTTTATTTGGGTGGTGATTAAAGGACAACTCTTAGAGGCAGGCATCTCATGCAAAGAGATCTGAAGGTGGAATACTCTTTCAAACTCTTTGTTACAGTCTAAACCACTGATTGTATGGAGGCACATTATTAATCCATGAGCACCACTGATTCTTCACGTGTGTACTTAACACTTTTCATCTGGGTTACAAATTGAGTAATAATTTCCAGTGAGGAACACTAAGTTAGCAGAATTAACTTCCCTAAAGTAGCACTTCAGTGAGGTGAAGCAGCAGTGGAATGTTTGACCCCTAGTTATGGCATCTTTTAATAATCATTATACTACTAGGTAAATTAGATTGCTGACTTTATTGGTTTAGGTGCAAAGCCCATTGAAGTCACTGGGAGCAATTGCACAGCAGGTAGAGAGTCACCACAGAAGGCAGGTACCACTTCAGACTTTATCTGAGGATGCCATGCAGGCAGTGTGTTGAAGTGATCCTGGCCAAGTATGAAAGGGGAACTTCACCTTGTGAAGAACTTGCATGGAACTGCCTTTTGGGCATCAATATAGTGGACTGTTCCTCTCTCATGGGGTTGCTGGTTAGAAGCCTATCTTTTTGTTGAAATAAAAGCTTCTTCCTCAGAATTAATTATTAAGTGTTCCAGGGCTCTATTATATATTTATATGTTCTTGAGAGCTCTCCTCTTACATGTGTTCTCTCTCATTGGTGTAACAATGTTGCTCTGATAGCTGTTCACTCGCTTCATTTCTTTCTGTCAGTTTCTGGTTCTGTCACACAAAAGAGAAAGATGCTATATTGCAGATGAAATCGTATGAGACCAACAAGGGCTGGAGGCTTGTAGATGAAGGGAACACTATTTTTTATTCTAAAAAAATTCTAATTCTAAATCTAATTCTTTTGATTTCTAAAAAATCAAATTCTATTGGAATATTTAGGTTCCACTTTAAATTTAAGAAATCTTTTACCTTACTGTAGACTAGCTATGTTGTTTCGTGGATCCCTTTAGGTACAAAAGGTCTTCCTAAGTTTTTGGGTCCAATTGTTTTTTGGCAAGGAGAAAAGTGTCTGTATCTAATTTTATTACCAGTGTATTTTCTTTTTCTGCTTTCCTCTCTGTC
>VXBB01018607.1:139839-151004 GCA_013399915.1 Illadopsis cleaveri
GTCAGCTAATAAGACAGTTAGACTGCAAAAAGAATTGGCAAACACCAGTTTCAGATGCTAGGACTGTAGCAGAACTGTACATTTAATTGCACAGGTCCACTGATCAAAAAGTCACATGAAGTCCGTAAGCAAGAGTCTACTTATTCAATGCTGGGGGGAGAATTGAAAATCAAATAACATTGTTTATTAAGTGATTATTCATGTATGCAAATATATAACTGTCTTCTGCATTTAGGAACTCTTTGGAAAAGGGTTGCAGCAGTTCTCAGGGCTGTTTGCTATTAAATATTAACAATTGAATTAACTATTGGAAATACTGTATGGAAGAACTGAAAGTCTTTTCAATCTGCCTGAGGACCAGAGTCTCTCAGGACTTGTATACGGAAGATATGACTGACACCAAAGGCCATGTATCATGTTGTATCTGACATCATAAATTTTGCAAGATAAATATTCATTATTTTTTCAAGCCCATTTATTTCTGTGTAAACAAAGAAAGGATTGATCTTAAATGGTTGTGTTTTTCAAATGTTCTTTTAGAAGTTTGGTGTTCAATACAAAAATTGATCAGGAAAACTTCTTACATGTAGTATATTTAAAATTCAGGTTTAAGGTGATTTTCTCATAATAAAAGTAACATCTTCGCCGCTCCAATTTTTCTTTAAAAAATTCGTTTAAAGTGTGTCTCTTTTTTTTCTTTTATGTGCCTTTCTTCATAGGCCTTTGTATGGTGCAGATTTTCATGATTCAAAGGTTAAAAAGCCAACTTAAGGTCTATAAATCAGAAGACAGTTTTACTTATCAGAATGCTGGTTTTTACCTCAATAGACTGCTGGCTCTGTCATTCGTGCCAGGCTCTGCCTTATCACAAAGCCATCAGCCCTGCATAGTGGAATGTTCTTTGTTTGGATTATTTACTTCTACTATAAACAAAGATTAGACCAAAAAATTTCAACTACGGGGCCCATGCACTGTCAAACTGTTGCTGGAAAATCACTGTCGTGTGTTGCATAAAGCTGCTTGCTTTTCAAAAACACAACTGGCAAAAGAACATTTGTTTTTTAACACCAGCATATTTCATACATGGTGAGAATTATGTCAGAATGACCAAGACTTTTATAACTGTAAAACCACTCTTTTCTTTCTTTTCTTCAATTGTCAGATGTGAACACTGTGAATATTATATGTATAAAAAGGGAACTCCAGAAAACTGGGATTTTTACTTGATGGATTAGTCATTATTGAATTAAGATTCTTTATACTGTATATCATAAGAGATTTCAAGATCAGTTTTAGTTCCAATAGATGGATAATATTCCATTGCATTTCAGTGTTTCCTTCTCTGATGGAAATCAGCAAATGTTCAGAAAAACTAAAGCTGGAAAGTCAAAATATTTCCAGTCTTGAAAATATGCTAATGGGTGTCACAGCAGCAGTTAATTCCAATATTACTTACGGAGTTCACAGATCCTGGATTAACCACTTATGGGTTTGAATTTTCAAGTGGCGTAAGAATCTACCTCTGAAGATGTCTGTTCATGATGGAGGCCAAAGACATGAGAATCTTCACCTCTTTAGCTCATTTTTTGTAACTCTCTTCACCTGAAATTCAGTAGTGAGTTTTCTTCTGTGAAATGTGACTAAAGCAGCAAAAAGAGTGAGAATTCCTAGTCAGTTTTCCTACTTTTCTCAGAAGGATAAGATTTTTTTGTATTATGTTGGAGGTTGGATAATTCAGTGTGAGAAGTTTTGCTTTTCAGAGATGCCTTTTCTAAATTTGGCACAGAATTGTTAATCAGAAATGTGGTTGGGTTTGCATACGACCTTTGCGCTTATTTAGAGAAGTGTTCATAAAAAGTAAAAGGGCTTTCCTATTCATAGGCTGTTGGAAAAGTTCTTTCTATGCTTCCTAATTGAATCTTCCGTGCATCTCTTTCTTGAGAGCTCAGCTTGAAACTGTTGAATTCTCTTTTTAGATAAAACCCATGGAAATTAATAAGCTTCTTTCAAAATGTATTTTGTGGTCTTATTGACATATTAAAAATTATGGAACATATTATTGGCATATAGATTGGCCAGTTCAACTGATTAATAATGGGGCATAAATATTTATAAAGACAGTATTGTGTTGATATATATACAGACACATCATTGCAATGGCAGTGCATTGCTGAATTATCCATTTGCTAATTTTGAGGACAATATAAATTATATATTGTTATATTATGTACAAATTATGTATAATATATTACCAATACAAATGTTACAAACTTGTGCATATATAATTTATTGACAACTAAAAGGATTTAGCTGTGTTGGGTTAAGATTCCCCTATCAATATGGCTCACGGGGTCACGTAAATATCAAGAAGGCCCATGTTTTTTTGTCATTGAAATGGTATGCTGCATTATGTTTTAAAGATTCCTTTGGAAAAGGTGTGTTGTGATGGATATGTATTTCATTAACTATTCCAGTGACCAGATTTTAAGTTTGAGGGGGTTTTTATGACTGTGTGGAAGTGTCTGCCTAAAACAACTTCATTTTTCCACTGAATTTCTCATTTTGTTGCTGCCATTTTGTAATTACCCATGCATTTTCCCTTGAGACTGGAGAAGACCATCTCCTTTCTCTGGGTAAACCATGAGAGAAATGGGCTCTACTGTGCAGAATATCTGATTAGCAAACTGCAGTGGATCCTTCCAAGCACAGAATGTATTAATACTGGTTCTTCTGTCTCAGCTTCGCCACCATAACCTTTGCAATTGGAGACAGCAGTTTTTCAAGCATCCTGCAGGACTTATATTTCCACTGATGGAAGCGTTTGTAGCAATCAACCTCTCATCCCTAATAAATGTGTGATGAAGAGTAATTGTCTTGCAAAATGATTGGGGAGATACTGTGGTTGCCAAGATAGTGTGGTTGCCTGTAAATATATGATAAAATGATATAGTTGGCAGAAGTTACAAATTAAACGGTACAAAAAAATGGATCAGTAGAAGAAAAAAACCCGTATTTTAAATTAAGTTAAAATACATATTTTTCTTTACTTTGGACAGTGTCTATAAACAACCTATTGTTTTTGGGTTACCGCATTCAACCTACAGAGGCAAAGTGGTTATACAGGCAGTAGGGTAATTTCACACCAAAATTGTTTTCTTTTGAGGAATTATATATTTCTCACATGTGAAGGTGCCTTTTTCTATTTGCAAATGTTTTCTTCTGTCAAGAGAACTTTAAGCGTAGAACTAAGGAAAAAAGCATTTGTAGAGAATGGCTTACTCTCAGTGTGANTAAAGTTTTAAATATACTACATCTGAAAACATTGCAGAACAGAAAATTCTGACTTTGTTACCTAGGGTGTGAGTGGCCTGCCTGCATGCCAGTGCTGTATGTAAGGCCTCCTCACCCTCATTTTACCAAGTTTTGCTTTAATTTAGAAAGAGATATCAAGAATCGTGTGTCTTCTGGAAGAACTGCCAGAGTGTACTTCACAAAGTTCTAATAAAATGTGGAGAATTGTCATGCCTGTCTGGCTAATTAGAGAACTTAAAATTGAATCTTTGAAAGATTTTAAAGGAATTTAGCAACCAAATTCCAATGCAATTAAATAGCTGTGATGGGGAGTCATGAGATGTTCATACTGCTCACTTTAGACACCTAACACAGATGCTGGAGCTTTGACTGCCTAAATTGTCCAGAGACAATGGCCATCACCTAAGTTAGGTGCCTCCAGTTATGTAATAGCCTGATTTCTCTAAGGTTGTTTTGGTTAATGATGATAGGGATTTTTTGTAGTCCTAATAAATTTCTTCCAGAGCCCCAGATTTCCCTTGGCAGTGTAGCTAAAGACCAGTGGGGATTTTTAAGTTCTTTCTTTAATACTTTTTTTAACTTCTTTTGAGAAATGGGGAGAAAATTCTAAACCATAACTTTCCCAAGTTTCTCCCACCTAATTTTTTACTCCCACAAGTCTTGAACTGGACAGGATGGCATATTTTTGATGAGAATTTTAACTGTCTGTGGGAATTTTCACTGGGAAAAAATAGTTGAAAAGAATTTAATCAATTAATTTAATTTCATGATTTTTGCAGGTGTTTTAGAGATTTAAACAGCAACAGCAACAGTAAAAAAGAGCCATCCAAAGGATGACTGTTTTCATGCTCAGTGGTACAGTGGATTACTTTGGGTTGTTTAAATAACAACATTCTTTTTGTCTTGGTGGTAGTAATTGTTACCTAGATTTGTCCAAATTTACCTGAAGGTTGACTTAAACAAAGATTTACCATACTGTCCTGGGAAATTTTGAAGCTCTTGTGGAGTAAACCTGCACAATGACATTAAATTCTCAGATAATGCTTTATGGTAATGCTATTATTTTAAACCTGGAATGCCTGAGAAATGCCATTTTGGCTTACTCTCTTCTCCCACAAGTCTTAAGATTGTCATACTTCAGTAAACAAGTAAATATGAATTTTGTATTTCTTTTGTATACCTGCTTTTGATCAATAATTGTGACTTTTGAGGAGTTAGTAAATTTTTCTTTTCTTTTGAAATCTAGGCCAGGACAAAGTTCTTTGAACTTAACACACATGAGGGGATAGCTTATGGCTGGTTTCTGATTCCATGCAAAAAGGGCAGATTGCAGATGGCTCTACAGACAAAAATACACAGTTAAACGAGAGAAGAATATTGTAGCTGAGCTATATTGAGACAGAGCAAATGAGACTTAAAACTAGTATTATTTGGAGTTAAGATTTTAGCCCGTAAAATGTTCCCCAAAACAGCCAAGTGGGTGGTGTACAGCAATCAGTAAATAAGAATAAATGAATTAAGTTAAATTAATGAAATGAAACCAAAAAAGATGACAGAAAAAATGATCTTGCGCAATGTCAGGTATTTATCTCAATGCGTTAGAAAAGGAAAACTGATTCACAGCAGATGCTGTGGCTTTTCCACACAGATTTGAAAGAGGTCTGCATTCTGCTGGCGTTAACTTAACCTAAGCCCTTATTTTTCTCTCCTTCTAAGTTCTTCCTGTCTCCACAATTACCAAAAGAGCTTAAGAAGACATATCAATTTTGGGGAGGAAATATCACAGAATGAGATACTACAGGCAGAAGAAAGCACATGCCTGTATGTTTTTTGGTCATTTTGTTTTACAAGACCACATATATGGAGAAGAAGTTTTTGTTAAGTCAGTTGGGACAGACGTGTCCTTCAATACACAAATTTCATGTTTTACGTAAGAGAGAAGAAGTATATGTGCAAATCAGTTCTGATGTCACTGAAAAGGAGACAAGGCCTGAGAACAGTTGGTGCTTCATGCTCCTGACATTCCCACAGCTAGAGGGATTGGATTGTGGGGTACACAAGACTGGAATTAATTTTGGCTATATCTAGGGTATAGTATAAAGCTATAGTTTGGTCAGATTATTTCCCTTTCTCCTAGTAGTATGCTCCAACCATTTAACGTACTGCTAGGATATACTCAAGCAGCTGCAGACAAGTTTTTGTAAAGTTGTCGATACCTTCATTACAGGCCCCGAACAAAGCCTAGTCTGTCAAAAATGAAGAATATCAATATACAGAATGCATTTTATAGTTGTATGGTGGCCTTCAGCAAGAAGTGAATTCAGTGAGAGAACAATAAATAAATAGAATATAGTAGCCTACCTATCAATAAAGCACAACTGTTCTTCTTCAAGATAGCTTGAAGTAATACTTGTGGTTTTTCTTCAGGATAGGTGTCTGCTGGGGTTCAGAGTTCTCTTTGGTCTTATTTAAATGATACTTTATCAGTCAGAAAAAATGGTATTAAGCTATAATATAATTCTGCTAAAACAGATTAGAATAAAGATTTAATATGCTTTTCTCTGTGAAGAATCTGATACCCACCATGTAGTGCTGTAATAAAATGGAAACAAATGAGCCAACTCGAAGTTATGACTCTCCATGGTTTTTAGGTCTCTCATACATTTTTATAAAACATATATGAGAATTTCTGAATTGTTAAATTTTGTGGGGTTTTTTAAATAAAATTGTGCTCCAACACATATCTAAAACAAAATTCTGTTTGCAGTTCTGTGTTCAGTGTGAAATACTAGTACTTCACCATGAATTCCCTGTCTGCTAAGCAAAATTTAAAATCAAATAACTATTTTATGTAAGTAAATATATGCTAAGATAATGATGTGTTCTTTATTCAGGAAGTGGCTGATCTTGCAGGTTAAATATTCTGTGCAAAAGTGGGGGTGTTTCTAGACATTGCTTTGTGGAGTTTTTTTTCTTTGTTTGTTTGGATTTTTTTTTGTAAGTACTTATTTATGTGAACACTAGCAAAATCTTTGTGTTGACAGGCATTTCTGAAACAACCTAAGTGTAGCTCCTAGTGTTCACAGAAGTGTAAACAAGATGGCTTATGAGTAATAAACATATAGCTCACCTGAGTAATAATGACTATGATTCGCCTCTGGTTCCATGCATCAAACTGGAAGTGGATTGCCATCATCTTCTCCCATAAAATTATTATTTTTTTCTTTGAGTAAGGCTATTGCAGGTTTGGGGATTTTGCTTGTTTTTAAGTGATGGAATGTTCATCATTACACTCCTACTAAATGTCTTTTCCTCTGAGACACAAAAAGCTGTCTAAAGAGAAGGTTATTAAGGGACGACTACCAACTCTTGTAATTTAAGTTTAGCATTTGGCATTCTTTGCCTTCCAACAGCATTATAAATGCTGGTAGTTTATTTTTACTCGTAAGTTATCTTTGCATCAGAACAAACATCCCTAAAATGCATTAGCCTTACAGCAAAGGAATGGAAACCTATGAAGCAGGAAGCCTTACAAAGTCTTCAGGGAAATCTTGAGTGCTTTTGAGAATGATTTATTTTCAAAGGGCTTAGGCAAAATCATCTCCAGAAAAGATATGAATGTTTCAGGCAATGTGCAGGGAAAAGACCTTGTGGCTCAAGAATGGACTTTGCCTTCTACAAATTATTTTGCTACAGCTGCAGAACCTTTGTATTTTTTACAGGCAGTCATTCACAGAAGAGCACAGGTTATCAAGGGTGTGACAGATTTACAAGCTTTAGATAAAGCATTAGAAACTGTAAGTCAAGGCAGTCTGTGAATACATTAGGCCTCTGACTGGATGAAACAGGTATTATAAGTGTAAGCACAGTATTTTTAGGTCAGAAATTCTACAGGAACAATGGATTCTGTTTCACAGTCTAGAGAGAGCACCAGTAGACATGGGTAGGGATAGTATTGCATCAGGGCTCCCAGAAACAAGATTGTCTCAGCAGGGCAAATGTTCCCAGTGATATGACAGGGGAAAATGGTGGATTCTTGATTAGGAGTGATACCTGAAGAAACCACTATCCCATAGGTAAAGAGCCAATTACAAAAAGCATATGTGTGGCTTGTGGTCAACATGTGAACATGATTATTTCTGCTCTGTGAGTCAGTCTGAAAAGTAGGAATTACTTTCCAGAGATCTCAGATCTCCTCTGCCTCTCTTTCTCTCTTTTCTTTCTGTTGAAAGAAGTAATTTCAGCCTAAAAACTATAGAAATTTTTGTTCTTCAATTTTTAATTTGTGAGCACAGTCTGCAAGTTCTAGATGAGAGCTTTTGTGGATGGTTATGCAAATGAGTTTGTTTGTTTGTTTTTTTTCTAAAAGGTGTAAGTGGGACCTTGAGAGTCATTTTTGAAAGTGAATTAGATACTTGAGAGAGAAAGTCTTGTTCACTGTTGGTGAGGGTTAGATTCCTAAATTAATGGCCCTTCATGGCTTTTTAATGATTTTCTTCCATATCATTTATAATAATCTTGAGATAAATATTTTAGATCTTGATAGGCATGTCCCTTCATTCTTTTCTTCCACTTTTCAGTAGCAGCTGTTTAGAGGGTAACTTTACTTGCCCAGATTCTTGTCAAATTCCTTGTGGCACTTCTTAGGTCAACTGGTATTTCTTTGTCCTTGCAAGTGAAGCAGATTACGTTCTCTGGACCAAATGCTGTTGCTACTGCAATAAAGCTTGTTGACAGTGTTGATATTTTTTAAGTTTTGAAGAATGACATAAAAATTGAGCTTTACAGAGGGCAAATTATTGAGCTCCTAATTTAGATTGTTATTACTCCATAAGAGTAAAATTTGAAAACTGTTAGCTGGGGAGAATAGGTAGCAGGTGTTGTGAAGCATAATGTAGGTCTATCCCTCTGAAAGCTCCTTAAGTTCTTCTGTTACTAGTTTCCCTAATCAGATATGTATATTTACTGCTGCTTAGGAGTACAAGATGGAGTTTCTTGCTTGAGGAAAATTGTGAGAGATGACCTGACACCAGTGTGTCTGGTTCTGATCTGTTGGCTCAAAAGCACTACGCAAAGATTTGGAAAGAGAAGTAAATATTACTATAGAGAAAGAGAAGTAAATATTAATATAACTGTTAAGATTTCAGCCTGAAATGTAGAGGAAGTGCAGTACAGCATCTTTAAACAGGACTTCCCTGTTACAAGAAAAGGTGAAGACATTCACAGATTATTTAAAATAGTCTTTCCTCCAACTTCTGTATGAAAATACATCTGTGTATGTGTGTGTGTGCAGGTGTATATTTATAAACACAAAAAAATATATGTTTTTTTTCTATAAAATGGCAATTACCAAGTTAGGAAACTAAGGAGCTGGAAATTATCGAGATACCTGAAAGCTACTTGATAGCTTACTACTGTATTAACCACAGTATACGTTTTTTTGAGTAGTAAATAAAATAGTTGTAAGATATTCCAGACAATTAACTGAATCAGCTCTACTGTTAGGGGTGGAATGAGGGCTGTATACCCCAGGTTCTTTTGAAGTACACATGGATGACAAATAGCAGGATGTTTCTCACTGTTAGTGGATGAATACAAAGTCCTGCAATATACATGGAGTTCTGCATCCTAGCATTCAGTCTTAGTGTCTTCACTCTCAAATATTTGTATTTAGATTAATTTGTAATAAAAAAAATAAACTTGGAAGTGTTGACTTGTGTATGTTTTGACTTGCATTTAAGCATTGTGACCACAATCCTTCACCATCCTCTTGATGAAATTTCCCACTTAATTTTCTTGTAGCAACATTGTGTTTTTGTATAGCTTTCCTTAAGTTTTGTTGGTAGAAATTGGTGGACCCTCAATTGCTTTCTACTGTTTAAACAATTTGCTGTTTTAGGGTTTGGTTTTCTTGCAAAGATCTTTAAAAAAAAAAAAGAAATGAAAATTTAATTGCAAAATGTGATAAGCCATGTCGCTATGTTCACCCTTCAGTAGATCATGTGAGAATGTTCTCTACAATTTTACCAGGTAAATATCACCCTATAGTTTCCCTCAGTAGACAAGCATTAGAACACACAGATTTCTTGAAGTGTGTTGGAATAACATATAAATTCCTAGAAAAAAACCATTTGTCTCATAAAAGTTAGGGGGAGCTGAAAATATCGTCTGCGGAGTTCACCAAGTTGAAGATGCAGTATCTTCCAACCTGAGCTAAGGTTGGCAGAAATTTCAAGAACCCTTCAAGATGTACAATCAAATAAGATTTATAGTCCTCCTTCTCTTGAAATCTGTTCATCAGAAATGAAGTCTCTTCCAAAACTGGAGAGCTTACAAACTTCATGTGGTTTTTTGCAAACATACCATACTTCTCTAAGAGTTAATAACTCAAAACTTTCAGATATTTAACCTGTTATCATAGACATAACTGATCATTTTCATTATGGAATGATAGGAATATTGTATACCATGATCAGCATAATGATTTTCACAAAAGTCATGAAATGAAGCATTTTAAGATACCTATATAATTTTTTTATTAATAGCAAGAAATGTCTGAGAGTGAAACAGATCTTTTCAGTGGTAAAAGTTTACTTTCTTTTATTGTCTTCAAATCACACAGAATAAATTACTCAATTGTTTAAAGATTTTGGACAAGAGAGCAGAAAGCTTTGTGGAGTAAAATGTCTGTTTCTTCTCTACAAGTAACTACTTGGATGTAAAGCTGTGAATTTTTAATTAATGCTGTCTTACCTTGGAACTAGTGTAGTTGAATAGATGTTCTGTTAACAGAATGACTACACAGGGAAATTTTTCAAAATTTTTTGATTGCAGGTAATTAATGATAGTGAAGTGTTCACTTGATAAAGGAAAAAAAACCACAACGAATTATCTAGATTTAATATATAGATTAATGTTTACATTTGATGTATATATTTAACTGTATAGATTTAATTGCAACCACTGTAGATGAAGATTTGCCTTTAAAATATAAATCCTAGTTTTCAGTCACAATCCCTCAAAAAATCTTAAGTTTAAAATATGTGTAAGATACAGAATATTATCATGCTATAGAGATGTAGTCACCCATTTCAAACGCATTGGAGTATATGTTTTTGATCCTTTGTGGGCAACTTCTTTACTGCTACTGTACTTCTTGTAACACAAACTGTGTCTTTAAAAGGAGAAGAAAAGAAGAAAAAAGGGTAGTATACTGTGTATGCCAGCTAGCCCCGGTTTTTTTAACACATGATTATTTTATTGGGGTGTACATTAATTAATCCTGAAATAAGATCCTGTGTGACATTCAAAGTTGTGTTGAGTAGTACAGAGTTTAAATATTTTAGTTTTACAACTCTGTTATGCTGGCAGCAAACAATAGTATCTCAGTGAAGTCAGCATATGAACACTGCTTGTGATGACATCTGGAAGGCATGTTTTATCTATAAGCACAGTTGTAGACAAATGAAAGCAGACAGATGTAAGGCTGGTGTGGCATCTTCGCCTCAAGCATTCTCTGGCTGTACATTTTCCAGTGTGTCAAAAACAGGGAGCTTTTTTCTGGAATAAAAACATTCTGTCACATCTGTACACCAACTACTGTGCTGCCTTCTCTGAGCTCTGAGGTGTAAAATGGTAGATATTATTCAAAATTTAACACAAAGCCAAATTTCAAAATGCTGAGAACTACCTGGGTGTTTGGAGTATGAGTCACCAAGGGACAATAAAAACCACAAATTATGAGCTTACATTTCTAGTCTTTTCAATACTGCCCGGTAGGGATATAGTTTTGGTGTTTATGGCAAGGATATGCAGATATTTCTAAAAGTACCTTTCACACTGATATTTCATTT
>VXBB01018607.1:153741-164662 GCA_013399915.1 Illadopsis cleaveri
CTGTGATTCTGTGAAATTAATACTGTTAGTAAACAGATATTGCAGTCTTCATTGACTATTATGGAGATTTGAGTTTTGCCCTGTTTTCTCATTTTATAATGACAGTTAATTGTTAATTCATTTCTATTTTTGTTGATCTTATTGGAGATTATATCAAAAGGACAGTTTTGTACAAAAGTAGAATACAGACTTGCTATTTTGTGTAGTAGCTAGTATGCTACTAGCATAAGCTAACATAACCTTTAACAAAATATGTGCTGATAACAGCTTAGTGCTGACCTGTCTTTTCTTTGCATGTTGACTGTGATGTTTTACTGTCTTATTATTATAAAGCTGTGAGGGTTTTATTTCTCCTCGATAGAGAAGCAGTGGTATACCTACAAAGATGATCTTTAAAGCTAGGGGTGGGGTTTTTGTGTTCAAAAGTATGATCCAGTGGTCTGGCATAGTTGATTCTGACTGACAACATATTTTGACAGTAGAACCTCAGAGCTGATGCACAGCAGTGGATACTGCACATCATCCCAGCCAAATTTTCAGTGTGGCTGACTGTGCCACAGTTGGTACTCGACCATACTTTGGGTCTCATTATTGTCAGACAGGTTGCTGCTTCTTGCATTACCATGGCATTGATTTCTGTTGAGCACAACACAGATGATATAGGGTCTTACCCAGAATCTGTTTCCAATCAGTTTGCCTCTAGTTAGTCTGAACTTTCCCTTACTGCTAACTTGCAGTGACACAAAACATCCACATAATACTGGGTGACTTGGATTCTGGGGACTCACAATGGAAAAATGCTCTTGGACCGCATGAGAGAAGTGAAGGGTTTTTTAATTCCCTTTTGTCATCACCAAACACCATGACTAATTTCCCCTTAATTTTTTTCTAAACAAAAAACCAATTCATTATACAGCTTTAACTTTACAGATGGGCTGTCAGGAGAGTTGAAAATCTGCTACACCTCATGCATTATATTAAGTTCTTCTTCTAGTATATAAAGATGTATAAACTTACACACACACACATTACTAATAGTAGAGTGTCATGCTTTTATGTTCCTTATCGCGGAATGAAACTAACCTGTGTCTTCGTCTGTACACTCAGCTCATTCTGCTTAGCTCAGCTGATAACTGTCAATGGTCTGGGAATTATATTTCTTCTCCCTTACGCTAAGTGACAAGCTCTCTTTTCTTATTGCAAAAGCAGATTTATTTTAATACATACTGTTATCATCTTGGTGGTACAAACCCATGCTTGCATACTTAAAATGTGCTCTTGTGCAGTCCACCAGCATCCAAGTGGTTAATTTAGGTCTTGTGCTTCCTCAGCTAAAAATCACCTCTACAGGAGATGATCTGCACTTATTACATCTAACAGTTCTTTCTTCTTATAATTTGCATTAAAGGTTGTTTTTAGGCAGAAAATTCTGTGTTCACTGAAGGATAAAAACAGAGATTAAGTAATGGACCGTCCAGGAAAAAGGTCACAATTTAAACTGTTTCTGCCTGAGTGTTCTAAGTGTAGGTATTTTCCTTTTTGACTTTCACATGTTTCTAGTCCTACTCGTTTCTTCTTTGTGCTGCTCTGAAACAGTAACAACTCACATTTATATGTCTGCAAGTGAGATGCACCTCAGCCTCAGTCGTCCCCATGGCTTGCAGAGTTTTATTGTTTTAAGCAAAATGCAAGCAATCTCTTTAAGGAGAACGATGTTGGATGGAAGCAACCCATAACGCAGTCAGGCATTCTGGCGACCCTCCATTTTATGAATGAGTGCTCAACTTCTATTGGTCTTGGCACATCTCTGGCAACTTTGGGAAGAGCATCTTATATGAGGTTCATTTTGTGTAGAAAGGTGTGGTCAGTCATTCTGCTTGGTACAAGGGACTAGATGGCCAGAAAATAGCTGAAGAAGTGTGAAGTAAGAAAAGTACAGCAGCAGGATCAAATTAAGGAATAAGGAATAAAAAGTTTATAAATTATAGTATTGCTGTTATATTTATACTTTATCTAATGAGACACTTCTAGGATTCAATTAATCCACTGTGGTTCAGAGATAACTGGGGATGCAGCTTAGGAAGAGTATTACACCACTGAATTGTACTTATCTCTTGTTAATTAATCTGTTATTTATCTGCATTCCCATTCACTTTGCCAATGTGATAGGGGAGGTTTTTTGGTGTGTTTTTTTTGTTTGTTTGTTTTGGGTGGGTTTTTTGTTTGTTTTTTGTTTATTTTGTTTTGTTTTTTGTTTTTTGCCTGTATGAAATCTCAAGATATTTGGACATTATTTTCGTCAGGGAGGAGCTGGATGACTTTGTCTTTCCTATAGCAGTGGATATGGATGTCGCCATAGCTCAGGTAGGGCAGCTCCCTTCAGACACACCTGCCTTTCCTTCACACACAAGGTGTTGTCTAGACTGGACCTGATTTAAGGTTATCTGGATCACTGAGGGAGGGCAAGCAAAAAGACTAGGCATGTTGTGAGTCAGGTAAAACATGATTTTGGAGTAAATTTCTCTTGTTTGCTGTATTGATGATGGTATTTCATTCCAGAGATTTCACTCATTTTTCCTTCATTGCTTTGCTTTCATTGTTTTACTTTTAAAATGTTTACTAGCCATATTGCCAGCCAGTGGGTACAGACTCACTGGGACCAGAGGATGCTTTTGATCCTTTAAGAATTCCTAATTGGTTTGTATGATACATTTGGCAGAAGATTTATCCAAACCCATTAATTCAATACTGGTAAGGAAATGGACTGTAATGATGGTAAAGATTGTTATCAGAGAAAGGGTAAATACATTTGGCATACATCCTTGTGCTCATTATTTGCACAAAAATATCAGTAGGACTTCGACAAGGGGCATGGGAGGATTTGCCACCATGTGTCCTTGTAGAGGAAATTATTTTCTTTTGAATTTTCAATAAAGAGTTCAAACATCAGAAGATCTTTATACTTACAAAGCCCCGCCATCTCTACATATGGAATATGGAGGTTAAAATTGCAATATGAATCCTGTGGCAGTCCCTTATAATTCTGAAGGGAAAAAAAAGTAATAATTTGAAAAGAGTAAATTTTTTTCCCAGAATGCATAGCTGAAAAATTTCAGAATTCTGAGTGGTTTTGAATAATAAGAGATCTGAATCTAATCAGAATAGATTTTTATGATTAAGACACAGAAAATTCTAGTTCTGTAATCAAGTGAAAATAAAGTAATATATGGAGACCTTTTACTTGGAGATACTTAAATAAAATGTGAGTTAGTAGGGACAGTCTTCCAGCCCTTGTGCACAGCATAAGAAAACTAAAGCCTTGAAGCTCTGTGTTTGGTGACACAACAGCAGGTGAAAACACCTTGGATTTCTATCAGACCTGAGTGCACTTGATGTTGAACCCTTCTTGGAAGGAGCCCAGAAGGACTATTTCTACCTACTTTGGCCCATGCAAAATTGCCACATATGCTCGCTAGTAGTTTCCTCAGGCCAAAAAACAGAATGTCACTTAGGCAGGAGAAAAGGGTATACAAAATACGTTTATGCAGAAAAGTATGCATTTGGGTCTCAGGAAGGGCACAGGTTGAAGTTTGCTCTTCTGTGATAATCCAAGGTAAATCTGAGGGAATGACGTTTCCACTGGCTTCATTAATATCAAATTTCACTCCCAATATTTTTTGCATGTTGTCACTAAGTAAAATCTTTAGCAAAGCATATAGGTATGGCTCAAGAATTCTTCCTAGAGATCTAAGTGCTAACTGTATGTGAATACTGATAAACTGTATCTTTGATGTTTGTTTCCCTTAGCTTCCTAATAGGTGCTTGAATTAATTGTACATGTCTTGCTAGATATTGTTCACAAGAAAAGTCTCTGTTTTATATGAACTTTACCTATGATTTGCCAGTATTTTTAGTAGTGTTTGCACTCAAAAACCCCTTTTAGCAAACAACTCCAAATGATTTGGATTCTATCAGACTTGAACAATAGCAGTGAGTATATTTACATGCTAGATAGTAATATTTCAGTTAAGAAATTTTATATTCAACTGCAGCAGAAAAAAAAACTTAAGAAGAATAATGGACTCTACAGCTGTGATGTTTATGAGGGTGAGATGAAATGATCTTTATTTCTGATATATAAGATAGCAAGATTTTCAAGATCATATATAGTTTTAGTCAGCATTTGGTCAGTGTCTACCCAGACTCCCATTGCCAAAAAATGACAGATAAGCTGCAGCAAAGCTAATTGTACTAAAACTAAAACATCTAATTGTTTAAGAGATCTCAATTTTTAAAAGAAGATTAAATCTTCAGATTTTTTTTAGTTACAAGTAGTCCAGTTATCTAAGATACAGATTTTAAGATGTCTTTAAAATGATAGTTGTACTATAGGCAGTTGGATTGCTTAAGGAACTGAGCAGTGATAAGTATTAAAAGAATTCTTAACACTGAAGAGTAGTTAAATATATATTGTTTTAGCTTTGATTTTGAATTCATAATTAGTTGCTATTAAAATATATATTTTACTGTTTATACAAAATCCAGTTGCCAGTATGTTTGTATTCTTGATACTTGTCTCTATAGATGTGTTCATTTGCATTTGTAATTTGAATCCAAAGCTTTAGGATGCAACCTCTTCTTACTGTGTCGTGTAAGTAAACATTTAAGCCAATGCTGAAACTTATTATCAGGACATTTTAAATATATTGTTATGCCTGAACTCCGTTCTTACTGAATCTTTTTACACCACTCAGTGATTTTTAAAAAATTAAATGCAGTTAGTGTTTTCCGGACTTAATATTTTCTTCCAAAAGCAGAATGAAATTTTTTAACTTTTCTGCTGCCACCTGCATTATCATCATTTAACTTTACAGTAAGAAACCTGCGCTCATGCCTACTGTTCATGGAAAGATCTGGGGAAGAAATAAGAGCTAGCAAAATGAGCATGCAATTTCACTTGGCATAATTGCTATTAAATTGGAATGAAAACTTCGAGCTTCCTATCCAGTTAGTTGTCCTGCATTATTTATCGAGTCACTATTTGACACTGAAATTGGGAACATGGGCAGACAGTAAAGTGTGGGTGCTGTATACCGTGAGTCTTGTTAGAAGACCTATCTGTGTGTTTAGGAGAAATTGTGCAGTATGATGATTGGGCTGATCTGAAACCTGGAATAATTAGTAAATTTGCTTAGGATGGGCTCTACTCCTGTATTTAGTTTGCAAGCTCTAAATTCAAAAGTTGTGTGATTTTTCAAAATCAAAACCACACATAACTTTACTCTTCTTTAGTGACCACAGAAAGCTAACAAATGAAAAATTTTAAGAACTTACAGGAATATGACACTGAGAAACATCTCCTAGTATAACTTTAGGAATTGTGAGGCTGTCAGTATCATGCCATCCTTTAAGTTCTCACAGCAGTACAGTAGAGTACAGGCTTTAGACACTGTTCTTTCCTTTTGAGCAGTGACTCTCAGTGTAGTTTTCTGCTGCATTGTAAAATATTCCCAACATGAATCCTGAATTGCACTGAGGAATGAGGATAAAAGACAATGTTTGGTTTATTAATTTCTAGTGGATTAGAACTACAAATGTTTGCCATGTTTTTAATTTGAGAAGTAGAGAGAATCACATCAGCTTTTAATTATGCGTTTTGTGTAATGCAGCCCTGAATAGAGCAGAGCAAAATTAAAATTGTGGATCAAATGCTAAATCTGAGTAGTGACTGAAGTGAGCTGTAGTGTAATGCTAATGGTTTTGCGTCTTCTGGCATTATGTCAATAATAGCTCTAATCACATTAAAGAGAGAGCCCATTAGCTTATTCTCCTCGGCAGCATGCACCATAGCAACATATTGTGAGCCTTGAAATAACTGGAAATTTCTTTCCAAAGCATTGCTGTCTATGACTTAAGGAGGGTGTGGTATTAAGCCTCATCATAAAAAATCCCTAAACCTAGGAAAGCTTTCTCTGTATCTACTTAATTAAGCCTCTGTTAGCTGCCATTTAATTTAAGAAGTTTAATTTCTACTTGTTGCCTGATTTAGATGGTTTTAGTGAGAATCCATGGCAGTTTTGTGAGACAGAGTGATTCTCAAACTGACCGTACCTGAAAAATTAGCTTTTACAGGATTTGAACTTGAGGGCAGGGACTTTTTCAGTCACGTTTATTAAATGATTTTTCTGCCAACCTGTTCTAGCATGTGTCATTGCTTTTATGTTATTACATCTGCATAGAAAAACTGCAATCGTATTGACCAGCCTTCCCTTTTTACCCATTTAGCATTCCCGTCAGAATATACCATAGACTAGATGGTTATTCATAATGAAAACCGACCCAAACCAAACAAATCCAAAACAACAGTAATACATGCTTTTATTCAGTCAGACTGATCCAGAAAACTCAGCTTTTAGATTCAGTTATGCTGGAAAAATATTTTGAGATTCTGTGAAGATGACAGAATTGTTCACAATCTATACCAGAGAATAAACTGAATTCAGAGTAGAGAGGCAAATTCTGGCCTTGAATGCTCACATGTATGTCTTGTCAACTTCAGCAGAGACTGTAAGTCTTTGTGTGTGCTGGGAAAATTTGACCACTGTATTCCTAGACCTTTCTCTACTGGCTCAGCTCAACAGCCAATGATTTCCTCCATCTCCCACCACAGGCTGCTCATCATGGCTCATACAACCTCTTCTTCTCTAGCTTTTGCTATTAGATATAGTCTACGGTTTGTTGGCATCTCTGTTTCTTTTCAGGTCTCAGTTGAAAACATTGCTTTTACCTGTGTGTCTTAATTTCTCCCTCTGCTGTTATTTACAGTTTCAGTGTAACATTAGAATATAAGTCTGTGCAGCATTTTAGGATACAGCTTTTTTGAAAGAGGCTATACTAAATAAAACCCTGTTTTATGTCTGCACAGAGAACTATATCCTGGATATCTCCCTAATATATCTATAAATCATTTGCCACATAAATGACTGATTCCATTTGATGCCAATTTTTGTTTCACTTACTGAGTTTGTAGAGTGTTTTATTTCTTTTGCATCACAAATAGTATATTACCAGGAAAACAACAGACACTTGAATTGAATCAGCAAGAAACAAGTGTTGTAGGGAGACCAATCTGCAAGATCAGGTTGGGCATTCTCATTAGCTTGCTTTATCCACTTGAAGGAATTAAGTTAATTTAACCGTATTTTGTGTAATTCACATTCAGGCAGATAGCAGAAGAAACAAAAACAAGGATCTGAAAGGTCCAATCCAGAATGCATTTACACACATGGATGGCCTAAGTGGATGCAATTGTGCTGGTTTGCCTCAGAAATATTCATGGAGACTGAGCATGGTTCAGCTATGGCTTAAGTCACACACATTTTGATTAGTTGAAACTTTTTACCCATTTGCATTCATCTAACAATTAAAGTGCAGAACAAAAGACAAACCCTATTGTTTTAAATTAAATATGCAGTGTTTAATGTGGTACTTGAAGTCTGATTTTCCTTCTTATACTTGTGAAGAAATCATATCTTGCTTATTTATTTAAACCAAAATAAATATAATGCTTAACAAGCAAGTTATTTAAAAAGAATATTTGCTAGGGAAGGGAATTTTATTCAGTTCAGCTAAATTACCAGAATTTATTTTGAGGTTTTTAAAGTACTTACTATTTAATACAAAATTGAGGTTGTTAGAAAAAATACTTGATAAAACAATATGCCCTGACAAATAATATGTTATGAAATTCTGCAAAGTACTACACTCTTCATATTTCTGCAATTTCTTTATCAACCAGATTTGGTTTATTTAAGTGAAACAGTGAGAATAAAATTATTTTTTACCTGCCACATGCAATAATTCTACCTATCAAAAATGAAATATCAAGGCAACCAAATAATGCCAAGCATGTGTAAGATTTCTAACTGGTATCACTTTTATTGTCTTTATGGCCCAAGCCTTTTCACTAATGTATTGGTTCAGGAGATCCAAATCTGTCCTAGGGCTTGCAAAGGAAAAAAAATCACTAAAGAAAAGGAAGTTGGAGGAATTTACAAAAAGCATGTCAGTGCAATAATGTTATTATTTTCTACTGACATGCGTACAAAATGCAAGCAATTCTTAGGCATCATTAGTATGTAACACTGAAATACTGATATCTGATACCAGTGCCACTGATATCAGTACCATCAATATCACTGAAATACTGAACTGATATCAAGGTTCACATTTTCAAAGGGATCTCACCTTGGGAGGGAAGAGGAAAAGGGTTGGTTTACTTTGTAGCCGTATATGATACTGGTTCCCACTGCCTACTTGTCATACTAAATGTATTCCTATGTGCTTAAACTTTAGATGTGCTTTCAAAAAGGTGTATTCTCTGTTTTAGATTTCTAACATGAGTATGTCTTTGAATGACTTTTAGACCTCCCTAACTCCTTCTGTGTAGAGTTGATAGAAAGGAGAGCTCCTGCTGCCCCCCTTCTCTGCGCACTTGTAACTCTCTTGCTGTCATTGGCTTTACATATGCTACATGCAGTCACTAGTGAATAATAAGAAAAGCATCTATCCTCTCAAAAATGTGGTCAGTGAAACTCATAAAATCAGAAAAAATTCTTTCATGTTACGTCATTTTGACAGTAGATCGCTATTTTCCTTTTATTTTCAAAGTTTTGAATTTTTAACTGCTGTGTCATTTGCCACGTAACTTTTCTAATGATAAGCATTTTTACTCACCACAGTATTTCCACACTTAGGTCTTGGTGCGTATGCATGAGAGCCCATACCAAAATACTTCATTCTTATTGTATTGCTAAGCATTCCAGATTCCTACACTACTACCTCGTTATCTGTATTGATAACTTGGAAATATTGTACAATTTTGTGGGAGATGTTTTGTAAAATGTTTGCAGAAAGTTGCATTGTTTCTTAATTATTTTTTGATTTGAAGTGTGTATGATTTGAGCCTGTGTGAGGACTGTTTTACAGCTATTGCTTGAATGTAGGGTTTATTTTTATTTTATCTTCCTATTGTGCATAATAACAGCAAAGTCAATATGCTTGAATGCCTCATTGTATCAGTATCTGATAAGCTTTGGACATCTGGATGGAGTGTTAATGACAAAAGATATATTTTTGGCTAGATAAGCTTATTCTAAATTAATTTTATGTTGCATCATAGATATAGATTTTTTTTAAAAATAGAACATCTCAATAATACACTTTGACAGTCTTTGTTACTGACAATACCATCAGAATTAAACCTACAGAAAAAGGACAGACTGTAATGCAGTGAAAACTCAATGTATTCATTTATCAGTCAATAGTGGGTAAAGGACATTGCAGGCCACTAATGCCATCAGCATGTTTTCTATTGATACTTGGCCTCACTATGCAAAGTGTACTGCAATCTAGTCTGATCCCAGAACACGTCTTTCCTGACTGATGTCTGTATTTTGTGTCTGCAGCTAAAAATTAACTGATTTGGGTCACATAAGCAGTTTTACATCAGAATGCATCATTTGTGCAGTTTTACATCAGCAAGTAGTTGCATTAGATGCTTATGTAATGTGCAAGAAATTTGAATTTTTGAAATTTCGAATTTTTAGCATTCTCTCTTTTAAACAAAAGAGAAAAGGTAGTGGATGGGTTAAGCCCTGTGAAGATAGTCAGTTTGCTATGCTTCCAGCATTTTTGAAATGATGTTTGGACAAATTTTTTAGGTATGTAAGTGGATTTATTCTTAGGGAAATAGATAAAATGGAGATGGAAAAGCAAATCTAGAAAAGTGTCTCCTCCCTCTCTTCTTTCTCTTCTTTTTACTCTAATTTTCTCTGGTTTTCTTTTGCTTCCTCCCTCCTTGCTCTCCATCTTTCTTCTCTTTTTCTTTCATTCTCTCTCTTCTTTCTGTCTTTCTTATTCTCCCTCCCCCTCCCAACAGATAAAATACCAGCAGTCATGCACTGTAGATTCATAAAAGGTGGGAATATTTCTAGCTCTCTGGCAGGTAGAAGACATTGTTATGGGCTGAATACACTTATATCTGAATAAATTCCCAGGGAGGCTGAGAGCAACTGACATGGTAGGTATGTAAAACCATGTAACTGACATCAAGGCCTGTTGCACTTGTGTAGCCTTATTGAATCAGTGGAGCGCTCAGTCCCCAGTGAGGCAGATGTCACTAGCATCTGCATTCCTGACAAGCAGATACACCTGAGGTTCAAGGGACACTTACGTACTTATGCTGAGCTGTGCGTCACCGAGGCTTCATCACCGGCTTTGAAAAGTATATTTTTTGAAAACGAAGACAACACCTTTATATGTTGATTAGATGTAGAGGAAGGATTCATTGGAGAGCAAGTTCTGGTGTGTCTGTTCAAGTATCATGAGTTCTGTGCTCATATTCCAAATGAGACTGGTTTTTCTTATGATAACCGACACTAATTAATTTCAAAATACAAGAAGGCGATTTTGACTCTTGTGTTTTCTCTGAAGTTTATCTTAAACATGGTATAACATCTCATCCCCCTTCTCTCTTTCTTCCATTGTCAATTAGTTTTGTCTTGTTTCAAAGCCGTGTATGGCACAAGACAGGAGAAGGACTTTTTTTTACTCCAAGTATAATAACATTCAAGCTACAAGACAAAATGCAAGCCAGATAAACAAGGTGATGGAAGAGCACTATCAAAAGCCGCTGTATACCCTACAGACAAACACAAAAAACCCATACATAATCAAGTCCAAGAAAAAATTACAATTCTTTCAGGGAATTCTGCCTCACATTCTTTGACTAGACAGCTTTTATCTGGCCAGTAAAAATGATGTGATGATCAAAAACTTCAAATAATAGGTAGCATTGTCTAAAAAATGTAGGCAAAATGTATGGAATGTGTGTATATGTATATATGTGCAATTACTTTAA
>VXBB01018607.1:173539-186953 GCA_013399915.1 Illadopsis cleaveri
CTTCTGTTTTAATGCCCTTAGACTTAGCACTTCAGAACCTCCATTCACCACAGTATCCCATCCACGTCTAAATATATCTCCCAAAACATTCAATATGTGTTTACTAATTGTGATCAGGGTAAAATTCTAGTGCTGTGCTTGTGGGACATTTTTTTATCAGAAGCTGTATTTAAGTGATGATACACAGTAATTTATTTGTTCATTCTTCTGTCAGTGTAATTTACAAGGCAACGACAGATAAACATAGCTATACATGATTCATTTACAGTGACACAATGGCAGATACACAGAGCAGAACCCTGCCTATGAGATAAAGTGGACTGAGTGACTTATGCAGTAATTAGGGGATAATTGTCATTAACCTCGCAAACAGTAGTTTACCCATATTGTTTAAAAGGCTCCAGGATGCATAATGACAAGGTAATCTGTCAAAGCGCTAGGGGGAAATATTAATAAGATTTGTGCAAGCCTGGATAGAAAATATGCAGAAAGCAGCCACATTAAGCTAATTGGTGGATGAATATACACTTGTAAAAGTGCTTCTAATGGCACGTTTGCTGCTCTCCAAATGACTACTGTTAATGTGGAGAAGTGGGCTGCCTAGAAAGTCAGGACTGCTGGGACAAGAGGGTATTAAGACATGAAGGTACAGTTATTACTTTGTACACTGTAATATAATTTCCCCACTTTCTCTTGCATTTCACTGCCTCTAATAGGTTCAAACTGATAGCTCTCTTCATGCCCTTTTATATTCCAGTGACCTTTGACTCCTTGGTGTCACTTCTGTACCCTGCTGTCTCCCTTTTGCATCACATTGCCCCTCTATGACGCACCTGTGTTTTATTGGTGCAAATTTTTTCGGTAAGCAATTAAAAAAAAAAGCCTCATTAAGATCTTGTAGTATATATTGCAAGTAATAATGCATAGTCCCCTAATGAATAGTAAGATGGAAATCAATCTCCTGATTCTGCTGCCATTCATATATCCTGCATATAGTACAGCTGAATCCCCTTACTGAGACACAATTTGGGTTCAATCAGAAAAGCAAGCATGTAATGAAATCCAATTTATAACTCATTGGCACTTTCATTCCAGTGTTTACGGCCTTGTGCAACTTCTCAATTCCTTACAATGCTCCTGGTTAGGCAAATTTTTACTTAGTTGGAAGTTTTACTGACAAGCCCAGAAAGACTCAGCTTTTTTTGGTTATGTTTTCCAGTTGGGGTTATGGTTTTAGTCAGTTTAGATTTAAAGTGAGGAAAGGACCATCTGATAATTTGATTTGACTTGACTGGTTAGATGTCTTGCCCTGCGTTTGATGCAGTCCATGTTAGTAGAGCGATGATATCAGACATGATTTGTTTATATTATTGCATATGAAAAGTCTTGGCTGAAGAGAGGCTGGGTGTCTCCTATGGCTGTGTGTTTTGCAAATACAATACCTTATGAGTGTTCTTCGTGAATATTTCTTGTTTCTCATAAAAATTATGTGTCATTCTTTCAGTGTTAGTGAAACTGAGGCTCTGAAAGTGCTTACTACACTTACTGAAAGACTGGTAGAGCACAGAAAACCAGAGAAAATATAACTTTACTTCTCAGTAAGTTTTGCAGCACAAAACAGTAAAAGCACACGTGATTTTTGGTGACTGATAGTATCAAAGCAAATTCTTTTATGTACTATAACAATAATGGGCAAATATATATGGAAAAATTGTTGAAAACGAGAATGAAAATCAATCACTGCTATAGCTGAGTGCATGATGGTTATTTCTAATCCACTTACATGCAAAATTGTGATCTGAAATTATTTTGTAGATGGAATTATTTCGGTGGCTTACCATGTTCATGTCTCTGTTTACATGCTATCTGAAAAATGCCCGTGGCACCTCATGCACTCTAAATTTTACACACACACCATGTGCTTGGTGGTTTAATTACCTCTAGTAACCATGTTGGCCTAAGGACAAACACGCTGTTACTTGCCACAAATTAATGGCAAAGCTTCTTCAGATACTTCAATGAATTTTCCACTCTAGCAGGTTTTAAGAAGCAAAGGTGTCAAAATATTCTCTGTACTTTGGGTCCAAGGTTATGGATTTCAAAGCCGTTTAAGAAATTTGAATAAACAATTTCTACAAAGTCTTGATATTCTACCATTTCAGGAAAGTTGAGAACAAATGCTTCCCCTTTAGTGTGCGTTAAAAATATTTTTGTAAGCAGGTACCGTAAAGTCTATTTTCACCTCACATTAATTTCTTGTTTCCGGAAGTCTGTTTGGCATCTCAACCAGAACAAATGGTATAAAGGAATAAATGTTGGTGTTTGAAAATTTCTGCAGTTCTTGGCATGAGAAGGACAAAACACTTGGGAACTGTCCCTAGTACTTCAAAATAAATGAGATAAGGAGAACTGCTAAAATATTGCTTTGAATCTTCTTAAAGCTTAAAGTGTCAGTTTGTATCCATTGTAACAGGAGTTCTTCTGTCATCAAATAGTGGCATCTTTTGCCTTTTAACACTTGTCACCGACATGACGGTTGCAAATCGAAGCAAATTTTGTTGACATCATAGTACTTGGTCCTGGCTTTGGCTGGGATAAAGTTAATGGTCTTCTAAGTAGCTGGTGCAGCTCTATGTTTTGGATTTATTATGAGAGTCCTTTGAGTAACAGTGATTTCTAGTTGTTGCTAAGTAGTCCTTACCCTAAACCAAGAACTTTCTCCCTATCTCATGCACTCCCAGCTGCCAGGTGCACAAGAAGCTGTGAGGGACCATGACCAGGACAGGTGGCCTGAACTGGCCAAAGTTATATTCCATACCCTTGAGCATCATGCCCAATATATAAACTGGGGGCAGTTGGCTGGGAGGGGCCAGTCATTGCCTGGGGATAGTCTGGGTATCAGTCAGCAGGCAGTGAGAAATTGTATTGTGCATCATTTCTTTCTCTTGGGCATTATTCCTCTCTCCTTTTCATTTCCAGTAATATTAGTATTTTTTTTAGGGTTTTTTTTTTAATTATGAAACTGTTCTTGTCTTAACCCAGAAGGTTTACCTTTCCCCTCCAATTCTCCTACCCATTGGCGCCAGAGGGAATAGTGAGTAAGTGGCTGTGTGGTGCTGTGGGCCAATGGGGGTTAAACCACATCAGTTATACCACTGTGAAAACTAATAAATACAAGATCAGACTCTGGTTGTGCTTAGATTTTTTTCCTCTGAGTATGGACAGATATCTGCTGTTAAAAAAAAACTTGTCTGGCACCCAAATACAAAGAGAATTGATGTAGTTGCTATGATTAAATAAAGCTCAAACTGTTGTGATTAAATACATTGTAACCCCACAGTGATCTATTACAATTTTAAAAATAAAAATACTGTGTAGAGTGTTACTCAGGAAAAAAATAGTAAGTGTCTTGTGAATTATACATATATACATATTATCTGGTCCATAATCATCCATAACAAAGTGAATATTTTATCAAAAGTCAAAGAACATGTTTTAAAAATCAGACAAAGCATTTAAAACTAGTGTCCTTGCATCCTAATTGTTTCACTGGAGTTCCAGAGGTGAATACACATTCATGAAAGGGGAAAGAGGTCAAATCACTGTTTCTTTTCTGAAATCAGTAAGAGATATTACCCACAGTCCCCATGGCTGCTTTATGGTTGGCAAATGACTGTCTTATCATTTTTCAAGGCAGTGCTTTCAAGGGCATTTTAAGATTGATGAACCTGAAAAATGAAAAGGCATGCTGCAATTGGGATACACTATGAGGAAGTTCAGTCCCCAAAAGCAGTCATGTGTTCAGGATCCAGTGTTTTCATACCACTCCATGCAGCTTAGTCCAGAACCAGCACCTCAGCAGGTTGCTTATGCAGGGAGGGGTCTGCACTCCTGGCATGCATCTTTGGGATAAGATATGAAACAGAAGACCTGCATACTTTTGGTCAATAAAGACCCTGAAGGCCATTAAGCGAGAGTGTGGGTGGTTAACGGCGGTGTCCTGGCCAGATTTCCGCCGTGATTATTGCATTCCATTGCCTTATGTTTCATCCGCAGTTTCAGCAGGACATGGTGTTCCTCACTTTCACTCCAAAACTGTTGAGCAGTGCTCCTGTGCGTTGTTACACAGCTGCTGTGCTCCACCATGGTGGTACACCCCCAATATATATTCACACAGATTTGGCTCCACATCATGTTTCAGGGCTAAGTTAGGTCAAAATTATTTTCCAGCGTGGTCTGTGGAATTACTCCAGGTTTATAGTGCAATTACTCTTGCTCCAAAGTGCAGCCAGATTTGCCCCAGTATCTAAAATATCAGTTCATAAAGTTTGCAAAGGTCTTTGGGGATCCTTTTGGTCAAAACAAAAAGCTTTTTGCTGCTGAATGCATAAAGAGATGTGGCAAAGAAAGAGGAACCACGGCAAGTACTGTTATAAACCTGGCAGCAAAATAAGCATGTAAGTATGTGTGTATACATATATGTATGTATGTATATATGTATGTATGTATATATATATATATATATACATGTATGTAAGTAAATAAAGTCCCCTTAATGCTACTCTTCATCTGAACACACACTGTTGGCATCATTCTCAGTGTTACTTTGGGGAGAGACAGCAGCATTTTCTTCTGTAGCATGCAGGTATCCTCATGCCTACCCTGTGTCTTTGGGGCAAGGCAAACAAGTGGTAAGAGAAAGGAGGTGCCAGAAAGGAAGCATATTTATCAGTTCTAGCAGAATGGAGGCTGCAGTGAAGTCAAAAGACAAAGACTTTCATTATTGACTGAGAACTCAGTAGTGCTGCACTGTTTGTTCCTGTTGCAGCAGTAAAACTCAAGGAAAGGACTGTTGACACTTAAACATGCTTTTTTTCAGATGATTTCCATTGGTGAAGGGAGGCTGGTGGGAGGTGGATGAGAAGTGACAGTTGAGGGGAAAAAAATTCCACCATGCTTCTTTGCAGACTTAGTGTGTAAAATCTCATATTAGTTGCACATGTGAAATCACAGTGAACAAGTATGCACATCTTTTCTTCATGTTTAGAAGAGCAAAGGTGAGCGAGATTCAGCATGGTAAAACTCTTATCAGGAAAATGAGTATCTGATTGCATGTGTGAGTGTATATTCCTGTGGAAAACTAGATAGAGGGCTCACTTTGGTCCTACTGAGGTCAGTGAGAGTTAGCCAAAATGTGTTAGAGATGTTGCACATTGTCCCCTCTGTACTAATGTGAGTTGGTGTGCTGCTGCACAGTTTTGGTAACTTTTACCCCAGAAGTAGTAGGACTACCCAGAGTGTAACAGCTTGAAATTTAATTGTGCAGCAAAGAGATGCTTCTGGGAAATTCAGCTAAGCAAAAAACAACAAACACTAAATCATGGAAATTATGAAGTTTTTTCCCTATTAGAAACAAATATTGATTTTTTTTTCTGTCCACACCCTAATTAAAACCATCCTGTGCAATTATAGTATGACCAAATTAATATATTTCAGTATGCTTTTCAATTGTTACAGCTGCATTCAAAATGTTTGTTTGCCATCAGCTAGAAAATGCACAGCTCCTTAAGAAGAGCTTGTAGAAGAAAAATTTGTGATAAACTCTGAGCTAGCCTAATTATTTAATCAAACGTATCTCTGCAATATTTTGTAACAAGGAAACTTCACTGATATGCATCAAAAGCCACAATTTAGATGCATATGCAAACTTACTAAAATATGAAGCCTAGCAATGATTTTTTTAATCTGTGTAACTCTGAGTGATTCCCAGAAGTTATCACAGTACTGCCTGAAAATAATCATTGAGTGTTTCCCAGAACACAAACCTAGTTTCAGAATCAATCTAACTATTTTTTAACCTTTCTGTTAATCTCAGCCTTGTACAGGCATCTCTCACTGTGTATCCAGTCAGGTATATATATATACATTTTTCCTATCCTAAGAAGTGAATCAGTAAATAGAATAGAAGTGCAAAAAGTCAGTGTTGTATATGTACACACACGTGTTTCTCTGTGTGTAGACATAGAAAATTTCTGCTTGTAATGCAGTCACAGCAGTCATAGGAGCTTCTCACACAAAATGAGAATTTAAAATAACTGATTTCATAACAAAAGTTCAAAGTTTATAGTGTATGTTTATAGCATATACTTGTGTAGACTGCCCTTATTTTCTAAATGGGCAGTTTTTAAATTGGAAGGTTTTGAAACTGAATTGAAAGATTTAAAGGCTGAAGGATTTGGGAAATGTAGTCTCACCTTCTCAATCCTCCCCAGTTAAGCTCCTAAAAATCAGAGTGATCTTTGTGTCCATCCTCTGTTGTAGCTGTTTGTGTCATTCAACATAATCATCTTGATACCACCATGTGTTCTTCTTGACCCAGAAGTTTAAGATAAGATGTACCCTAACATATCCTGACACAGACCCTCTCTTCCTAACATACAGTCAGCAAAATTCAGGAGGCAGGTTCAGGATGATAAACCATGACATTACTTTACAGATCCAATGTCGTATGTGTGTATGTGGGTCTGTTTATTCAAATAATAGGCTTGAGTGTGTGGTTAGAGTTAGAAAAGGTTATGGGTTATTGTCTTGGATCTTTAGAGGTCAGTTTAATATTGGTTAAAGATTAAAAGATTTTCTTCAGCTGAAATTGTAAGAGATCCACACAGTAAAATAAAAATTAATAAATTTAATAAATAAAACAAAATAAAACAAAGTACAACTAAATAAAACAAAATAAAACAAAATAAAATGGATTAAATTAAAAATCAAAAGAAGGCAGTTTGGACATGGAAGGCAGAGCATCAGTGTATGATATACAGCTTGGGCTTACTTGTCTCCTGCCTGGCTTAGAGCTGTGTGCATGCAGTGGTATCTCTGTACTCACTGACTTCCTTGTACACATTGTCACTGGAGGCTTGGCTTAATCAGCTGTGAGCTGAAAAAAGTAATATAAATTGGAACCTTTTGTCATGAAGTATTTAAATGTTGATATGCTTTAATGGCTTCGGGGAGAAAATTTAGCATGAGAGATTGTAAGAAACAAGAAATCGATTACATGTAAGAAAGGACTTGAACCTCTAATCAAGTATTACCATATACAGAAAGATCCCTAGCTAGTTATAGCTAAATTCAAATGGGATAATGGTTAGATTTTTTTGTTAATTTTAAGTTTTATCAAAAAATAACATTCCTATTCACTCTTTATCTAGTTATGCATAATACATGCTTACAATGTTTTATGGAAAGCTTTCACTGTGTAAATATTGAAGCATATGCAAGACAGTATCCATAAGCAGTGAGGGTTTTATGGAATATAGGCATCTGCTTATTTCTCTTTACTTTTGTTGGGCGAAAAAGGCCAGAAAACTTCTTACTGAAAATTAACAAGATTAGGTAACCCCATGACTATCACACCCTTCACTCCCAGTTTCTCTGATCAGTGGGACTTAGCAGCTGCTGAAGGTCTGGTGCTCCTCATTGTAAATTCTTAAACAAAATGAAACAAAGGGTGGCGGTGTCTCATCAAGAGATAACTCATGTAGCTAAGTGCCAGCTTTGCTCAGTTAAGATGTGGAATAATTCCCTGAAAGGAACCTCTGCATTTAGAGGCTAGCCTGCCTGTTCTGTGTATGCAGAGAGCTGGCTGTGCTGCCATAGGGAGCGACTGCGACACCACCTTCCCCTTACATGTGGGAGTCTGTTACAAGATCTCTACCGACTATTCTCATGAGTTATTGTTGTGCTAGCTGTGATTAACTTTTATTTAATTCTATATTGGTTTTTGTAAAGCATCCATCAGTTACATAAGCTTGTGAGTGATTTACAAATTAAAACAAAAACAAAATAAAATTTAGCAGTAGTACATTACAAGGCAGCCTACATCTGGCTGCAGATAGGAGTCCTAATTCAATACAGGTAAGCAGTGTAAATTAGACAATGTTATTTCCATCTTTAAACTATGGGAGTTACAGTTAGAAGGAATTAATATTTGTGATTTGGGATGGGAAATGGTTGCATATAGATGAGGTCAGATATGACAGCAAAGGCCTGTGTATCAAAATCTGATTCAAATCTGGTTTTGGACATCCATGTAGGAATTACCCATATGTTGAACTGCTATGGTTGGCTAGAAGTTGTTGAAGTAAATGTAAGAAACTTTAGATCTTTCCCAAGGGAAGAGTAGCTAAAATTATTTGGGTTGAAGAAAAAAAAATTGGAGCTTCAAAATATGAACCTGTTCTTTAATATTCTTTATGGCATTAGTGGTTTTTTTCTCCCACCCCTCATCCCATTTAGGTTTTGTTTTGTTTACTTATTTTTCATGTTGGGGGTGATATTTGATGTTCTGCATGATTTCTATTAGATAGTACTGACTACCTGTAAAATACTGCTACATCAAGAACTGGTAGGACATAGAAATCAGAGATGTCCACTGTGCTTAAGAGTGTTCAAAGGTGAACACATTTCCATACTAATGCTGCAAACCAAAACCAGCATCTGCATCATGATGCTTCGTTCATCACCATAAATACAGACTGAACATTTTCTACACATAGATGGGTTTTGNTTTTGGGGCTTTCTATCTCGGTCAACTGGGTAAGATTTTCCAAGTTAATTGCTGCTGAGGGTTTCATTGTCTTTCAGGGTTTGATTGCAAATGTTCATGTGCACAGAATTTCTACAGATTTTGTAGTTGTATCTAAGGTACTGAAACATACATGGCATTAATCTTCGGCATTGACTTTATACCCAGAGAGGTAACCTGAACTGAACATATTCAAACTGAAGTAATAAAACCAACTCTAATCTATTAAACACATGCTTTAGTATTTGACATTGCAAAACTGTATTTTTTGGCACTCTAGGAAATGTGAGGGAAGAGAAGAATCAATCATCTGAAGACTGAAAATAATTAATAAATTCAATAAATAAAAAAATAAATCCAGAGGGTAAATGCTGGAGGGGAAAAAAAAGGTATTTTCAGAATTCATAATCTAAAAAGAGTTAATGGTTTTTGCAATAGTGTGTAGTCCAAAGTCTTCGAGTAAGGTTCTGAACGTGAGAGTCAAGATGTAAAAATATCAGAGGCAGTATGGTGGTGTGTCTTGTAAGGCTTTCAAACTGTTTAATGCATGAGGAAGCATTGGAATAATTCTGGTTTGATGGCCTTCCACATTTCTTGTTGGTTATAGTTACTGTGCTAATGTTATGTCCAGCATTTGCCCAAAAGGAAAGATGCCAATAAAATGATGTATTCATTATATAAGTATTTTAATATGTTTTTATCAATACTTGCTGGAATGGATTGCCTGACATTACATTGCAGAATTTTTAAGTCCTACCTTCAGGCAAATCTCATGCTTACTAGCAAAAATGAAAGTGTGAAATGCTTTTTAATGTATATTTAACAACAGATAGTCTAGTGATTACTGATGTGTATTCTCTCTGGATTTTTCCCTTGCTATCAGAAGGCAGTGTTAAGAGACAACATTTTTACACATTTATGCTATCTACATCCATCAGATCCTAACTTTTTACGTATTTTTAACTGTCATTTGTAACAAGGCTACAAAAAAATAATCTCTCAAGTCTAAACCACACCAAGATTGCAAGCTTACAATCAATTGCCTGTAATAGTCAAGGAAAAAAGGGATTATGGTACAAGTGTTATGTGCTGTTTTCAACACATTTTGCTTTGCATCAAAGTTTTTCTTGTGAAATGGCCAATAAATGGCTTCAGTCTTATATCTGTTTGTATTTAAGGAGCAAATCTATCAATTGCATTTATTTAGCTCTTTCTAATAGTTTTACCATTTAATAGTGATTAAGGTACAATTTTTTTAATTTTACAGTGGTGTGCACAGCAACAGTTCATGTTTTACTAATGTATTCTGAACAGTAGCATTCTACAGAGATCACTGTTGTTAAAATAAAAGTACTGAAAGCATTTTAGATCACAGAGTCCCAGGGTCTACATTTTGTGTACTCTGACACTATTAAACTCAATCTGGTTTTCTAACTGTGACTCTAATTACAGTATTTGCATGGATAGAAAGTTTGTATTGTTTGGTCAACATCTATTAACACTGTTTGCATCTTGTTTTTTGAGCTTTGTGTTTCATGTTCAGGCAGCAGAGCACCTTCTTCAATAATTATGCAGAATCAATAAGCTTTTCTTTGTGTTTTGTCTTTGTTGTTTCTTTGATATGGCCTCTAGGATGCTGCAGGCAAGGTGCTGGACCGCTGGGCCATCATGTCCAGGGAAGAAGAGATCATTACCCTTCAGCAGTTCCTGAGGTTTGGAGAAACGAAATCTATCGTGGAGCTGATGGCAATTCAAGAAAAAGAAGGACAGGCTGTGGCTGTGCCATCTTCAAAGACAGATTCAGATATAAGGACTTTTATTGAAAGCAATAATCGCACCAGGAGCCCAAGTCTCCTTGCTCACCTGGAGAATAGCAACCCTTCCAGCATTCATCATTTTGAAAACATCCCGAATAGCCTTGCATTCCTGCTTCCATTCCAGTACATAAATCCAGTGTCTGCTCCACTGCTGGGGCTGCCTCCAAATGGCCTCCTGCTGGAACAGCCAGCAATGAGGCTCCGTGAACCAAGCCTTACAACCCAAAACGAATATAATGAGAGCAGTGAATCTGAAGTTTCCCCTACGCCTTTCAAGAATGAGCAAGCATCCAGCAGGAATGCTTTGACCAGCATCACAAATGTGGAGCCCAAAACTGAGCCAGCCTGTGTCTCTCCTGTTCAAACACCTACGCCAGTCAATGATTTATCGAAAACGGAACACACAAAAAGCTCATTCCGAATTCACAGAATGAGGAGAATGGGGTCAGCCTCCAGGAAAGGAAGAGTGTTTTGCAATGCATGTGGCAAAACTTTCTATGACAAAGGTACTCTTAAAATCCACTACAATGCTGTGCACCTGAAAATCAAGCATCGATGCACTATTGAAGGCTGCAATATGGTCTTCAGCTCTCTCAGAAGCCGCAATCGCCACAGTGCTAACCCAAATCCCCGCCTCCACATGCCTATGCTAAGGAATAACCGTGACAAAGATCTAATTCGTGCTACATCAGGTGCTGCCACTCCTGTCATAGCAAGTACAAAATCCAACCTAACTTTAACAAGCCCTGGGCGTCCACCGATGGGGTTTACCACTCCCCCTCTAGACCCGGTACTACAGAACCCTCTTCCCAGTCAGCTGGTCTTCCCAGCTTTAAAGACTGTCCAACCTGTTCCTCCTTTTTACAGAAATTTACTTACTCCTGGAGAGATGGTGAGTCCTCCAACCTCACTCCCGACCAGTCCCATAATACCAGCTGTGAGTGGCTTGGAGCAGCATCCCCCTCCTCCTCCGGAGTCATCAGTACCTTCAGTGTTGATGCCCACCCCAGAGCCCAACGCAGACCTTGCCCCCAAGAAGAAGCCAAGGAAGTCAAGCATGCCAGTTAAAATTGAAAAGGAAGTTATTGACACTGCTGATGAGTTTGATGATGAAGATGAAGAGGTGAATGACAGAAGCACGATGGTGAATGACAATCACTGCCATTCTCAGGAGGAAATGAGCCCAGGCCTCTCTGTGAAAGACTTTTCCAAAAATGACAGAAGCAGATGTATGTCCAGACCAGACATAAGAAGGGCAGACAGCATGACATCAGAAGACCAGGAACATGAGAGAGACTATGAAAATGAGTCAGAGTCCTCAGAGCCCAAGTTATGTGAAGAATCCCTGGAAGGCGATGATCGCCTCCATGAACCTGGCGAAAAATCTATGATGCACAGCGACCAACCAGATGAAAGCCACAACGACTCTTCCAACCAGGATGTCATTAAAGTGAAGGAAGAGTACACAGACCCTACATATGATATGTTCTATATGAGCCAATATGGACTGTACAATGGAGGCAGTGCCAGTATGGCTGCTCTTCATGAAAGTTTTGCTTCTACATTCAACTACAGCAGCCCTCAGAAGTTCTCTCCAGAAGGTGAAATGTGCTCCAGCCCAGACCCCAAGATCTGCTATGTTTGCAAGAAAAGTTTCAAGAGCTCCTACAGTGTGAAGCTTCACTACCGAAACGTTCATTTAAAAGAGATGCATGTCTGCACAGTGGCTGGCTGTAATGCTGCGTTCCCATCACGGAGAAGCAGAGACAGGTCAGTAAATATTAATTGATTTTCTGCATTATTAAAGGCATTGAATTATGGAAAAATAGGCAATTTAGGCTGTATGAAGAAATATAGAATTGCACAGTAATGACAAGTGACAATTGTGTTCCCATGACATTGAAAGAGATTTATCACTTTAAGATTTTCATTGTTCCTTGGCATTCAGAACAGTATATATTGTGCCATCCTCTTAAGTGACTGGTTAGATAATAAATGTCATTATGCTTTCTATATTCCTGTAAACATGTGTATTGTACTTCTATTTATAAGCTACAGCCCTCATTACATTTATTTTCTTCCCCCTGTAACACTTAACACAAGGAAATCTTCTATTAAACGTATGGTAAATTATATAAAATACAAATATCTCCATGCATGCATATCAAACCATAGAACTGGGAAGGAGGGCAAAGGTGGATGGGTGGTTGAATGAATGGATGGAGATAGATAATAAAGGACTGGAATTATTTCCATCCTCATAGAGTCGTATAAAAGCAAAGAAGAAGCATTAGAAGGTTGTTCTTCACTATCTTTAGTTTTCAAAACTAGGTGCTATGTTGTAGTGAGACCAAGTAAATACTAAGAAAATCATTGTCTGTTTCTTTAGTAGAACCTACACACCTCTCTAGCCACTATGGTAATTTAGTCTACTTTATTTTTTTCCGCACGTGAGCAACTCCCTTCTCCACCAGTGGACATTATGCACATTCAGAGAGAAAAGGCTTTCCTACATATTTTTAAGATCAACTAGAGTATATTCTGCTGACCCTTCAGATGACATCATGCCCGAGCTATGCTGCATCAATACAAAAGCAGCTGGGCTTAAACAGAAGCAGCTGGTCCATAAACCCTTTGGTTTAGGGGTTTTTTGTTTTGGTTTTGGGGTTTTTTTGATTGGTTTTTTAATGGACTATTTTTTTTTGATTCCTGAGGATAATGTAATATAAATGGAATTTGTCAAGGTGATAGGATAACACAGTTATTTCATACTTGTGGATATAAGCTCTCTCATTTGATGATCATATTGTCATATAACAAAATCTCTCTGGTTCACGGAGTAATAGTGAAATTGGGTCACCTCTTTACTTGTGTTTCATATTTTTTCATTAGGTTGTAAAAATTCAGCAGACATAGGAAGGAAATTAAACCTAGCTAAACATTTCATACACAGCTCCTGATTTTTTTTTGTATTTTTTTGATTGAAACTGATGTCATTTGAAAGAGAATG
>VXBB01018608.1:0-39032 GCA_013399915.1 Illadopsis cleaveri
TGCCCGTGTGCATGCTGATGGAGCGGGCACGCCTATCCGCAGGGACCGGAGCCCCGCCGGCCCTCCGCTGTCACCGCCCGTGCTCACCGCCCGTGCACGTGTTACACGCTGTCGGCCGGTGCTGCCGGGCTCCTCGGACACGGCGTTCCGCTGTCAGCGACGCTTCGCGCTCTGCCCGGTGTTGTCGCTGCTCTAGCGCCGGGTGCTGCTCACGCACGTGCGACGGGGCCGGGGCAGGCCCAGGGCCGGGGCAGGCCCAGGGCCGAGGCCGGGGCCGGGGCAGGCACGGGGCCGGGGCAGAGGCAGGTACAGGGCCGGGGCCGGGGCAGAGGCAGGCACAGGGGCAGGCACAGGGCCGGCACGCCTGCCCTCTGCAGCGCTGTCAAGCTCACCTCGAACGCTTTGTGCTGCTTGTGGAACAAATGCATGGTAGGGACTAGAACTTAAAAAACCCAACAATTATCTGCTGGTGTCAAAAGAAAGCGCACAGACTAGGTAATTTCCTGGGGAGTGTGTTTTTTGACACTTGACAGAGAAGGTATACATGCAGGCAGGCACCTGCTCTCAGAAATAAACTTCCATGCATGTATAGTGTGCAGTAGGTTTTAGTGTGGGGTTATTAATGGTTGTCATGGATCTCTGAATATGCAATGTGTATGCTGATCTGAATATTTTGTCTTTAGTGTTTTTGTGTTAGCTTAGGTCTCAGCAGTTGGCGTTGCACGAGCCCACAGAGACCGAGGGCAGGCAATCACCTATCTTCTGTTTACCTGAAAACTGATTTGAGCCCTCCCCTTTTTTTGAACAGAGTGATGGCTTTTGATATGGGCGATGCCCTGGATAAAGGCCATTTGGTAACTTCTGTGGATTTTTTTTTTTTGTAAAGTTCACGCTTTTCAAAACATAACCTTTGCCTTGAGCCCTCCAGGGTCTAGATGACGGAGGTGTATGGTAAGAGTTGAAGGCCTGGCAGAGCTCATTTTTGAAATCAGTAGTGATTTAGTTGCATGAGTTTTTGTGTGCTCAGCTTGTACCTAAGGGTCCTTCAGTCCTCTCACGCAGGAAAGCCACGACCTCTTTACCTTCTGAAATTGCTGTTCTGTATGATTTGTCAAAATGACTATTCCAGTTTGCTGGTCGTTTTGGAAGTCAAGTTCTTACCACCTGGCTCCCTGTTTCCTTGCCAGCTCCTATGTTACCTTTACTGCTGGGATTGTAATAATACATAGAATGACATGGTAGAAGTATGCTATTTTAAGTGTTTTAGTCTCACAGTACCTTGGAACTGTCTGCAACTTTCTTCACACAACTTAAAAGTAATGTGTGCAGAACATACTAAGTACTGAATTTTTTTAAGTTAGTTTTTGGACTCTGGTTGTATTCTGCCTCGTAACTTATTTACTTGGAGGCTGAGGAACATTTTTAGAAGTGCTTTGCTCTCTCTCTGTCTTGTAAATTCATAATTTTTTTTCTGTATTGAAGATATAGGGTGGAAAAGGGCAAGTTTCTACAAGAGAGTAATAATAATAATAATAGGGTGAAAAAAGAGTGAGGTTCAGCAAGAGATTAATAGCAATAATAACAACAACTTTGCTGAAGTATTCAAAGGGTTGCTATGGTTAAATTTTGGTGGAATCAGTTTCAAACTCCAAGTGGTAGGCTTTTGTGGAGTTTTTTTTAACAATGTCAAGACATACTCATATCTTAGTCTGCATGTGTATTGACTGTTTAGTTTGTGGCATATATTTACATGATGCTGAGCTTCTGTTTCAGCCGTTTCCTTTATTCAAAGCAGACCAAGGTAGAGTGTCTCTCAAATACATGCCTACATTGCTTTTCCTAAATCATGGAAGTTTCCTTTTTAAAAAGTTATAAAAAGTTTTAGAGGCTGTTAGCTAACAATCTTGAATGAAAAATCGTGGAAATAATTTCTAAAAGGAGCTGAAGCTTCCTAGGAAAGCCTAGACAATGCCTATGTCATGTGAAGGTTGCAGTATGGCCAACTGGCTGCTGGGTGAAGCCTCCTGTGCCTGTGCTGTGACCTGAGGTGCTGCCTTCTCTCCCGACTGCAAGCTTCTCTTTAACAACTGTCTGTTCTAAGGCATCTGTCTGCACCTTGACACACTGGGCAGTAAGGATGGATAGGGAGGTTTGTCACCTAGCAAATGAGCTTGTTGCTAAAGTAAATATTTTAAATTCGTTGTTTCCAATGTAAACTTCCAAAATTGTGTTCAGTAGTTCTAGCAGTTACTGGGAAAGAAAAGATACCAGCGTTGCTATTATATCATGACTTGTGTGTTAACAGGTATCTTTTTCTTCCCTGATTGTTACTATGCAAATTGTAAGAAATTAGTAGCGGTTCTCAGTGCTTTTCCTGATATACCATCCTGTAATTTTATTAAATTGATCACTTTAAACTTTGACTCTTTGGAATACAACAGAGTTGTGGAATGGTCCCACTTTCAGAAAGATGAGACCAGATTTGCTGGCAAACACAGTTGAAAGCTGACATGTGGCATTCATATTTCCAGTGAAAGGATGTCACTTGTGTGGATGGCTGTGCAAAACCAGCACTGAATATGCAACTCTATTGATCAGCTGTCTGGAAAAGCAGTCCAATAATTTTTAGCAAGTTGAACAAATTATGTAAACACATAACAGTGTGTAACTAGCTGTCTAAAGATTTAGGTAAGGTAAACATGTTGAAATAGAGATTTTGGTTAAAAGCTAAGTAGCTGTTCTGTCAATCAAAATCTTGAATTTTTTTTTTGTCTGCTAAGTTGTTTTTTTTTTTAATTATTATTGAGAAATATACTGTCTTAGTTAATGCTATGTGCACATATAAAGACATAATAAATTAATTAAAAAATAACCCACAGTATTGGGTTTGATAGATAGATAGATTTTTTACAAAGTATGCACAATATTTCCTAACAGTTACCTGTGTTGAAATACATTCAACACGAGAGATTTGCTCCCTTGGAGTTAATGATGCTGTTGTGTACATTGTATTCTGGCCTATCTTTAATATTTTTCCTTAGTCTACATTCTCAGACTACCAGTTCTGTTAATAATGCAGGTATTTGTATGACAGTTACTCTACTTTGTTGTGGCACTCTTAACGTGGTGGTTTGTGAAATATCACTGTAAATCAATTGTGTAGTGCTGCCTGCAAGTTGCTTTGCACTAGTCAGAGTGAGCTTCCATGTCTTCCATCCTCTGGGGACTGTCATCAGACAGCAGTTCTGAAAAGAACAGATAATGCAGAATATGAATGAAAAGTTTCACAGCATGAGAATGGTGTTACTGTTGATTTAATACATACCTTTAAAGAGTTAAATTGGGTTTGCCTTGGCAGGGTAGTTAGTAGCAAAACTCCAGGATATGGGAGGATGTGTGGGTTGGGGGTTTTGGACTGGATTCTCAGTGTGTGTGTGTTTCCCAAGGGCAGCAGTAAATAATGTTAGTAGTGTCACAATTAGAAAGGAAGAAAAAGTATTTGGGATACTGAAATGGCTATTTTACAGCTTTTACCATGTTTAGATTGAGCCTGACTAAAATATGACAAAAGAACTGCTGAAACAAGAAGCCTTAAATGCAACAAAACCCAAAAATAAAGAGTTGCATTTAAGTTTGGCCTATTTGTTGTAGATTTCTGTGATTCTTGTGCCAAAGGAAAGAGCCCAGTGCTACACAGTTCCCAGGAAGGAGATGTGGATTTGGGACTCTGTAGGGAGCTGTTTTCACAGTAATCTGCAGCTGAAGGCAAGAACCCAGTTAGTGTGAGTTTAAGGAGGTAAATTTGTGGTGTGTACTGCTGAGGAGAAACATGGATTAGATAGAAGACTGCATTTTGAAATACTGAATGCACATTTTGAAGTGCTGATGGAAACTTTGCCCTGAAAGAGAGAGAATCCTGTCACCCCCACGGGGGGGGTTGCACACAGGCGTGCACACACTCCCATGCTGCTGAACTGGTTGGCACAGACTTGAGCAGACTTCTGCTTATTTAATATAAGGGTTCCCAGCATGTTGCCCAGGATTACAGAGGGTACCATGAAATAAAACCATAACTACTTCAGGGAAGAAAATAGCTTGAAGCCATAAGTCTTTGCTACAGAAATTCCATTATGAGTTTTTCATGTGAAGTTTGTCAGCTTCTCAGGTTTTTTTTAGTTTCATTTTTGAAAGAAGCAAGGTGCATTAAGGCAGACACAAACCCCTTGCCCCAAGTGTGAACTGACCAGGGGACACGGAGCCATGTTAAGGTGGCTATCTGCCTCTGATAACTTACCCTGCATGTCCCTAGCTCTGTTTGTTTAGGCCCTTGCATGGTATCAGCCATGGGAGCATGATTTCCATGTGGACTGGAGCAAAATCAGAAAGAGCTGAGCATAGCGTGAGCAGAGCAAGTCTGTGTACCTTCAGCAAAATATAAAACCAGCTGGAATGCCTGACTTAGGGAAATCTGATAAAATCCTAATTATTTGTGTTGGTTTTCATCACATACTCTTAAGTGCTTAAATCAAATGCAGGGTTGTTGCCTGATTTACTGTTACATTACTTGACACAAAAGCTTAATATAGGTGAAACAAACACCTTTGTGCACAGACTTCTGACTTCTGGTGAAACAAGGTGTGTGCATGACTTCTTCATGCATCCTCTCTTAGAACAGAGATATAGCATGTGTTTTGGGTTTGGTGAACTCAGGTACATTAAAATACAGACTGCAGGTGAATCCACTGTGTACATCACATGTAAAAAGGAGTTATTTGGAGGAATCCATAGACACAAACCTGCTTGCTTGCTGAAGAAGCCCCCTGGAGCAGTACTGTGTGCTCACTCCCTAGCTGCGTGTGCCGGCTGTGAGGTGGGAGTGCAGGGATGTGACTGGAGTGCAGATCCTTTCCTTGTAGCCGTCTGAGGAGATCCACTGTCACTCTGTGTCTCGTCCTGAGTCATGCCACAGCACAGTCCTGGCAGTACCCTTGTGACAGCTTGTGCAGCTCTTGGAGGCAGTCAGCTGGGTTTTATGGAAGTGAAACCGGATATTTCCCCACAGCCTCCTGTAGTAAGAAATTACTTCTTTTGGAAGGGCTGGGAGAGAGAAACAGGTTTACTAGGGATGAAGATGCAGACTAAAGACAGTTTGATGCAATCTTTTGAGAAATATATGGTGAATATTATATAACAGTGTTATTTGAAGTTGCAGGATTTTGGAATAGGGCCAACATTTCGGAGTGTTTTGTTTAAACTGTTTAAGGAGGACTTCAGAGGTGCTGATTTCTGCATGTGCAAGGAAACAGCATGTGGATGTATTCTTGTGAACGGTTCTGTTTTCTCCAGTTCATATCTTCTGTTTGGGACTTGGATACCTATTTACCTTGGAGTGGCTATATAAGGAACAGAAGTTTGGCAGACTTTTTTTGGTAGATGGAGATGTCTATATTAAGTAATAGGAAGAGTGTGTCATTCCCTCTTGTGTGCTTGCAGATTCCCGAGAGCCACTGTGTGTTTTACGCAGCACTGTGCATTGGAGAAGGAGTATCTGTTCACCCTGAATCTTTATTAGTATTATATTAAACTGTGTTGGGGTTTTAGGTTTTATTTTTTAATTGTCAAACTGTTAGCATAAGGTCAGTTTTAGGAAGCCTGGTATCATATTGTCAGTCCTAGGAAACATGAATAGATGGAGACCGGTGTCATGAGAGCACATCATTGCTTTTTTCTCCCCTTAATTTTTTTTTTTTTTTTTTGCTATCTCCATATTATACTTTGTTCCTGAGCTATTTCTAATAATTTATTTAAAATTAAAATGTAAAGTCTGTTTTTTGCTTTTGGAATTCACTTTGGAAAATTTAAATGTAGTTTTCAGAAGTTGTGTGCATAACTTTACTATTTAAATGATAGACTAGGCAATAATAGGAATACTTGATATTTCTTTTTTGTTGATCTGAAAACATCTTTCAATATGGTATACATGCTCCCAAAATCATGCATATGCCAACATTTCAGAGATGACTGTTGCTTAAAAGCTTTTTGTTTATGTTGTATGTGATGTAAAACAGTGGTTCCTATGCTCTCCTTGCTGGATGTTGGAACTGGCAGCAGGAACAGAATGCAGCCCAGAGCCAGCTTAGGTGTTGTGTTGAGGGAGGGAGTTGTGCTGGTAATGATAGAGCAACATAACCAGTGAAAATTTTGCATAATGCATATTATAAACAAATACGTGTTATTGCTGCTCTTAGTGGGCAGTTAGAATCTTAATTTATTATTTGGACATGCTGGGAATTCTTAAATTATGAGTGTTAGTCTTTTTGAATTATCATTTTGGATAAACTGCCAAAGAGTGCTCAAAATGTCATGAGTATTTGAGTATTACTTTCTGTGCCTTTGCCTAGAAATGGGGGCTAAAGGAAATATTTCTGTAAGCAGGAAAAAGAGAGGAAAACTGGTGAATGTGATACAAGCTTCAGATGGGTTTCCTAGGCTGCAAACAGCTGTAGCAGGAGCGATTTGAACTTTAATCATTTTGTAACTTTAGGCAATAGGTAACACAGCAGGAATTTTTTCCGGCAATACTACGAACTTAGGATATCAAAACAAGAGGCAGACATGAATCAAGGGAGCAGAGCTCTTGTTTATAGGTTTGTACAAAACTCTGTCCTACAGATCACCAGAGCCGGTATAAATCTTCCCAGTAACTTTGTATTGGTGATACTGGTGTGTTGTGTCATGGTTGTGCAGTCAAGCTATCAGTATTGCTGCCTTCAGTACAGGTCTTCTGGTACTGCCTGTCCCTAATGGTTGTCTTCCTGACCCTTAAAGCTGTGTCACAAAATCTGTGTGAGACTGAGCCGCCCTGATCGTGTGTCCCTTGGGGCTGCCAAGCTCTCAGGGTGGGTCACAGGTGGGAGGGCAGCTCAAGCCCAGCATCTCAGAGTGAGGATGAGCTGGCTGCCTGACTGAGGCTGGGCTTGTCTTATGCTGGGATGCAGCAACATCTGTTAATTTTCTTCCTCCCATGATGACAATTAAGATTATTTGGCAGCTCTCCTTCCAGATCAGCCTCTCTGACGGTCTCAGAACATCCTCCATGGTATGACATCTACATCTGAATTATTCCAATGAGTTCAGTGAAAGAGGCACAGTCTTGCTACAATTGCTTGAGAAGGCTTTATGGTGTGGTATTCTGCATCACCATACTGTATTGCTTGCACTGTGCAATTTTTTGTTTTGCATTGCATTTTTTTAGGATTTTTACTGGACAGCAATGGTAGCAGAGGCATAAAATCAAAGTCAGTGTTTGTGCACCTCCACTCTTCTATTGGTGTCATCTCTTATGGGAGAAGTAACCAACACTATGTGCAAGATGTTAAGAGAGTGTGGAGGAAATAGTATTGTGATTCTACAAGTAATAGAATATAACAAGGGACGAATTCAAACATTAAAGTCCTCTAGAAAATTCCAAATCAGGGAAATGATAAGTGAGAAGCGTATAGAAGAGTAGCAACATTGGCTCATCCATCACTTTCACTTAGTGTAGATTTACTTTCGGTTACATTTAAGTACATCCTTTGAAAGTATCACGTGATTTCTTACAATTACTTTGTTTATGGATGCAGTAACACCTAAAAGAACTTGCATTAACCTGTCACAAATATTAAGTATAGATAAGCCCTTCTTTAAATGTCCTCTAAAATACAGCATGCAGGAATATTGTGCTGTAGTTTGAGTGATGACTAAGGTGTTGATCTGTTATGAGTCAGTGTGTATAGTCTGAAGACTGGGAGTCCTAATCAAAGCTTGTTGACCCTGCCTGACCTCTTGATGCTGTGTTTAAGCTAGACTGAGGAAGTGTGATAACTTACTTTCTTAAGCCTTCTTAATTCTCACTGTTAATTTTAGAGCTGTTCACTTCCTATGTTACTTCAGGAACAGCTATATTTTCCTGTGTCCTGCAAAAAGCAAGTGTTTTTTGTTCTGGTTTTGAGGGGTTTTTTTGTTTGTTTCATTTCAGCGGGCTTGTTATAAAAAGTATACTCCTTTCTCTGCATTTGCATTCCTCCCCCTTATGCCTGAGTAAGATTTTGGCTTTAACCTAAAGTATGCGTATGGTTTCTGGAAGTGGTGTGAAGGACTTGTGCCTTGCATCTGGCTTTATCTCTTATGTATTCAGAGGCATTCCTGGTTGGCAAGCTTTCCACAGCTGCCAGTTAAAGTAGTGAGTTTAACATAGTGTGGTGAAGGAGCTGACTGTCTGTATCGTCGGCTCGGTTAGCCCCAGCACCAAAACAGTCCTGTGGATTCTGGTCGACCGAGAGTGTTCGCGTGTTGATGGCGGGGGGAGAAAGGAGGGACTCTTCCCAAGGTTCGGCAACGAGGGGTTTATTGGGGGGCCCCTGGGGTGGGGTCCTTCCCTCAGAGCGTCTGCCTCGTGGAAAAGACCCCGACCCTCGGGGAACAATAGCTTTTAAGAAAGAATTTAAACATAAGAATGTTTATAATTACAAACCAGTAAGAAAATCTCAAAGTAGAGTAAAAAACAAAATAAACATACACAAGAACCATTCAGAAAAAAAATAAGAAAAAAAAGTCCTAGTTTTGCCCAATCACCCGACGTCCCTTCAAGAATTTTCCAAACTCTGAGAAAAACTTCAAAATGATTGACAAGACCAAGAAGTTATTAAGATAAGCAAGAACACTGTTAAGACAAAACAAGAATTGCAAAGCAAAAACCATTTAGAGTAAATTGCAGAACATTAACTGAACAAAAAGTGAACTGTAGAGCAGTAGCTGAACAAAAAAATATACAATAAATCCAACTTAACTTACAAATTAAACCTTATAAAAATGCACCCCCACAGAACTGTCTTGATCTGAATAATGATCATGATTGCAGATCACAGTCTTAGGTCATAGTACTGAGTCACGCTGAAAAAAAAATAGGTCCTAAGGTTAATTTTATTTAATTTTTGCTTTGTTCTGTCACGCTCCCCAGGTGGGTGATTCAACTCATATGTTTGAGGATCTTCTATATACTCGGCCTTCTGGTTGTGCTTCAGACTCAGTATCTTACGCTCATTCATCCATGGGGAATGACTACTGTAGTAGTCACACTTGGCAGGTACTCACATGAAAAAATTTTCATGTTGATTTTTGCCTTGAAGAACTAATTTGTTATTGAGGTAAACAGCTTCTTTTCATATACCTCTGTTTCCAACATCAGGTGGAAGAGAAGTTTGCCTCATCAAGCTGTTAGATTGCTTCTTATTGTTTTTGAGATGAGGCAGAAAAGACAGTACAGTCCTGCTTCTTTTGCTCTCTTGTAATTACATTGTACATCATTTGCATTGTTTTTCTGTCTAAATTTGAACTCACCAGTGGTCTTCCAAAGCTGCTGTTGTTACAGCCCGGACAAATGTGACAGGGCACATAGAGTTGGTAAAAGATAAAGTTTCAATGGTGGTAAGTAACAGTGTCAGCTCCTGGCATAGAAGTACCTAGGAGTAAAGAAGAGAATAACTGTATTAACATACTTCCTCCCTTGTTTTTTGTGCAGTGTGGTATTTGCCTGTAGGCAGCAAGTCACTGAACATTATATGCTGGAACAGTTCACTTCAGCCTTTGCTCCTCTGAAGCAAACCTGTACCAGGCATGCTGAAACGTGCTCTTTCAGTTGCTGTTGATTCTACTGTTTGTGGAGCTCACAGCCACCCTCTTATACCTCTCTTAAAACTGGTCACTGCTGCATCTTCTACTCATTTTTTAGGTACACAGGACACTTTTACATAATCTTCAAATTATTTTTAGGGACTGGTTCCAGCAAGAGAGTTGGATGAATCTTGAGGGTGTTTCTGAGAGCTCTGCACAACCTCTCACTCTACATTTCCTACTTCTGTTGGAAGACTGTGCATAAATGTGTCAATACACATGTGGATGGTGTGAGCAGGTGTGCCGTGCCAGGGATGAGCATCTTGGAGTGAGTTCCACTAGTCACCTTTGTGATACTAGGTCTGAGTCAGACCATTAAAAGTCTCCCTTTTTCCATCATGTGCTGATTCTTCTGTCGTTATATCCGAGCAAAAGCCAGCAATTGAGGTAGCTGTGTGAAATCTTTACTAAGTCATCTTTCAGTATGGATTGGTCTTCTCAAATTTTGGACTCATGGGAAGTATTTCAGTGCCGTATTTTCTTCTCATTTTTATGTCAGTAGTTTTCTGACAGATACACTAGCTGAAGCTTCAGGGGAGATAAAGAAGATAAAACCCCATGATTTGGTCCACAGGGTTAGTCAGGGACCAACTTCTCCAGGTACTTGGAAGGATGAGATCTCTCACCTACGTTAGAGGGAGGAGCAGTTTTTGCAGTTCATGACATGGAAGCTCTTAAGTCTGCGTCTTTATCACTGGGCTGATAGAGATGACCACAGGAAACGTTCTTCTATGATCTGCTTAGGCAGTGTCCTTTTTTTATTGTTATTGTTTGTAGCTTTCTATCCTGGGATGATAAGCAGAGCAGATGGAGGCTGTTGACTCCAAAATACTTTGCAGTGTTACTGCTCCCAGCCCATGGTGTTTCTGGTACCTCTGCATCCTGCCTTGCAAGTAAGAGTATCTGAGGACAAGAGACCAAATCAGAGTATGAAGAATAAATTCTAATATATACCTTTAAAGGAGTCTAATACTACATCATGAGTCCCAAAACGAATACTGCATTGTTTAATCTGAACATAGTTCACTGTACGCACCCCTACTGTAAAGGTAATAGTTCATCAAAGTAAAAAGTTACCTGAAATGTTCCTTGTACCTTTGCCATAGTAGGTGTGATTGTTCCTCCTCCTTCAAAGTGCACCCACTGCAGTTGCTTTTAAGCATTTGGAAGTGAGAGGAGGAGCTACATCTGTGATTTTCATTTTGCCTGGATATGACAGTGGTGCATCTAAACAGGTATTAGTACTGTAGCAGAATGTCACCACAGTAACCAGTAATAAATGGGTGATAAACTTGTTTCACAACAGGTAACTTGGGGTCACTCCATTTTGCTCAGGGAGTAGAAATTTAACCTACAAACTCAGCCTTGTGGTTTTAATTGTAATTGCCAGCTTCAGAGATTTTCACAAGAAGTTTTGAATACTTCTGATATAGCAAATTTAGCAGAGTAACTTGGGACTCAGTTTTGTATTCCTTGAATGTTCCAAAATGCTGTGCAAAAATCCCTCCTTCTCCAAAAAAAAAAGACAACCAAAAAAACCCCCACCATCCAAAAGACTGTGAATATAAGAAGATGCTGGAAAGGCTTGGAAATCTGCATTGACTTTCCAGATGGCATACTGGCACTTCAGATTTAATTTGAAAATGTTCTTATTCTGTAGCTGAAAAGTTATTAACAAACTGCAACTGTGGCTAGTTATTTGACTTAATATTTTTATATTAAATTATTTTCAGTTTGATCCCATGTTCCTGAAGGAGAGATGTTCAGAGTTTTATTCTGTTCTTGGTTCCCTGCCTACTGAGCAGTTACAAGGCAGGTTTGCTGCACAGATGGACGTGCAGAGGGTTTCTGGGGTGAGCGCAGCACGCTCGGGGTGCATAACTGATCTGTGTGACTGAGTGTGGCAGCAGCACCAGGCACCAGGGGAACCCACACCTCAAACTGCCTCATGTCTGGGCTTTGAGGTGAGCAGGGTAAACCTCAAACTGCCTCGTGTCTGGGTTTTGAGGTGAGCAGGGTAAACCTCAAACTGCTTCGTGTCTGGGTTTTGAGGTGAACAGGGTCCCTTCCTTCTTAGGGACTGCTGTGGCCTTGTTTGGAGTGGACATTTGAAAATGTAAACCTATTCTGATGGAAGGAGACAGGAGTTAATAATGACATTGTTCTCCGTTCTTTCATTTAAGTAATCTTTCAAGTCAAATCATTAATCAAGTCATAAACAAGAATATTTGCCAGGCAGAACCCACTGTGTGTGTGAAAGTAGAGTTTTCTCCACTCCGTTCTGTGTGAGAAAACCCTGTGCAAGGCTTGCCAAGCTTCCTGTTGGGTGACCTGCTGTTGTGCATCTGGTGGCAAAGGTCTGTGCTGCAGGTTTTTTGTTCCCATCAGAGTTTTCAGGTGGACATTTTTTCCCAAGCCTGTTATCTACCAGCAGTGCTCATCAGTCTGCTGGGAGTGTGTTATTCTCACCTCTGCCCAGATGGCATGTGGTGCCAGTTATCTGAAGGTCACAGATTATTTGTTTATGTGATAATATTTACTACACTAAGAAAATAGGAGCAATATACTAGAGCTGTATAAAGATCTGTGCAGCCTGACTTTATAGAGACAGACAGAAAGACAGATTACCTGACCTGCTGTTTCCTTCTGCTTTGGTTTAGTAGTAACACCACTGGTGTGATTTGCAGAACTGATGTAATAGACCTTTATTTGTTTTAAAACTCCCTGCTCCTACCTGTTGTGCTGGTTCAGAGGGGGTCAGAGGTATTCCTGTGTTACAGTAATTTAGTAGCTGTAGCTTTTGTTACAGCCCTAACACGAACCCAAATGTTGCTGTTTTGCTGGGAAAGTTTAACTAATATTAATTGAACTACTGTTGATACTGATAGTTACTTTTACTTGTTAAGCTCTTGCTTTAAAGCAAATTTCTGTTGTTTGGTCTTTTTGAGTCCTTTTTCTAGCAAAGGGAATTGGCAGGATGAGAGATTACTAATTCCCCACTGTAGGAAAAGGATACCTTCAATTTCTCTGTGGTTTTAAACGTTTGGAAATTTACCTGAAGCTGTAATTCCAGAATATACAAACTGCATGCTAATAGTTACACTTTAAGGCTTTGAATATATATATATATATATATCTGTATTTTAAATGATGAGGTTGCAAACTGTGTAGTCTGTATGTGCAACTGTTCCAGCAGACTAACACTGTTTTACAAGTGAACTAAAGAAAAATGGTGTGCCTGTCTTTTATAGGAGATGTTAGAATTACTGGTGTGTTTCAAGATAATTGGATATTACTAGAGTTGAACTCTTTGTCGTTTTGAAATAAATCAGCTTCTTCCCACTGCTGCTCTTCTCACTTGGTTTTTCCTGCACAAAAACTTTTTCTCCTGCTTCGTCTTTTTGTTTTGTAAGTACTTTTCCTTTTAGATCAGTTGAGGTAGCAGTTCCTCTTTTTTTTTTTTTTTCCCACTCCTCTGTTAGCAAAATGCATCTTCCATCACCTGAGGGAAGAGAAGCAACAGACTCTCACAGCACTTGCTTACAGAGATGGGAAGGGGGGATGATATGTAGATACTTTCCAGGGAAGAAATAGGTTATTCCCACACATGCAGTGATTCAGCTAGATTGTTTTTATGTACAGTGTGATTAAAAAAAAAAAAAAAGGCAGTGGGAAGTAAGGGTGTTCCTCAAAACAGTCTTTCCAGTTGGCATTTGATGTTTTTGCTGGAAATGCTGCAAAAATAAAGAGCAAGACTGAACATGCATATGGCATGTATTTAAAAACCAGTGGATTAGTTGCCGACTTACACTTCAAATCACTTACTGGTAGGACTAATTCAAGCATCTGATTTATAATTGAAGTTCAGTAGGACTTTTCCCCCTCTTGAAAGACAAATTTCTGTAGGAAAAATTCTAGTACATCCAAGTGTGTTTTAGGAAAGCAAAGCACACAATGAAATTTATGAACAAAGAATGCTCACTTTTACTTTGATAGGAAAAGTCTGTTACATTACTTCCTGACTAAAGAATATGCTTGGGAATTTTAGTTACAAGTAGCTCAAATCAGTTTAAAGAAGAGAACACTCATGCTGATTGAAACAAAGGGTCTATAAAATAAAAAAAAAAAACTGGAAAGATAGAGATACTAGTTTAATAATTAAAAAGAACTGTCCACATTTCTTCTTTGTCCAGTGTTTTAATGTCTCTACTACACTATGCTGTTTCCATAAAGCAGTGCTGTTTTAGTGCCTTTTGTGATGCAGTTAAACCCATAAGTTAATGTAAAATACAGAACATAAGTGAAAAAGCAACATTATTTTGAGGGATTTGGGGGCAGTGGGTGTTGATTGGGAGGAAGAAATAGGCTTTCAAGTATTTGCACGGGATAGAAAGTGTAGGTCTTGTAATGTAAATTTAGTGGCCTTTTTTTTTTCCTCCACAGCTTTTGAAGAAACGGTCATAATCAGCCCACCGTAATTGGTGGAAATGAACAAACTATCTCCATGTTTTCAAAACTCAGTATCAGCGTGATCAGATTAATCCCAAGAGACTTTAGTCCTGAAAACAAGATCAGGGTTCCTAAATCATTTACATATTGGTGTAAATTCTGCTCTCCCTTGGTCCTAAAAGGCAATTCTGTGAATTACTCAGCAGACAACAAATATTAGTTAGAAAGGGCAAGCTGTTCTTGGGTAAACCCTGAAAGCTACCAGAGGTGGTTTTTTGGGTGTAGCTCTGCCCTTTGAAGGAGTTCTGCTTGCATCTTTTCACCCTTTGCCATCTGGGGGTGCTCAGGGGCTGAGGGCTCCTCCTTGGGCTCCCCACAGCTCTGAGAAGAAGTGGCTGCTTTACCTGAACTGCTAAAGGTGGTGAGATTTAGCTTGGCTAACTTTGCCCTGGATGGATTAGGGTGGTTTGTGTAATCCTGTTATAACAGACCCTGTGTCTGGGAAGGCAGGCAGTGGTAACAAACACCTGGGCTGTAATGGACAGGGACAGATACAGATCTCATTTGCTTACCTGTCTGCAAAGGGAAATCCTCCATTTGCACCTTAAAAAAACTGTTTATACAGTGGATATCCTGATTTTTTGCGATGTTTAGCAATCATATGTTAGTGGAATACTTGTTTTTTTCTGCATACTGTTTTTTTCTGAATACTGTTTTTAGGTAAACTGTGAAAAGATGATCTGTGAAGCTGTAATTCAAATGGAGGACTGAAGAAAAAAAAAAAGTGGGATGTCAAAAACTCAGCTCCTTAAGCTTTCCTGGTTTTGTCAAGTTGCTGTTATGGACATGTTTTGGGATATTTGATTTTAAAAGCTCCTGTAGGGCATATGTGTCTCAAGATATGTTTACTATGTGACCTGTAGTATATTGATATGGTTCAGTAACTAAGGGTATAAAAATTGATGGTCAAAGTCTCTGAGGCTTTTGAAAATTGTTTCCTTTATTATGCATAATTTTATTTTCTTATGAGGACTGATGTGTCAGTCACCATGAAACTTAACTGCCTATTAAATCACCTGCAAATGCAGTTAAGTGGGTTTTTTTCCAGTAGCTTAAGCCAGCACATATTAAAAGGATTTGTCTGCTATGGAGGCCCAGGTGGTAGGGAAAGGACCTCAGCAGATGCTTCATCTGTACAGTTCCCTTCAGAACTGTTTGGTTTTACCTGAGTTTGTAGGTGGGAGAATAATTTGTGATCTTTACAGTGTCTGCTGTTGTTCCTACTTCATTATTCAACACATGTAGATGGTAATAGTAATCTAAAGAATATTTTATTAGGCTTGTGGAAGATCAGTGTTAAAATTGAACGTTAACTTAGGAAAGTGTTTAGTTCTCCAATACAATTGTGATGGGAAGAGTGAGGATTGGGCTCTCTGTGTCTTTCCTTTACTTTAGTACAATAGTTGTTCAAAACTATTTCAGAACCAAGTAGGTCATCAATGGTAGGGGTAAAAGCTTTGTTTACTTCATGAAACTTACCAAGTCTTGGCAGAATTTACCAGTACCATCTTTTTCTTAGTAAAATACCTTTGGAGGCTTCAAACTGAAGTTACTCTCTCTCCTGTGTAATGCTAGCTTTCCTTTTGGGAGTGAAGGGATGGATGCAGTTTGGATTCTTAAGTACTGATGCTTTCAGTGGCTAAAATACCTCAGGTTCCTCCTTCACATTCTTCTCCAAAGACAATTATAATCCTGAAATTCTACGGTATTTCTCCTTGTTTCCTTCAATATTTTTTTTTTTTAGTCCAGAGGAGACTTCAAATGATAGGGGCAATTAAACGCTGTCCTTTAGGAACTATATATCCAAAGAAAACTCAGATACAAAAGGCTTATTTAGTGCTGCAGGGCTATGTTGCAAAATATCCCTTAAAGTTTAAAGCATAGAGTTCAGGAAAATGAAAATCACCTCTGTGTCCATTGCTTGCTTCAGCCCACCATCCACAGAGTTTCTAAATAATTTAGGTTTTTATCATTCTGCAAATGAAACTTCCTTCAGAAATCCTGCCAAAACCAAACTGTAGTGCACAAGCACCGGACACTTTTTTTGAGTATAGTTGATATCCACGGTTTTAAATTATCTTCAGTGACGTTGCAAATAGCCTATTGTGTGCAAAGGAATATATAAGCCCAAGGCAGAGAAGCTCTTTGGGATGGATGAGCAGAATTTTGAACAGTTGGAGCAGAAGCCATGGGTAACGCCCTGATGAGAGAAATTAGAACATGCATGCCTGCGTAATTTCTCCTGTGAAATGAAGAATAAAGAAGAGCCAGAGGAGAGTGGAAGTATAGCACAATTCTAGAATGACCAAAATTTTTTTTTTTTTTTAATTAAAACCAGTTATTCTGGTTAGTACAATACAGTGTGTTGATAGACAAAGCAACACTTAACTGCTATCCTGTGATTAAGCAAAATGGGTCAGAATGATCTTGACCTCGCTGGCTGCTCTGCTTTAGGAGGACCGGGCTGTGCTTTAGGGGGACCGGGCTGTGCTTTAGGGGGACCGGGCTGTGCTTTAGGGGGACCGGGCTGTGCTTTAGCAGGAGCGGGCTGTGCTTTAGCAGGAGCGGGCTGTGCTTTAGCAGGACGGAGCTGTGCTTTAGCGGGACCGGGCTGTGCTTTAGCGGGACCGGGCTGTGCTTTAGCGGGACCGGGCTGTGCTTTAGCAGGAGCGGGCTGTGCTTTAGCGGGACCGGGCTGTGCTTTAGCAGGAGCGGGCTCTGCTTTAGCGGGACCGGGCTGTGCTTTAGCAGGAGCAGGCTGTGCTTTAGCGGGACTGGGCTGTGCTTTAGCGGGACCGGGCTGTGCTTTAGCAGGACCGGGCTCTGCTGCTCAGCTGCTCGGGACAGTGGGGGCTGAGGGAATGGTCCCACCTAGGGCGGTTGCTAGTGTGGCTGTCGAGCCCTGGGTATACTAGTTCAGTCAGGCTGGCTTCCTCCAAGCTGCCAAAATCTGTGAGGCCAGTGGGCTGCTCAGTTATTCTGCATCCAGATCTGAATGCAGGGAAGTGACACTTGTAGTATCTCCAGTTGTGTTTCATAGCATGATGTTTACTTGTGTCACTCTTGGTTGCAGTTCCGGACTTGCAGCAGGAGAGAGTTGTGCTGATCTAGGTGTCAGGTAGCTGAAGTGCACACATCAAGTGTTGTGCTTGGCCATGTTATCTGTGTGCTCTGCATATCAAACAGAAATGACATTTTGTTCATTTTTTAATTGATTGTCAGATGTGCAGCAAGAAAGTAGTGTAATGCACTATGTTCCATGGTACTTGCACCTCACAAAAGCTGTGACCTTTCTCCTAAAAGCTTGAGTCTCACAGTCCTGTGTTCTTCATGGAACTGTTCAGTGATGTTACCATGGGAAATCGTTCTTGTGATTACAGCTTCTGCAGCCACAGTTTATTTTTTAATGATGCATCACTGTCCCTCTCAGGTGAACATGAAATTGAGTGGCTTCTCTGTAATTCTGTTCTCTCTGTGAAATTCTGATGGATTCAGCTCACCAAACTTGAAAACAGTGTGATACAGGTAGAGCTTCATTTTAAAACCTGTTTAGAGAAAATGTAAGAGAACTTTTTATTTTACTTTTCCCCATGCGTTAAGATTTCTTGAAGTACAGGACAAAGACCCACTTGTTTACTCCTATTTGCTGTAACGAAAACAACAAACTGATGTTCTTATGCATGGCAGAGAATTCTCTCCGTGCATCCTAAGTATGTTTTGGGTATGCTTCAGTATGACTATAGAGCCAAATGAAATATCTTTCAATAGTGAAATCAGGTTTATTACAGTGTAATTTCTTTCTATAAACAAGTCTCCTTTTTAGGATTTTTATCTTAAATTACTGATGAATGTAATGGTATTAAATAATAAAATACTGTTATGATGCCAAAAAGAACATCTCAGTCTCTTTGATCTTCATTTTGGCTAAATATAGAAAATTTCGCTAGAGACTTGTGTAAACAGACTCCATTAATCCTAACAAATTGTTTTGAAAAGCAGCGACTATAATAGATGTTGATCAAGACAGTGAATAACCTTGAGTTTTCATTTTCAATACAGTGTGAGTTAACTCCACATTAATTGGAGTCACGCCTCTAAGTCATGTTGTACTGCTCTGAAATCCACGTGTGCCTACTTCTGTTTGTCTTGGCTTTAATTAATCATTCCCTTATTTCTTGGCAGCAGCCTGTTATTGGGCAGGGAAATACGGATCCAGGTGTAGTCTTGAGCCCCTGTAGCTTCTGCCTGCCTTCTGCACACCACGGCTCTGTGCAGCACAGGAGGTCCTGGCAGCGGGCAGTCTTGCAGCAGATGAAACACAGATATGTCTGTACTGTTTCCAACTGGAGTGCCAATGAGAACTCTCTCTAGTAGTCCTTAAACCTTTCTTCTATCATTGAAAAAATTCAGATTTCATTTTTTTCTACATGTGCAGTGTTTACTAACATTCTGTGCATGTGTAATGTAAGTTTGTGTTTGCAGGTAGCTTAATTTTTTGTTTTGCCACAAAGCTTTTCATGACTGCCTAAGAATAAGAAGGATCCTATTCAAAGAAATTCAGACATCTGTTATTTATGTTTAGAAACAGAAGTACATCTGGTTCTGACAACACATCATTATTTTATGTGCTTCTAAAGAATGCACCAATTGATGTAATTATCTGGATTAAGACTGTCTATGGAGTTAATAAAGAGAAGTGCCCTGAGAACTGCAGTATCTCTATGGCTTGGCTCTCAGTGCACTTAGGGGACCTCTTTTCTGATTGTCTTGTTCTTTCAAAGTTCCCTGATGAGTTGGGGCAACAATTAACTCCCATAAAGCGTGATCCTGGGAGCAGCTGGGCCCTCTAATGATGGGCAGTATGGATTTGTGCTGTGCCATGCATGAATTTCTCCCCAGGGGAAACTCCCTGGGTATCATCCCAGCATGTCTCATGCCATTCAGTGCCCTCAGGCAACATGGTGTTGCTCCTCATAGCTCCAAGTGCATGTGGGCATTCAATCCTTGCTGAAAACACTGCTCTGGGACAAATCATGTGCCTTGTGGATGTAACCAGTCTGCTGCAGCTAGTCCAGAGGAGCGGAGGCAGAAATGGGGCTGTGTTTCTTGATCAGTTCTCCACTGTCTGCCCCCTAAAGACAAACCTGACTCCCGCGTTCTTCCTGTAAGCTGGTTCACCAAATTACAGTTGAAAAATAATTTCTGTTTTCAGGAGTTTCATTACTGGCGTTTTGCCCATTTTCCTTGTTACTTCTGGTTTTGAAAGCTAGATTAATGGTCAAGCATGTGGAAACTAAGTTAGCATTCAGTACATGTGACTGGCAGCGAGGACAGAGCGTGAACTTGGTCACTGGAGCGCTCAGCTTGTCCTTTTTCACATACTTCTCACGTGAATCCAGTACCTGCACTGGGAAGATAACTAAGAAAGTTTAAATGCCAACACATGGAATAGCAGTGAAGGATAGAAGAACAGGAGCTGGCTGAATAGCTGAAGGCAGAGTAGTCCAGTGTAAGTGGTGGTTTGGAATGTGCACGTGAATTCCAGGATGTAAGCTTCCAAGGAAAAGCAAGAAAGCAGCTGTAGGAGGTGGTAACAGACTTCCTCTGTCAGAGGAGTTTTTCTCGTATTCTTATCTATATAGGGAGTCATGGTAGTGGCCACCACAAGCTGCCAGGCTTTTGTGACTGTTCCCCTAACTTGGGGGTAGAGGGAGAGAGGCTTGTGTTGTTCATAACACTGCAGTATTGGAAGAACTTAACACAGGTGGTTTGAGTTCCTTCCCTGCTCTGTTAAACACAACTGTCAGATATTTTAATCAGTTTTGTTGACACCTGTATACAGCTTCCAGTTATTAACATTTGATTTATTTGTGTGCAGTAGGGAACTATTAGATTCCCCATCTCAGCTAAGGGCTTGGTCTTAATAAATTGCGTTCTTCTGGTGGTCCCTCAGAGCTCTAATGAAAGATGCAGTTGTACTTGGTAACTAGAAAAAATACATTCTTAAAAGATAACTAGCTATTACTATAATGGTCATTGCAGGAAACAAATGAAATTAATTTAGTTACCCTGTGGCTGGAATTACATTATTAGTCAAGTTGATGATGTGTTTCTGGTACTACAGACGCACAGAAATTTGTAGCACTGTATGAAGATATTTTTATTTCAGCTCTCATTACAGGCAAGCTAAATGTAACTTACTGACAATGAAAAACACATGTAATATGGTAAATTATGTATGGGTTAACCGTCTGTCAATCACTTATTCTTCTGAGCAACTGCTGCTGCGTGTGTAGTACTTATTTTCTGGGGTTATGGGGGAAAGTACATTTTTAGTTTATGTGACTTCTGTAAGCAGTAAAAGAAGCAGTTTTTCTAGCTCTAGTACTGGCACAATTACTGTCAACTTTTGCGAGTGTGGTACTGAATACAGACTGCTGCCTGAAACTCCATGCCTGGTGCCAAGGGGCTGACTAGGAAGTGTTGGCTAAAAACCTCCTGTTTAAATTTTTGTGAAGTGTGTACTCAGAGCTACAGCTGCGTTCATAGTTGGAGACTGGACCATTTCTGTGTTCTGCTGGTATTAAAATAGAGTGTGACTTTCAATGTGAACTGAAGGCACTTGGATTTAGATTTGCTTCCATGCTTTTAGCAAATCAAGTGCAATATTGACCTGTTGGCATTAGAAGCTAACGTGGAACTAAATGCTACAAAGTGTTGTGAATGTGGATTTTTTTTTTAATTGCATGCTGCTCTAAAATTGTCTCTTAACGGAATTGGGAACTAGGAGCTTAAAAAGCATTTTTGGTTAGAATAGTTGATATTTCATTCATATGTGGGGGTTTTTTCTGACTTTTTTTTTTCTTTTTTTTNGCTACAAAGTGTTGTGAATGTGGATTTTTTTTTTTAATTGCATGCTGCTCTAAAATTGTCTCTTAACGGAATTGGGAACTAGGAGCTTAAAAAGCATTTTTGGTTAGAATAGTTGATATTTCATTCATATGTGGGGTTTTTTTCTGACTTTTTTTTCTTTTTTTTTTTTTTCCTTAGTCTTCATGAAGAAATCATTGACTTTTATAAGTATATGTCTCCCAGACCTGAAGAAGAGAGAATGCGGATGGAAGTGGTGACCAGAATAGAAAATGTTATCAAAGAGCTCTGGCCTAATGCAGATGTGAGTAGGACACTGTTTTATTTGTTAATATGTAAAAGCAACATTTTGTGCCTGATTACTTTATGGAATATTGAATATTGCAAATGCTGGGGTTTTTCTATGTTAAACATAAAACGACTTCTGGTGGAATGAGAAAGATGTTCTTTCTTTCTCAAATAATACAGGGTAACATTTCCTATCACACATAGGACCAAAGACAAGTTAGTCGTGCTGCAGTCAAAGAAAAGGCATAAGATGTGCCAATGTTCAGTCTCATGAGTACTCATTTGGTAAGATGAATGGGAACATATCAGGCATGTATGCATGTATTGTGTTAAAAAAAAAAATCTTCTGAAACTCATATCTTTAGCAGTAGGGCTTTTAGTCCAAAGACCTGTGATCTTGAATAAATCTGTTAAGGTACAGATTTATTGTACCTTAAGTGTACCAGCAATGTCACATGACGTAGACCATATTATATACTTTTAATGGGGGCAGTTATACTACAAAGATATATTTTCCAAATTAAAAAAGCTCAGGAGTCTATGTTTAGAAAGAAACAAATCTGTAGATCTGTGTGCTGAGCTTAAAATCTGTAATGCTTCTTTCCACTGAAGATGGGTTTTTGCTAGTACATACTCATTCAAAACAAGAGTTTCTCCTATGCAGAGCTGTGTTTATTTTGATAAAGATTAGATTACAAAGAAGACAGAGAAGTTGCATTTATAAGTCAGTATTGTTCTATGGGGACACAGTTGGGTTTCTGGCATAATTGAATCTAGTTTAATTGTATTCTTCTACTAATATTGTGTTCAGTTCCAGAATGTAAATTTCTAGTTGTAGTCATCTACTTGTAGATAACAGTAGCTGAAAATAAGGGCTTGTTAGCCAGAATAGCAAACCAGATTGAGACAGCAGAGTCTCTAGTATAAGGAATGCTCTTTGATCCTGCCACAGTAAAAGACAGTGTTTTGACATGAGTGACTTAAATCCAGTGTTCATTTCAAATCTTCTTAACCTGTTTTTTTGGAGTGTCTTTTTAGAAATTGGCAGAATACTGAATGTGAATTCTGTATCAATGTATGTGGTGTGTGGGTTTGTGTGTAAAATACACTCACATTTTCAGAGTGGTTCTTGTTATGGACAATGTATCAGTGGGCATAGTATGGAAGGAGCACTCTCCACTTGGTGATTTCTGCCTTTGCACAGCTGGAGGGAGGTGGTTGAGTCATTCACTACTCCTGGTATCTGGCAATTTTCTCTTTGAGCAAATGCAGTAACCTTTCTGTGGGAACTGTGCAAGAGAGCAGCATGTGTCCCAGGTGTTGCACACTCTCCTCTAACCCAGTGAAACAGTCAGGTGGGCCCTAATGGAGGGCAGGGGTAGTGGCCTGACAGGCAATGGTGTAGGGAACAGTGAATGCTGTGATACACCCTGCCAGTGCCTTGGAGGAGAGGATTTCACCAAAACCACTGATTACTTCAGCCTAGAGATGTTACTATTTCCTAGGCAAGTTTGTGTGCTGCAAACTTAATTAGTCTAATGGGGTGAATGGATTTATTACCAGAGGATCTCTCTTTGTTACCACTAGCACTTTGAACGGGGCACAAGAGCACACAGCTTTCAGAGATACTCTGTGGGACAGGCTTGATCTGTAAAAGTCTTTTGTATTAAAAATAACTCTTTACATATGTATGTAACATACATATATATGTGTGTGTTTGTATATATATATAGCTTTGCATCCTTGAGAAAATAACCTTTTTTAAGCTGCTGAAAGTTTTTTGTAGCCACAAGGTATTTAAGGAGGGGAAGCAAATTACAGACCCTACCACAAGTGACAGCCGGCCACTGGGCTTAGCTGTAACATGACTGAGAGGAAGCACACACTGTGTAGTTGAAAAACTCAAGTTCACTTTTCAATTAGTGCCAGTTAAAACTGCCAGGACTGTCTTTCTCCACTGTGCTTGAAAATGTTAGAGAGCGAGAGCATGCCAGTTCCTTTTTCTCAAGTCAGTAACTGTTCTTCAGAGCCCAACTGCATTTTGCCTGCAGTTGTTACGTTGAGGAAGAATTCTCCTTTTGTATGTCCTTCCATTTTCTGGAGGCTAAAGGGGAACTGAATGGTGACAACAGCATTACTGTGATGTTATTTTTCTAAAATTTATTTTGCCAAATCAGCTTGGAAACTGAGCTGCTGAACTCAACTGTGTTCAGCTTGGACAGTCTCTTGTATTTTTTCAGTCCTTTGAGTTAATCACTAACATTTTGAAAATCTATGTTGGTTTAGCTACTTCTAAGATTCAAGTTTTGAGTACATGCTCTGAGAAGGTGGAGTGTTATCTGGTCCAATGTCCTCAGCTCTAGCTGTCGTGTAAAGTGATGAGTTAATGTTTAAGCTGTTCATTTTGAGACGTCAATGCAGCCAAATCAGCTAAAATAAACTTGGAAGTTAAACATACGCATTTAGCTTGTTGTTTCTCACTAAACACATAGGTAAGACATAAAAAATACATAAATACATAAAAATCAGATACCAAGAAAAGGAAAAAAAGTCTCCATGAATTTAAATGTACAGAGAATATACATGTGGAATGTGCCTGAGCACGTCCTTTTTTTTTTCCCCTCTCCTGTTCCACTTAGAAAAGGCTGAAAAAGCAGATGGAATGGGGCTAAAACTAGGTATCCTAAACTGTTACTTTATTTATAGAAGTTAGCAATTGTGTCATTTGCTCTCTTACTCAAGGGAATGTGCTTAGAAGGAAACATTCCTAGTAAATGAGAACTGTTCTTGGCATCAGCAGGGCTCTGACCATAAGAAACACTTTAATTACGCTGAAACCAAACAACCCAAAACATTGAAATGAAAACTTTTTAAAACAAAGGTTTTTGCCCAGTTCAGTAGGAAAATTTGGCTACTAAACAAATAAGTACTTACGTGGTTGAATTTAGGATACATTTGTCATAACGTCCTCAGCTTCATGTCCATGTGACCACATAGATCTGAAAAGAGGGAATGTTGCATACTTCACACACTTCAGTTATGAAAATACTATGATTGGGAATGAAAGTAGAAAGATGAATTCTATTTAGTTCGACAGACTTCAGAAAGATGTAGAAGAAAGGGAAATTAAATGGCAGTGGATGGATTTTTTTGTTGTTTTGACAGAGGGATTTTGGTACCAGAAATTTACCAAGCTTTTGTGGGTTTCCAGGTTCTGTTGTGTGCTTAGTGAGCATGCATTTAGACACATACTGTAATTAAAGCTCCTTCAAGGACTGGAATTTAATATGGACAAGTTCACAGAAATGTGGGATAAACAGTAACAATAACATAGAGGAGTCAGAGTCATTACAGTACTGTGAAGACTGAAGAGATCTTATGAGTGCAAATACAGATCTCTGTCCACAAACAATAAAAACATGATCGCCAGCATTAACACACCACAAAAACTAATGCTCACATCTCAAGCCATAATAGTGTTCTGTGTTTGGGATACTTTAAATACATGCATGGCCACAGAGCTTCAACAGTTTAAATTCCAAATTGATTAAAAAACCAAAATCCTTTAAAATATGTGTTCTGGTTTCCCCACTCTTCCTCTTTTGTCTTTCCAGTTTTTGTGAGAGAGTGGTTGAAGTGTGGGTGTGGATTTCTTTTTTAATAGTTCAGTGTTTCTCATACTCCAAATTATTGTACAAGAGCAGATGTTGTCTCATTCCTTTTGGTAAAGGTCATATATGTTGTATCAGTAAGTTTCTGAATACTTTCAGGGTTGTTTATTCAGTAAAGGCTCTCTTTGCTGTTCGTTCAGCTGAACACACTATTTTGTTTGATAATGTGAAAGCACTTTTGGTTTTTTTCTGAACCCATCAGTGGCTGTTTTATTGTGCAAAAGCACTTTTCTGGTGTTTTTGGTGCCCAAATGAATCTTCGTTTGACTGAACCCAGTTTCATAGAGGGTACTTTTATTACTGTCTTGGATTAAAAATAGTGATAATTATTTTTATTACATTCTTAGCTTTTTGATGCCTTTATGCTTCTGTACAATATTGATGCACATGCTCTCACAGACTTTGCCAGTTTGAGAAGCTATGAACTTTCAGTATTAAATTCTGTATGTACTTTCTGTTGGACGTGGAGTGAGGGACTAAGAGGAGTGAAGTGATAAAAAATAATCAGGAAGAAGCACTCAAACTGCTTCTTAGTCTACTTAAGTATTAAGGCACTTGCAAAACATCATCTTTTCCTGTCTCCCCCTTTTTCTTATCCTGAAGGGGAAAAACATAAAAAGTGGGTCACTTGACATACAAATAGGTGGCAATCAAGCTGGTGTATGAGACTCATTAAAGCAGAGTACTCGAGTCTGTATAAGGTGGCTCCAGGAAACACATCAGAAGAATGGCTGAAAATTAGCCCAAATGTGTAGATATTTTTTACTTTGAAGTCTCTCCAGCCCCCCTTTGAGACTCAGCACTTGAGTCTGACCTCCCTGCAAGGCTTGGCTAAGTAATGTGAGCTTACAGGGGAAACCTGATGATTTACACCTCTAGTGCTAGTAAAAATCCAGCATAATAAAGGAATTCTGTGGGATGTGAAGCTTTCTGAAACTTTTGTTTGTTGTTTAAGCAGAAATAGACAGGGTTGTGCTACTTGCTTTGTAATGCAGAAAAAGAAATAGGTCATGATAGAATTGGTTTTTTTTAAAGTGTGCAAAGCAATGGAAATACGTTAAACTTCGAAAATGCATAAATACTGAGAGGTATACTTTGAGATGTGAAAACAAAAAGCAAATTTAACTGATACTGGTTTTCTGAAATGTTTTGTCATCATTCGGGATTTCAAGATCTTGGATTCTGGGTTTTTGACAAATTTGGTCATGGGAGCAATTTTTACATTGCTAAGCAATTTTATTAGAAAAGTCAAAGTTATTAATATTTTATTACTAAAAACAATGTGGATCAGCTGTTTGTGGTACACCGAAGATGTATGTGCTTTAACAGAAATGAGTGCCTGTCAGCAATACCAAAATCTACCAGTGGAGGGTAGCAATAGCCAGCCTTTACAAGCAGCTTAATAAACTTCTTTGTCTTCTGAAGCCTAAAAAATGTCTCATTTCTTCCTATATGTTTTCTCATATATCCTTTTCTTGTGTTTCAGGTGCAGATATTTGGAAGTTTTAAAACTGGTTTATATTTACCTACAAGGTTAGTAATTTTTCAGTGTAAATTCCACACAAGAGAAAATTAACTTGTTGGACCTATAACCTTGTGGTTATTTGTCTACTCTCCCAGGATCTGTGTTACTCGTGTCAATACTTGTTATGCTAAGAAAGTGTTAAGTTATTAGTTCTCTTCAAAGTGTATAGAAATACAATAAATAAGAGTACTGACTGCAACACATGTTGTTACAGATCTTGCATGTATTATTAGAAGGATCTGAATTACCATGTGGTCATAAAAGGCTTATGTTGGGATTTGGCTTCATTAATACCAGAAGAAGATGTTGGCCCGAATAGAAAAGCCAAATTTTATCTCCACAGATGACTAAATTGAAACTTTAACATCACATTGTTAATGTTAGCACTGAAGAGAAAATTTTACGTAAAGAATTGGTTTTTTGGTGTAGTGAAATGACTATGTGTAAAAAAAAATGGTCAACATCTACCCTTTCCAAATTTATTGCTAGTTTTCATAAATAGTCTTTAGTCAATGACACTGGTATCTTCTGTGTAGAAATTGTGAGTATTTATGACAACTAAATGGAAATTGAGTGAAAGGCTTAAATGGCTGCAGGAGATAAACACATTTAAATGGCATAAATCTGAGGATAACTTTTGAATTGAGTTCCATACTTTGGGAACAGGAGGACATCTAGTACTGACTGCAGGTGAGGGATATCCTCATCATTGTTTCATCTCTATTTGTGAAAGAAAGAACCTGACAGATACTTTAGTATCTGCTTTAGTATCAGGAGTTGTAAGGAAGTCTAATTGCTCCATTTTTGTTTGTAAAGCCAGAAGTGAGGTGTACAAATACTCATTGTTTTTGCATTTGGCCTCATTCCTGGCCTTTTAAAAATTTGTTTTAAATAGGCTTAATAAAATTGATTTGATGCTGGTAATGCCAGATAGATATTTCTGGCCAGTTGATAGATACTGTACTATATTTGTCTGATTGTTTTGAAAGAGATGTAACAAAAATGCTTTTCTGTTGTCATATACTGCCTTTCTTGGGTATTTGTTTAAAGTGAGGTTTTGGGGGAGAACAAATGCAGATACTTCAGATGCAGTACATAAACCCACAAAAAACCTTCCTGTGGCAGTGCTTGCCAAACTTTCAAAATAGTCATCATTTCTGTGTTGGTCATTAATTCACTGTTGCCTTCTATCAAAGCTACCCTTTGCCCTAGGTTTTCTCTACCTCTCAGTAGTAGTTTGTTTAGATTTCAGGCTCTGGGATTTAGAAAGGCCTGAAGTGTGTTTTTAATGCTGTGTCTCTGTTGGGATTTGCTCTATATCCATTGACTTAAGCTGCTGTTGAAGGTTTGGGTGCAGAGCTGTTTGCTGCTGAATCTGTGTGTCCCTTTGCAGGCAGTGTCTGTGCTCAAGGTGGCAACAGAGCTGCTTTTCCTCTCTCGCTGTGCATCAGAAGAATGTCTCCTGTTTTTAACTGTCAGCAGTGGGTTTAACACTAATTTGGTTTAGAAGAGAAATGTCCAGCAGCATTTCCTGCTCTCTTAGCCAGTTTTGAACACATTTCTGAAAGCAGCCAGGTGCTGCCTATCCTTGTCAGCCCAGCGGTCTATGGCTGAAGTGCTGCTTGGCAGGAGACAGCTTCTCTAATGCAGATGTAGTTTCTTTGATATTGTTAAAGCAGGGGTGTTTGTCAGTCAGCAGATCTATAGAATCTGTTGCAGGGGGAAGTATTTCTAAAGTTTTTTGTGTTTTGTGTTACACAGTTTTCTGTATCACTGAAGCATCCTGCTAGCATAACTATAGGGCTACATGCTCACCCCCTTTGTGTCCCTGGCCAAGCAGGGAAATCAAAGGACTTGAGGAGCAAAGAGGGAGAAGCTCAGGATCTCACAGTAGCCCTCAGTGGCTTCAGATGTGACACCAGCCACCTTTTGAATTTGAGTTCAGGGATTGAATTAGTGTTAGCTTCCTGTGGGTGTAGTGAAATGACTATGTGTATACATAGGGAGGAAGTGTAGTGGGATGGAGACACCCCTTCAAGGAGCTGAGTTAATGAGTGAAATTAATTAGGTGGCTTGATCTTATTTAGTAGCTTGTTGCTTCCTGCAGTCCAAGTTGCCATGTTTTCTTCTCCCTTTCCTTGCTTCCTGTTCTTGGCACTGCAGGCCAGCAGCTTACCCTATGCCCTCTGGTGCTCTGATCATCCAGAAAACCAACTTAGAGATGCAAAGAGGCAGGAAATGATCCCAGAATGTTCTGTGGGTTCTTTAAAGGGGCAGTGAAGAAGGTTTCTGCCAGACCCATTCGTAGGTTGAACTGATTTGCTGTGGATTAGGCAAACACCAGACCTGGAGCAAAGGAGGAGACAGAGTCATGCAGCTGGGGTAGAGGATGGGAAACAGGACTTTTCCCTTCTGTGTCAGGCTGTTAAATCAACATTCCTGATGAATATAGCCCAAAGGTGGTGAGTTACACCTCACAAGTTAATTTCTTGCTCTGAATCACTCCAGAGAAGCTGATCCCTCTCTGCTCACAGTGTGGCCTGAGGAGACTAATCTTAGGCTTTGCAGCCTAATTGATTTATGTTTATCTGTCCCCTCCTCCGGGTAACCTGAAGTGGTCTGTATTTCCCCAAGTGTAAGAGTTCATCTCCAACCATTTCCTCGGAAAAATCAGAATTAATTATTCGGTTAAACTATGTTCTGTCAGCTTTATTCGAGTTATGTATAGATGTCAGTTGTTTGTATTTTAAGTGTATTGGTCTTTTACTTTGAATGATTTTTTTTTTTCATTTCAGTGATATTGATTTAGTTGTGTTTGGAAAATGGGAGACATTACCTCTTTGGACCCTGGAAGAAGCTCTTAGAAAGCACAATGTAGCAGATGAAAACTCAGTAAAGGTTTTAGATAAAGCAACTGTAAGTTTGGGGGAAGAGGGTATTTCCTTGTTCTAAGCTAAATTTCTAATCAAAGAAAGATGTTGGTTAAAAGAATGAATTTTCATAAGCAGAAACTATTTTGTAAGCAGAAACTATTTTGTATATTAAATTTGAAATAAAACATATAAAACTTTTTTATTTAGTATGATTTTTATTACTGACAAAATAATTGATAGGGCAATAACAAAACCATTTTTTCTATTGTAGAAATTGTCTGATACTTCACATGCACAACATGTTGCTTTTAAGAGAGATTGGACTAGTCAGTTTTGTGCATTGATGTGTTTAAACTAGTGCATTTCTGGACTGAGTTTTTACATAAGTAAACAATTTCTTTTTTCTTTTTGCAAGTAAGCAGGTATAATCAGTTTTCACATAGAAGTACTAAGTACAGCCTTGTCTAAATAGGTAGTGGTATGTCTTTAAAAAGTAGATTATTCCATTGTAATCACATACCTTTAGCTAATTGTAAGTATGTAAGAGTATTGGGTATCTAAGATGACTTATTATCAGCTATTATCAGTAGAGAGAGGTGATTTGGCAATCACTCAGGTGGACATACATCAGAGTACTCTCCATATCTTGTACTTCATGGTTGAAGTTCATTTTGGTGAGGAAGTGATGACTGCAGTGACATGAGTTGTGTCATTTCTGATGTCTCCAGGATCATTTCTCTGTGTTTCTCAAGTGTTTGTCTCCCTCTGGTGTCTGTGGTCCACACCAGAGCTGAGCTGCTGCAACAGCAACTCACCCAAACCAGTCCAAAATAAATCACCTGGAAGGTGAAGCATTAAGTTCTGTTCAGCAGGACAGTAAATTGAAAATAGTGTTCATGAGTTAGAAAAGCAAAGTTTATGTTAACAGATTGGCAAGGCAAGTGAGTTCATAAATAGGAGTCCTGATTTCTCTGCCTACCTCCTCCCTATAAATTCATGAAAAGTTTCAGGTTTACTGGTGCATAGAAGTGATAAATCAAACCAAGTGTGTCTTGGAAATCTGTATTGACTTGTTGTATCTTTCTTTTGCAGGTACCTATTATTAAACTGACAGATTCCTTCACTGAAGTAAAAGTTGATATAAGCTTTAATGTACAGAATGGGGTTAAAGCAGCCCAGCTCATCAAAGATTTTATCAAGGTTAGGCAACACTGTCATGGAACTACACGCTGAGTATTTGATAACTTAATTTTATTTTGTTTCACTTCAACTGCATCTTTACTAGAGATACACTTTTCCTCTGTTGTTTTTTGTTGTCTGATAATGCTGAGGGATGTTCTTAAGTTTTAGATACACTGCCTTAAGAGGCATGAAGATATTAAAATACAAGAATAAAATGTGGAGTAGTTTTAATGGTACAACGATTAAGGAAAATCCACTAATCCCTGTTTTAAGTGTTCTGCTCTTCTAACTGTAGTTCATTAAACTATGCACTAATTTCAAGGTGGAAGATAATCTTCTCATGAAAGCCTGAAGGTGTTTTTGTGTGTGAAAGCATAGAAAATCAAGTTGCCTGGGTTTCCTGTGACCCTTTAGCCTTGGGTCAGGGGGCGAGAGGGGTCTGTGCCCCTGGGGATGGAGCAGGAGGTGTGTGTGGCAGCAGGAGCAAGGCTGCAGCCCCATGGTACCCCCAGGCCAAAGAGCAGAGCAGGTCTGGTGCCAGTAGCTGGGGTCAGCTCCCAGACTGGCCAGTGCCTGGCAGACAAGTGGCCAGTGAGGATGTTGAGGCTGTAGGGTCAGGATTAGGGTCAGGATCAGGATCAGCAGCAGTGCAGGGCAGTGTGGCCCAGGCTGACAGTGCAGGGAACAGCTGAGATGGGAAGCAGCTCTCAAGCAGGGTGGAGGCACTCCCTGCAAGGCTTCCCCCACGGTGCTTTCCCACAGGGCTGTTTTCCCAGCAGGCTGAGCCAAGGCTGTGCAGCTGTGCCACACCACAGCTGGCCTTGAGCACGGGCAGCTGGGGAAGAGATGGCAGCACGGGTGGCTGTGCTGCTGTGGAAGGTCCTTTGTTTGACTTGGAGAAAACTCAGTGTGCTCTTGCCAAGTGACTTCATTGATGTTCTTGAGGCACTCTCTGTAAAACACTTGCAGGGCATTCTCTTGGGTCTTATTTTGTCCCACATAACTTCAGTACATGAGTGAGATGTCCCATTTGGCATTAGCCTTTGAAATGCCTCTTTCTCTTCATCCAGGTTATTTAGGAAGTCTGAGGAATTGGAGCCTTGATTAAGAACATGCAGTTTACTGAGAAAAATGCCATCTTTAAGTTTTGGTATATATCGATACTCAACACTTCATCTCGTGACTGGAAGTTGTTAATAGTTCAGAATCTTCAGTTAGAGAGTTAGGGCTCTTCAGTTAAATATGGCTCCCAACACTCACCATAAGGCTCGTGCAGAGAAGTCCTTAGCAAAATTCTTCTTTCCCTTTAATCTTTTTGCAGTCACATTTCATCTGTGACACTAAGGAACTTTTTGGCTCTGTGTTGATAAAAACAGTGATATTATTGAGCCTCTTTTGCTGAGGGGTGTACAGAGTGCAGGCGTAGCCCAGCCTCCACTGCTGTCCCAAAGGTTCTCCACACCTCTTAGGGGAATCCATGCAGATAAACCCATTAAAAGACCAATTACCCAAAGATATTTCACTTGTTTGAAAATGTTGCCTGAGTGTAGTAATTTTGAAGGGCTTTCTTTAACTCTGGGCATCCAAAGTACTTGCAGGACAGAAATCTCAGTGCACTTTGAGCTACCTACCTCTCAATTGTAGCAAGAAGTTTTTGTTATGGATGTCAATATCTCCACAGTTCTTCCTTTGTTATGCTTTTCACTTGTATCAGAAAAGCAAGTGTGTGTATATATATATGTTCAACACAAATACTTCAGGTTTTATGATGTAATAACTTCCTTCTGTTGTTAATATTTGCCACCAGAGTCAAACAGGTAAAATATCTGTGTTGGTCACAGGCAGGGCATTGGCTTCTCCACTGTTATTAAAAATGATAGGTTAGATTTATAGTTAGCTTTAAGAAAAAATACAATAAAACAGTTTCAGTGTGCTCTCCTAGCATCCATTGTATGCATGCATCACAGTATTGTAACAGCCTTGTTTTTCTCTTTCAGAAATATCCTGTGTTACCATTTCTAGTTTTAGTATTGAAACAGTTCCTGTTGCAGAGGGACCTTAATGAAGTATTTACAGGTGGAATTGGTTCTTATAGTCTCTTTTTAATGGCTGTCAGTTTCCTTCAGGTAAGTTCAATGGAATCTATCACTGCCATTGGTGCATAAGGACATCAACTTAACAAGGAATTTGATCAGCCCTTAAATTTAATTATTTAAGCTATCATTTTTTGGGGTTGCACTCCCTTTTCATTTAAATTTAGATATGTCCCACCTGTCTTCTGTTCCTTCTCTGATGCTGATACTTTGTGTAGGAAAGATATTTGGAACATCTGTTGGTGTACCAGTGCCAGGCAGTGATACATATGATTTTGATACACATGATATGACATGTGTCGTTCATGGTAAAACAACTTGAATGTTGTATAACTTGCTTGGAACAAGTTCCATAAGGTTGGTGTTAGCTGCAGCTGTCCTTTATAACACTTGGTCTCCAGGTCATACACCCTGTATGTGCTTTCACAAATGCAGTGTAGTCTTGGTTCTCTGGGTTTCTAAGCTGATATCAAACAAACACGTTTTACGACTTTCTCTTAAATCTAATAGAACAAAAGGCACAAGATAAATCTATATTGTTGTGCCTGGGGGAGGGAAATACTGGGCAAATATGAAGTAGCTGATTTTTGACTGTATCAGCCCTATTCTTTTTCCTGAACTAAATGTTATGTATAACTGTGTTTGCAAGTGTATGTCCATGCTTTTCCAGACTGCAATTACTCTAAAACCTTAGTCTGGAACTGGAGCTCGGTGTTTGCTGAGTGCCTTGCAGTTCCCTGCTGAGCACAAAAGAAATAAGGGCAACATGCATATAGTTTAAAACCAAAATCTCTCCAAATCTATTTTTTTTTCTTATGTTGAGTAACAGCACTTCCATTTGCTCATTAAAAAAATAATTAAAAAAAAAAAAGTCAGGTTTCCTAGCTGTTACAATTCTGAGCTGGTTTTGTTCACAGTCTCTCAGGCTGCTTACTTAACAGCAGAGAGGATCCTGTATATAGCTGTGCACATGAGAAGTCCATATTGGAGACCCAGGTTTGTGAGGTGCAAATATCTGCTTTTTCACAAGAACTCTGCCATTAGTGCTGGAAGTTCACTTATGGGACTCAAAGTTCAAATGCAGAAAGATTAGTGCTTGATAGCCTTTTTTTAAGACATAATTATTTTATAGAAGTTGTCATGGCATCTTATTTTAAAGATGCAAAACTGCTTTATCAAGGGAAAATACTATATTTAGACATCTGTTTTATTATTATTATTTATTACTGCATTTAGACATCTTTTCTGTGAAAAAGAGAAGAACTTGAAGTCTTAAAAGAATGAATTTTTTTTCTCTCTTCTTAATAGCTGCATCCCAGGGAAGATGCCTGTATGCCCAATGCCAACTATGGTGTTCTTTTAATAGAGTTTTTTGAATTATATGGACGTCACTTCAATTATCTGAAGACTGGAATCCGAATAAAGGATGGTGGCTCTTATGTTGCCAAGGATGAAGTGCAGAAAAGCATGTTGGATGGCTACAGACCATCAATGCTGTACATCGAGGATCCATTACAGCCAGGTATCCCCAGAAATCAAATGGAATAACAGTACTGTTGAATGTTTAATGGATGCACTGTGGGATTTTTTTTTTTCTTCATGTATTATACTTTTACCCAGAGAATTGTTGGTTTGGACTTCTTTACATCTAAATATCTGTAGATATTTTAAGCTCTTTCAAATATTTATGCTAATCCTGTTCTACAAGAGGTGGCTGCAGTTAGTTGGGACTTAAGGGCAATTTTTAAAACAGATTACTGTCTCCTGCCTGAAAGGTGATAAACACAGTTTCAATCTTACTCATATATTTATATTCTTATTTTAAGGTAATGATGTTGGGAGGAGTTCCTATGGTGCCATGCAAGTGAAGCAGGCTTTTGATTATGCCTATGTTGTTCTGAGCCATGCAGTTTCCCCAATAGCAAAGTATTATCCTAACAACGAAACAGAAAGGTAAAGTCTCTGTGTCTAAATCTCAGACATTCATTGCTTATATTTTTCTGTGTCTAAAAATAATCATGCTGCTGGTTTTGGTTTTTTTCCTGGTTTGCAGTATATTAGGGAGAATAATTAGAGTAACACAAGAAGTGGCCACATACAGAGATTGGATATCCAAGCAGTGGGGAATGCAAAGCAGAACAGAATCTTCATGTAATGGTGAGTTTTGACTCAGCAGGGCTGAGAGGGGGAAACTTCCTGCACATTTTGCTTGTATATATTTTGTTGTTGCCTTTGCCTCACGTAAGTCAATGTGTGCATCTTAATGGCAATTTCCCTTTTTTGTTGAGTATTCCTGTCTTTTCATCCAGAAAAGTCAGATTTGTACAAGAGTAAAATGTCCCCATCTTTATTGTACTACAATAGATTTGGTCAGTAGAGAGGTCTGTAATTAGCGCTGCCTTCCAAAAGAGACTTTGGAAAAACTTCCAATTTAAATTAGCACATTGTCAGTGTCACACTTCCTTTGTCCTTTAAATGTGGACAAGGTTTTAACAAACCTTATTAGGCATGGGCATGCTAGTTTAAATTTAAATCCTTAAATTCTGCATTTTTAATTTTTATTATGAATTCTAACATACCGTATGTGTAAGGAAGCTATACTTAACCCAGGATTCACTATATAAGTAGAATAAGTCTTTTAAACAGAAAAGTCCTGAAATATCAATCATGATCTTGTTTTTAACAAGTGGAAACACACAAAATCTAGCCAGAGAACTTGGTGGCAATGCCCTTTTGAATCACCTTTAATCCATTGCCCATCTTTTGACTCTAGCAGCCAGTTGCCTTCTTTTGGTGCAGATGTATCTGCTGTCTGGAAGTTTTCAAACTAAAATTAATACTCTCCAGTTAATTTTAGGATGTTCATTGTCAGAAGTGTTCTCTTGTTAGCAATTAATCAGAGATGGTGTTGCAAGGATCCATCCTTTTGGCTAGGCTGGGATTTTGTTTACTTGTTTTTAGAGCCTGTGTTAGTGATTTGTCAGCTGGATGTGCTCTGCCATTGGAGCTGTCAGCCTGTGCAGACCCTGGTGGCCCAGCTGTCCCCAGGAGTGGCAGACAGCCTGGGCTCAGTCCCAGGAGCTCCATCACCTCCCTTTCAGCTGCCTACGTGCATGGGCATTATGTAAATCTCTACCTCCTAAGTGTCTTACTTGAGCTAAAACAGAGATCAAAAAAAGACAAATAACCCTGAATTAGGGACAGTAACAGTGGTTGCCTTGTTGGTGTAGTTCAGATTTAAGTTCAATTCTTTTTTTTTTTTTAAGGCAGAGCTTAGTGAGATGTGAGAGTTCTGTATCTTGAATTTTCAATGTAGGAAATCCTACAGAGCAATGAGACTTATTTGGAGTTCTTCTGATCCTAGCAGCTCCAGCAGAAGAAAAACTGGAGTTGCTGAGTATATAGGAACAGTATTAAAACCTATATATTTGAGTGCTGTTGAAGTGTGGTATGAAACAATCTACAGCAGCACATCTGAACTTTGTTACTGCCTTCTTCCACATCTTCTGTCCCTAATTTCCATCTCAAACCATGGGCAATGCTCAGTGCATTCATGGATCCTGTCAGGAAGCCACCAGCCCTGTGGGAGGTGCTGGCCTGCAGTGCACACACAGGGATGCACTCACGTGTGTCTGCATGGATTTAGGATGTGGATGTGTGCAGATCTCTGTGCATGTCCTGTGGGATGTAACACATATTTTGTTCCTTAGTGGCTGTATTAAAAAAACCCAAGGCAACATATTTTTTGCATTTAAATGTGTGGTGATGCTTCTGTTTTGTTTTTACTAGGTAATGGAGTAGCCTTGATAGTAGATTCTCAGCAGCTGGACAAATGCAACAATAATCTTGCTGAAGAGAATGAAGCACTGGGAAAACCTAGAAATAAAACTTCAGAAACACTTAGTAAACATTCTTCAAATTCTTCATCAGGTCCTTTATCATCATCATCATCCACACTGTCCAGCTCTAGTGATGTAGTAAGTACTGGAGGTTTTCTGACTGGCTTTTTAAGATTTCTTTGGGGTTTTTTTTCCTCTGATTTATATTGTCACAAAATACATTTTGGGAGCTCACAGTCCTAGGCAGTTAGTTCATCCAGAATCCTAACTTGCATAAGATGTTAACTCTTATGCAATTTCTACAGATAGAAGTTGCAGTGTGGTTTTGACACAATACATGCAGAAAGTGAATATAGTAAATACAAAATTCCATGGCCCTCTTTTCTCTGGGAAAACTGTATTTCAAAAGTAAAACAGACTAGTAGTCCTAAGCCACAGGCTTTAAAAAACAAACAGGCCAAAAGCTTTGGAAAAAAATCTGTTTGGGAATTCTATTGAAAAAATAAAAGAGAAATCTTAAAACCTGAATCACACATCAATACACCTTTAAATCTGTTTTACTCGATAAGAATTCTGGATTGAAAGGATTCTTAATATCTAGTAAAAGAAACAAGTTTCAGTTTTGTCCACTGTTAACTTTATTTTTAAAGGAAGATTCACTTTTAGAAATACTCACTCTTAAGAAAAACTCACTAATCCTTTACATTTTCCTTAAGGATTCTGATGGAACACCTTGCAAAACCTCTAAACAGTTGAGTTGTCGTCAGTCTACTACAAACAGAGTGGGGTCACAAGAAGTGTCACTGGAATCCTCCCAGTCAAGTGGGAAAACACAAAATAGCCAAACAGCCAATACATCCAGCAACACAAACAAATCTCAGGTTTGTGAAATGTTTGAAAACAACAACTGTGTAGATTATTTGAATATTACACATATCCCCCATGGAAGGGTAACTTGTTCTGGAAAGGGAACACTGCATTTTTTCACCTCCCTTTTGCCCCATTAGAAAGCTTCCAGCACTGATTGTATCTAAAGCCACCTGGTTCTCTGTTAAGCTTCCACGGATGAATTTGCAACCGTGTCTTTCCCAGCTTTAAAACAGATGAAATTGGTCTGACTTTATTTTGAGACACCAAATTTGCCTCATTGTATTGACCAATTTGAATAAATTGTATACCACAGCTGTGTTGCACCCATTTCCTCCTTTGCAAAAAGCACGTCAGTCCAGTTTTGATTGTGAAATTTGAGAAATGAGGTGTGCCTACACTCAGTGAAAGCAGTTAGCAAAAATGTGTTTAAAACTTTGACTGGGTGCTCTTTTAGCTGTTGCTACTTGTTGATTTGTCTTCCACTAAGGGAGGTGAAGATTCTTAGCTGATACGTGACATTCCCCCTCATTTTCCCCTGTAGCCAAACATCATTATGATGACACCTATCAGAGCTTATGCATTTAGGAGATTTCCCACACTGAGGAATGCTTCTGTGGCAACTCAGTATTCAGGAAATATTCTATGCATCTATATACAGGATACCCTGGATATATGCAGTTTAAATTCTTACACTTTTTCAGAAATTAGATCTTTTATGTTTGACATATAATCCAGAACCTTCTGGAATACTTTTCTTGAAAATAATTCTGAACACATGCCTCTTATTTGCTGATGGTTTGTCTTCTAAGAAGACAGTTCACACTCCTGGCCTTGGCTATGCCGTGAGCGTGTGTTTGTGTCTTATTGTTACTGATCTGACATATCCCATCTCTGAAAAGGTGTGGCATAAGGTTAGTCCTGGATCAGGTTTGAGCTGTCTTCCTGTGCTGTCTTGGATGATGGATGTTTCTGTAAAAATACCTTTGTACTTTCCAAAATTCCAAGTGCTCTGCTCCTCTCTCTGGTTCTGTTTGGGGCCAGAGATGAACATTTGTTTGCAACCGCCCAAGCGGGAGATTGGCAGTGCTGCGCTGCTGTCTCAGCAATGACCAGGTTTCTTCTGCCACAGCAAGTTTTTCCAGTGTGCTGTTTTCAGAAGTGCCCATGCTCGTTGTGCAGAAGCAGGGCTGTGTGATTGCCATGCTCTATTCCCATGAACACAGATTGACCATGTTCTCTTTCCTCCACAGCATGGATCCGCACGGTTGTTTCGCTCTTCTAACAAAGGCTTCCAAGGTCCAACAAACTCAAGCCATGGTACCTCAGTCACAAACAAACAACACCAAGGCAGCAAATCACACCATCAGTTTTTCCATGGCAAAAAGAGGAAACACAAGAGGGATGCAGCCCTGTCAGACCTTTGTAGATAGTTGCCTACTTTATGACTGTTCTTCTGTGTGCAATGATCTCATGCTACAGGATAGTTTGATAGTGACTCCTTGGATCTCTTCTGGAGCTTCAGACTGTTCAAACATAGATTAGCAACTGCATTTTTTTTTCCCAGCTCGCCACGGAACGGAACATGAAGATTGATCACT
>VXBB01018625.1:4513-20171 GCA_013399915.1 Illadopsis cleaveri
TAATCTGGCTAAAGTGCAATCATGCCATTTAAGACATGACCCTCATGATTATGTCATGATCTAGGGTTGCAGTTGATCTAGGGCGCAAAAAATTCTCTGAGTGAAATTGTAAGTGAACACCATCAAAGTTTTCTCTGTCTTCAGAGTGGCAAAAATTTTATCTTTTGCATCTACTTATTTCATGTTCTGTTACTATTATTTGTATTGTTGTATTATTTTAATGTATTAAGTTCCAAGGGAAATGATCGATCAGCCCTGTACAAATAGACAATACAATTACAACACAAACACTTTCAGTGTACATAACACATCCGCACAAACATTTTATACTTGAGTAGTTCTTTTGAAAGCAGCATTAATCATTCTAAGGATACCTCACCTTTTTTTTTTTCTGGGTGTCAAATTCAAAGCTGAAAATCATTGCATCAGTGAAAGGGACTACTGTTGTCATTCAGCTGATAATAAATATTGCTGAAACATGCATTTGGGTAATTCAGAACTTCAATCCTTCAAAGACTGTTTTATCACTGTATGTTCATATCTGATCCAGTGGAAAAAGTGCCTAATGACCATTTAAAAACCTTCAGAGTAAATTTATTCAAAACATTCAATTTAGAATGCTCCAGCAAGATAAAAGTAAGTGAAGTGAAAAGGATAGTAAATCCATTGTAAGTTTAAAAATGGATTTGAGAGCCGTTCAGGGTGTTAGAAAACAGGATTTTATTACAGAATGATACTTGTAGATTAAAGTTCCAACAGCAGAGACTTATCTGATATGAAGAAGCTTGACGGGTGGTTTTGGTGATATCCACTGGCTGCTCCTCTGTACAGCAGAGAAGCTGAGGTACAATTACAGCTTTACGATAAATGGAGATTGTAACAATTTAGCAAGTGGGATGTTTTCTGGTCATTTAATGAGACCAGGCCTGCATTCTACACAGCTGCTTTCACCTAAGGTGAATGCACTTCAAAAAATATTGAATCCTGTGTCACTGATGTGACACCTAGAAATCTTCCTCAAAAAGAATATATCAATACAGTTGCAGCAAAGGAGTTCACTGCAAGCAATTAGGTGCCACAAGACAAACAAAAATCTAAAACACTCTTTCATTTCCAGGAGTTACTGGGTAGTACAATATTCAAATACTTTTTAAAATTACATGTTTTAAGAATTCAAAGGCTTAATGTCATTTGAATAAACATTTTCATGAACAGGTTATGAAATTGACCATTTAGGTCAACTTCAAAATTAATTAGTCAATGTTCATTACATAACCACCAAAATTTATTGTTTCCCAGGTGAACACTATGGCTAAAAATCTAGTAACAGACTTGCCTGACTTATACTCCCAGATTGTCAGGCAGAAATATCAGGGTTAGCTGTGAGAAATCTCACAGTCAGATTCACTGGGCTGCTGCAAAGTACTATGCTAGAAAACTTAGCCCAGCTAGCAAAGTGAAGAGGAATATATTCTACCTAGAATAACCCAAGGCTGGGCTGGCATCCAAAAAGGATGGGCATAATGCAAGTTTAGAGTAGGAGAGTTTATGCAGTAAGCTATTATTCTGGTATCATTGTGCAGAAGAATACAGATATGGCTGCTGTGACTCTAAATAATTACTTTATTCACTTTACTAATATTTTAATGGTGAAAGTACACTCTTCAAATTCAAGAAGGCAACTTGTAGTGTTTTGTCATTTCTCCTGTACTTTGTGTATGATTTTCCTCAGGCTGTAAGTTTTGCAGGCAAAGAACTCTTTTTCTGAAAGTGAAAATATACTGATAGCAACCAAAACTCAAGGTATGAAAAATAACTATGTTCAACTCTTCAGGAAAAGTTATTTTCATGCTGTTTTCTATGCATTCTGGCTTCTGTTACACATAGCTGGATGATAACTGCTGATTGTAGAGAAAAATAGACACTATTATCAGACATTTAGTGTCATAAAAATTTTCTTTTTCACCGTGCACAAAAATGGATCTAAGTTGTTATAGGAAAATGTGCCATGCTATTTCCACCTCTTCATGAACGTCGCTCCATTCCAAAGTTTGAAAGTTTCATGCTCCTTCAGCATATAAGTGTTCAGTCTTTTCAGGCTGTGGCTATCAGCTGTTTTTTAAACTTCTGGATTCTACAAAAGCAATTTTTATGGCAAATTTACTTGCTGTAGCCATCACTGTGTGGTCAGATGCTCAGATGCCTTTCAGTTTCAGAGATATGTTGGACTCACCATAACAGTTCCTCGCCATGGTCATTGTTACTTGGAATAGTACTGAAGCAACAGAGAAGTACTGAGGTCACAGCAAGAGTGCCTCATGTTGAAAATAAATACCTTTCTCCCCTTGCACAGCAGGAAGCAGAACTATACACTTCATTTGGCAAATGCTGCTTAAAAAATCAGAATCATAGCACAGTCTAGCTTGGAGGGGACATCTGGATGGCACTTAGTGCAGCCCACTGATCAGAGGAAGGTTAATTGCAAAGTCAGCTTGGGTTGTCCAGAGCCTTATCCTGTAAAATCTGTAAGGACACAGATCCACAGACTCCCTGAACATATCATTCCATTTCATTGTGGAAAAATTAATTTTGCTTTATTTTGCTTTGTAGCAGCTGGAAGAAAAGTGGCAAAATCCTCTATTGAGTGGGAGCACTATTATATCATGTAAATTAATAGGCAGCAGCAGGATCAAACACATCTTAAGGCATTCCCAGGGACACCAATGCTGTCAAAGGCCTCATCTCTTTCATTCTGCATTTGCAGGGCATGGGAAAAAGAGGCACTAGAGAGGTAAGACTATCCATGAGACTTTGGGATGAACCAACACATAGTGTTGTGTAGATTCCTAAGATAGAAAAATTGAGCCAAAAGTCATCTATCTTTAAGAAATTTATAAAAAACATTTACCCATATTCACTTCTGCACTGTGTCCAGAGCTGAAGCCAAGCAAAGGCCCTAAAAACATGTGTTTACTTCTTCAGCTGAAGAAGTTTCTATGGTTGAAGCCATGCAATGACCACATACACACAGAATCTATTACTGTACTGGCAAATATTTAGGCCTCCTGTCACCCAACTGGCAAAGAGAGGTGAGACTTTTGGCAGACAAAAAGGAATAGACTGTATTACCAAGGGAGCACAAGCTATACTTTCCTTTGATTTCAATGCAGTTCTTCACTGGGAATGTGACAGTGAGTAATGGCTTTTGCTACTCACCTTTGATGTTGAATCAAACTGCAATACACATACTGTTCTAGTGAAGCACAGGAGTCAAGGTGCTGACATTACTTGATTTTCTTTCAGTTGTAAGATATATATTCCCCTAAGGGAATCTTTAAACAGGAAATGAAGAGAGCCTTTCATCCCTGTGATTGTATATCATCCCAAAAGCCTGTGCTCTGTGCTGCCCAGAAGCTATAAGAAAAGTCAAATGAATCAAATTTGCTGTACACACAGAATTGTGTATCTTTTTGAAGGTTTGTTTCTGAAGTGCAATCAAGTTTCTACACATGAGGTAAAAAATGGTTTACAAGATTAAGGCTCCACAAAATCCCACTGCCTGAAAGCCTTTGAAATCGATGACATGCATGCAGTAACAGGCTTGGTGTTTACAGAGCCAGGGAAGGACTCTCCAGCACCCTTAACTAGGTTATGCTATATTGTTACAAACATTCATCTTAATCCAGACAATTCCCAAACCCCAAACTCCTATTGTTGAAATGCCCTGCATTTTCTAATTGTTGTGTAGTGCTTGCATATGATGATGTGGTAGGATCTCTGTTGAGGCTGAACTTTTTTTGGAGAACACTGAAGTTTCAAAGAAATTCAAAATGGATAAACATGCTCAGTGTCACTTTTCAGCTTGGTAGTCAGTTCCATTTCTAAGAGAAAAGCCCTTATTCTTGCAAAAATAAATGTCTTTTGTGCTCCTACATGTCTCAATTTACCACGTCCTGGGTGGAGCAGCTCAAAAATAATATAAGAAATATTTGTGGCTTTAGTATATGGAGACAAAGTAGCAGAAGAATGAATATACCAAGTACACCTCTATAGGGCTAAAAGGAACAGGAAAATTGCAGTGGGCTACTAGCAAGACAGGGAAGGGCCTGAATAGTTCAAGAATTTTACTCACTGATAATTGGTAGGAGCATTTTTCTTGCTTGAATTTTCGTATACATCTGTTCTCATATATTATGTTAGTGGAGAGCTTTGTTGTTTGAGACTTTCTGTCAATTTAAACATAACTGAGAGGCTCAGTTTGTATGAACTTTCTATTTTGAAAACAGGTAAAACACTCTAGTGCAAGCTTTTCATTTATTTGATGTAATATCAAAGTTATTCTGTAATTTACCATACTTTTTGATTTATCACATACAGGAAAGCCATGTGGCATGGCTTCAGTGAAAGAACAGTTATCTTTCATTACCATCTCTTGCTCCTCCTCTGCCACAATTTTGTGTGTGAGAACAACTCCTGATTTTTTTTCAGATTCATCTATTTTTCTTTACTTTATACTTGGGGAAAAAAAACCTTAACCTGGAGGATCAAGGTCTTGTTTTGCTTTCTTTGGTTTTTTGTTTTGTCTTGTTTTGAACAAACATTATGTTGTAGAAACTTTTTCAGGTGTTCAGTGCATCTTTCTGACCTTGTGTTTTTCAGAAAGGTGTGTTTTCATTTTAGTAGATATAAGAAATCAATGTAAGACATGATGATGTACTTTGAAAGTCCAGTGTTGTTGTGTGAATGTATTCATTTTCTTTGGTTTTTTGTGCTATAGAATGTCTAGACCATATGAAATGGCTTGCTTCCTTTTTGATATTTTATGCTTCTGTAGGGTTTGATATCACTATGCAGGGCTAAATGGACAGCTTAACTTTTATTTAATCTCTTTCTTCTGAGATACGCTTTCTGTGACCCTCATTGATGATGTAATAAGCTTGGGTTTGTTTTTTTACTCAAGAAGAGATTCTTGTTAAAATATTTAAGTGTTCATTTTATTGCATCTTTCCTTTCACTTATTAAAGTGTTGGGGAATTTTTTTTGGTAGGTTCAGTTTGGTTTGGTTTGGCTTTTCTCCTTTTTCTCAAGGTATTGAGTTTCATTTATTAATTATAGGTATATTATGCACAGGTGGCAACTGGAATTTCCCTCTCTAACTGAAAAAGTGAAATAATCTTTTTTATTCTAATAACAGATATTTAACTGTGTTTTGTCATTTTGTTTTCTAGGCTGTTTTCTTTATTTCCATATTAACAAAATCTTAAGACTGATGAACTTTGCAGCAATAGATTGTCTGTTCCTCCTGCCTGATAGGAGGAAAAAATCTAAATTCACCTTAACTATAATCTTTGTAGTGTGTGTTTTGAAATGGCTCTTTTTTGAGAAGATTATGACAGATGAGAAATGACGTGGTTGTGAGAAGTAAAGACTTTAGGAAGCAGTAAGCTAGTGGCCTTAGTGCAAAGTGTTGGACAGTTTGGTTGGATAAGGAATTCAGGTGAGGCAAGATCAAAAGGATATTGTTCAGCCGTTTGATTTTGAGCCTGTCATTCAGAGTTGTAACTGGAGCAGCAGAATGTCTGATTCTACAGAATCAGTAAGGGGTCTGCACAAGCAGAACTCCCTTCAACAAGATATATGTCATGAACCTGAAGGCCAAATCAGGGTCTGTTTGGTAAGAAGACAGTGGAGAGATATCCAATGCCTATGTATCCTACACACGTATCCGTACCTATGCATCCTATGTAGATTCCTGTGCCCTAATAGAAAAAATAATAAGCCCTAATAGAATTAAATAATAAATGTGGCCATTTCGTTCACATTTGTATGAATGTATCGTCACAGCAGTTTCTTTCAGTAAAATCCTTTGTGATATCAGATTCCCAACTACACGTGCTAAAAAAATGTGGCAGATATTTGACAGTGAGGGTTCTAGCTTTTCAAGTGTTTCTAACATTTAAGGTCTTGACAAGATCTAGATGTGACCTAGGCCTTCGGTGTCTATCTTTTCTTTGTTTCAGAATATTTTTCCACTTATTTTATAGAACATTGTCAGAACTACTGTCATTTGTGACTACACAAAGGACTATGGCAAGGTCCTAGTCCTATTGTTTATTCTTCAATATCTGCTTAATCTTAATGTGAATAGTACTGGTGACTTCTATGAAATTGTCTTCAATGGGAGAGTTGTGCACATGTAAAAGTGATGGCAGAATTCAAGTCTAAGATTATAACTCTGTTACTAGAATGAGCTTGACCCTCATTTCAGTTAGGCCTCAACTGCTGACTAAAGCTTCTAAGCATGATCACAAGAGAAAGTGCCAGACCTTTTTTCTTACTCTCCAATTTCTCTCACTCACCTGAAGTGGTAGCTATTCTTGTACATCACACAAAGCAGAATCACCTTCTTCATTTCTGCTGAACTGGTGGTAGAAGAAACAGATCATGTCCTTTCAGACGTAAATGCTGTGAACAAAACTATTCATTTTGATGTTAGTTATTTTTAAAACAAGTAAGCAAACAACTCCAAAAACAAAACAAACAAACAAACCACAAACTCAAAACACACAAACCAAAAATGAAACAAAGAAAACCTTAAACAAACCCACAAACAAATAAAAAAAACCCAAACAGACAACAAAAAAAATCCAAACCCAACAACAAACCAAAACCAAACAAACACGCAAGCAAAAAAATTCCCAGAGAGGAGAAGATGCCACTTCTCTAGCAGATTAATGCTCCTCCTGGAACTCTGTGACATTTCACAACACCTTTATAGCACCATGATTGTTTTGGTTTAAGGAGTCACCCTGGGACATCTGTATATCTGGTACTCTTGAGGGATGCCCTTTTTTCTCCATCCGTATCTCTCTCATTTCAGTGGCTCTCCCTCCTCTATCAGCTAGGCTTACAAGCTTTGAAAAGGTGTGTGGGGTGTAGCTGCCTATGGTCTAACTTTCATCTGGCCATTTCTCTTCAGTCATCCAATTTCATCTTCATGGAACATACTGAAAGAGTCTGTACATCACAGTAGTTGTTAGATCCTTTTACTTTTGGACTTCATTAATTCATAGAAACATTTCCATTTCACATAGTACATTTTAATATTATTGCAAATAGCTTGTAGTAAATATCAACTCCCTTTATAGTTCCACTCTTATATTTATTTTATTAACCATGTTAACCTACGTTTTTCTGTTATCCTTTCCACTCATGAAAGAATAGCTCTCAAATATGATTTCTTCTTCTCTTCTTGTCATCATGAAAGGCTGTAAGAAGATTATTTGATGTTATATGACATTTTAAAGAAGGCCACCTGACCCAAAAGTTATTTGCTTAGAGATAATGGACTCTAAGCTAAGAAGTGCAATTCATCTTTACCTACATTCCAAGACTGATTTTGCCAACCTTTTTAAGAAGCATCAAGTTTTGGTTATAAATCAGGTCTGAGAGTTGTGTAGGTTTGGTCCACAATTTGGGAAGTTGACAAAGTCAGCCTCCCACAATCACTGGGGAAAAAAAAAAAGGTAAAAAAAATAACCATTACAATTAAACTAGCTTATGAGTTTTATTGTGTTATAAATCTTCTGCTTTAATTGGAGTAGAATTTAGTGAAGGAGAATGGAGGTGAAAAGGTAAGCAGCAATGCACTCAGAATCCACCTTCCAAATGACATTCAGCAATGATTGTCAAGTTAAAATTTGACTTTGTCCCTCTTTTGGGTGATTTTTGTGTCAAATACTGAAATTCAAACACAGTATCTCCATGTTAATGTGTCTACTATTTGGCAAACACAGATCCCTCATTATTTTACCTTGTCTTTCCTTGAGATCACTGTCAGGGTTGTAGGAGACTGTACGAGTGAGTGAGGACAGAGATCAGGACACAGGGCTGCTGTTCAACCCCCCTGGTCTTTGCCTATCCTGCATCTTTCTGCCATGCAGTCTGTGGTTACAGCCATGGAAGGTTTGGCCTTGGCTGATTGGTAATCCAACCAGAAATAGATATTATTAGAAAAGGCCGTTAAAACCCAATTCTGTTTCAGTATTCTTTTTTCAGTTATGGAACAAAAATAATGAAATTCTTTAAATACATATTTCCTAAGATAATTACTTCAAAATTCTTGTCCCTAGCTAGCACATGTAAAATTTACAGTCTGTTCCTCCTCCTCTTGTTGAAGATGCCTAGGGGAGACATGACCTCTTAAAGCTTGCTGTGAAAACATTTGTATCTGATATGTCTCTCCAAAATAAATTTTGCTCTGGTGAAGGTCTTTGGTTATATGTTTAGGTGAAAATGTTCTGACTGCTAGCTCCTGTTGTTAGTTCTCTGCAACAGAATATGAATTCTTTTTTCTACACTAGAAGAATGATAATATCTCTGGCTTTTGAGAACTGCCTTTGTTCTGAAAACTGATGTTTATATGAGGTAATCACAACAGGTTAATTAATCTGTATTCCAGACCTTGGCAATGTAGCTTTACTTGTAATGAAGAACTGGGTAAATAACTCCACCTGATCTCACCATCTCTTGTAATTTTTCCAAAATTTTTTCCCAGAAATTTTCTGTTGAAACCTGCCATACAGAGCTAAGAAATATGAATAAGCAGATGATGTCAAACCTCTTTAAATAGTGCTTGAATCCCTTAGTTAGAAGCATTTTTACAGCCACTGATCTTTTTATAGTTATGTAAGATCAGTAATATTATGTAATTAAGTTATGTAAGCCTGTAATTTCCTTTATTCTCTTAGGTATTTCAGTGGGCTTTTTTGCCATTTTCTTTATTTCCTCAGTATTGGACCCATAATTTAAGACATTTAGTAAACAGTCTAATTTAATTGAAAAAGTTTAGTAAACAGGAGTTTCTATATTTATCAGAGAATGTTTCAAATAAACTAGTAATAATGATGTGAGAATAATTCAAATAGCCAAGTAATAATGATGACCATAAACAGGAAAAAAAGTCCTCTTGTAAATATTTATAAAAGAAGAAAGGTACTGTAAAGGCTACTGATAGCCTTGGCACAGATGAAATAAAATGAAGAACTTCTTTTTTCTTTTTCTCTTAAGAGAATCTTCCATTAATTTTTGCAGCTTTTACCAGATTAATACTGTTGCTAATAACATGGACAGTGCAAGTAATCACCTTGGACCAGCTGGATGCATCAAGTTTTGTCTTATCCTTGTAATTAGAACTCACTTAGACAAATGTATTTAATTAAACGTGTGAATGGCATGATGATATGTAGTGGAAAGGGAGCTATGACAACAGTAAAAACAGCACTTACTACCAAGTTGTAATCAATATAGATATTTTACCAGGGCTGGGCAGTGAGCAGGTCTTCAAAACTGCAGTTAAATCACAGAGGCAGGCACTTCTATTGTTAGTAGTCTGGTAAGCCCATTTTACACATATCTTCATTTTCAGGGTTGCTGTCTTGGACCACAATTTCCTGATGCCTCCAGGGAATGTTTGGAATACTTTAAGTACTGATAGACTGATAGCTAGCTAGTAGCTCCATCTGACTCGCTTACTTCTACTCAGCCAAGCTTCCCACTTATTTCATTTTCAAATCTACATTTGAAGCATTAAGGGGTCTAACAAATCTTCTTTGTGTAACATTACTGTCATTATTATCATTACTATTAAAAATTAGCATTGGCTAATACTGACATTTTGCAAGAACATGTGCTTTTATCATGTATTTGCTTTCCAGTTCCATCCTACAACACCTTGGTTTTTACACCTTGAATAAACACTATGTCTGGTGCTTGCCACTATCAGCACAAGATAAAACCTTTGGAGCAGTGTTCCTTTGGTTGGAGGGTGCTCAGAATCTTTTTAAAAAGGCACCTATTCAGATGTGAAACATCCCCCAAATCTTTTACATGGCCAAATTTGTAGCATCTGAATTTCTTCTTCCTGTCTGTCACATGCAAATTCCTGTCTGGAGTCGGCTTGTAAATAGCATAAAGACAGACAGTAGAATTGTTATATATTGTTGATGCAATCTTTTGTTTTTTCTTTTGCTGAAATTTTTGGCACTTGTGAGAGGATAGCAAATGATATTAATGGCACTTTGTTTATGGTGGGAAGTCTTTATCAAGTAGGAAGACTATATATCATTTCCTAACTATGGTGAGAATTTTATTCCAATCTCTTCAGGATTGTTTTCTTCACACTCAGATCCTCTCAAAACAAACTCTAAAGGCACTGGTCTCCACTGATCAGAGATGTTTTCCAGGCACTCACTGTTCTGTCTCTGTTCAAATTCGTAATAACTCTAATCTGACCAATGTATGTATTTTCAGCACATGAAAAAGGCATAATTGAGGGGAGTTCTTGTAGTCGATGGAGAGGAATAGGTTCCAGGGAAGATCAGTTTAAAACGCCTAAATCCAAAGGCTAAAACTAGACAGTCGGAATATCTCAGTGAGTATCCCCTCCCTATTTTTTTGAGTAATCCATCTGATCAGAGGTGTTTGGAGGATGCTGCACATTAAAAGCAGTATTTTTCCAGTAAAATAATATTTTCATTGTTTTAAATCATTGAGGTATACCTTACATTTCTTACAGAGGTCCAGTAATTATTGTGGAAAGTTGTGTGAGAAGTGGGGGATTTGGATTAAATTATGGATGTCAAATCTACTTTTTTATGCAAAAATGAAGGCAAGATTGACTGTGTGTGAGTAAAGGTCAGGGAGGTATCACCCTGTGCCCGTGCTGAGCCTTCTTCATTCCCACTGTGAAATGAGTTTTGCCTTGATGAAGCCAGAAGCTGCTAAAGAGCCTTTCAGCCCCAAACTGCACAGCAGGTTCAGTTTGCAGACAATTTTGGTGATTTGATGAGAACACCAACCATTTTAAAATTCTCTCTGGAAAACTTTCTAGGTGTACTTATCATGGGAGAGGTGGAAGAAACTTCTTCTGGGACACAGAGCCCTGAGCTCTTGGGTCAGAGCCAGAGACATGCAGAACATCTTGCTCCCCTTGGTAATCAGTGTGATTTTGGAGAGCAGAAAATACATTCTCCTGGAAATTTGGTCAATAAGCAAGTGAAAGCACAGTGGAAATTGCTTTAAGATTAAAGAATTAGATTTTTGAACAGAAAATCTCTTAGTAAAAAAAAAAAATCTTTTTTTTCTCTCTAAACAGAGCTCTGAGCCTTTCAACAGATTCTTCTTCATAGGAATATAGTTGAATCTTTTGTGACAATGGTAGAACATAAACAACAAAAATAAAATGAAACAAACAGGAAAAAACCAAACAACTGTGCAGGAAAGAAGGGAGTTGAAGCCTAGCTCTGATTTTTGGTGCATCCCTAATGGTAAAGATAATTATTTGAATCCATTCACTGCTTTGTCAACCAAAATTGGCTTAGAAAATAGTATGGGAGGACATTCCTAGATGCATTCTTATTTCAAGGTAAATAGATTAAACCTTACAGATAAAATCTTTCCAATAAGCTAACAATAGAGAAACAACTACAAAAGGAATGAAGGGCTATTGACTATGTTGAGGAAGCCACACAGACTTTATGTACTCTTCCAGGAGGGTCTGTTTGCTCAGACACAAATCCTCACAGTTTGCATTCATGACAAATATACCTCATGGACCATGGGGAGATAACAAAATCTGTTTTAGATAGCAGGAGTTAATACAAAGGCATTAACATGATTGTTAAATTTGCAGTCGCATGTATCTAAGTCATTAATTCCATATAGCCTAAGTCATAAATTAATCTGCATAGCAGTTAGAAGATCACATTATACATATAAGGAAAACAAGGAAAACTATGCAAAAAACTTCCAATGTAGATTGAATTACGTTTGTTTGGTTTTGTGAAAGTCACCTTCTAATTCCAAATCTCTTTTTACTGAAGTAGCTAACATTAAAGAAAACATAGCTTTCTCGCATTCTTCCCCTAAAGCCAGCCCAAACTGCTTTTTCATCAGTCATATATTTGTGGAATTTTTCATAAAATGAATATAAAAACAATTAATATGATTGATAAGGGCAGACATTATTAGAATCCTCCATTTCTCATTAAATTGCTGTGCTTCACAGCACAACAGTTATGTTTTCTATTGAATTTTTCTTTAATCTAAAAATCTTGGGGTTTTTCTTAAGACTGAATATATTTCTTAAAATTCTTTGAAATCATCCTCAAGTTTCTTCAGAGAGTAATTCTTACAGTGTAGATCACATGTGACTGATTCTATCTCACACTTAACCTCTATTTTTCTCAGTTCAGAAATGGATGGGTAGTCAAGATAACACAAAAAGCTATCTGTGACAACATTTATCAAAGAAGCAAGAGCAATAGCTGTTCTTTTGAACTGACAAAATTTTGAAGAAATAGTTCCAAAATATTCTGCCCACCTGTAGTATTCACAAAATGCATCACCTAAATGTGCATCTACCAGCATACCGTGGACACTTTGGGATTTAAAAATTTTCTTGTTAATCAATGACACATAAAAATGGTAATTTGAACTTTTTGATCCTGTCTACATTAAATGCATAGAAATCTTAGGACCTTTGTAGACAGAGCAGAGAATCACATTGTTCCTTTTAAAGATGATGGGAGCTGAAAGCATTTAGCTTCTCACATGCCATGCCTAGTGCTGTCCCACATCAAATCAAAACCTCATGCACTTTGAAAACATTACTAATTAATAAATGTTAGGAACCTGACATAAAGATTAATCTTCATTTCAGAACTCCAATGGTGAATTTTGACAACCTCCTGAAAGGTCATTTTGGATCAGTGCTTCTCTAAAATTATGCTTTGTTTTGTCCAGCAGCCTTTAGTAGAGTGCATTAGATTGATAGCCACTCAGACAGAAAAACAGACCTGGAGATCACACTGCAATGTAATTTTTCAATTTTCCTTCTATTTTCTCCTTTCATTACTTTGTACTGACAATATAGAAATTAGACTATCTTACTACATTATCATATCATATATTAGGCTATCTTACTACATATCATCTCTTCTTCTGGTACTGACAAGAAAAAGCAGAGTTTAGAAAAATGAGAGTTAATAATTCCATTAAAATGCACTGCATTGTTTTAGCACCCCATCAAGACATTCATTTAACTGTGGGCTATGGTTTATATTGATTTTTTTCCCCCTCAATACAGGAGTCTCTAAGACCTCTCTAAATATTTCTAAGGTGTTTATTCACCTACTGTGATGCAGTAAATACAGACAGGCAATGGAAGCAGAAAAGGTATAGCTTGATATATGTTTTTTATGCATTCCTTTAAATTTATGTTAATGTGTCAGAGTATTGCCGCCAAAGGAGAATCATTATGATATTCTCAGAGACAGCTGGATGGTGCACTCAGATTTTGATCTTGTTATGAGTAATCTTCACTTAAATGAGGGCATTTACAGGTATATTACTAGCAATTTATCATCTCAGAAATCAATGAAGGAAATTACGAAAGAAGATAAAGCAATTTTTTTCTGCCCATTCCCATAATATATTTTTACTAAAATAAAGGAAATAAAAATTTTCAGTTAAGGACAGCAGGAACTTGTAACGTGTCAAGGAATAAACATTTTTTGAAACTGAATTGGTCTTCATTCTATGAAACTGAATTGAAGTGGTTAGTAAATGGCTTATAATTTAGTCTTAGGGAAAAAAAGGTGTTGTTTTCAAAATTATTAAAGGCTTTCCTAGAACTCTCCCTGGAGCAACAGGAGGTTACTTTCTCATCTCTTTGCAGTTACATGAAATTGGTAACATTAGGAGCCTTCCTACTTCATTCCTTCATTCCCAAAATCTGAGGAAAGATATATGCCCTTCAGATTTAACCGGACTGACTTTCCTGGCGTAGTTTGGAAGGATTAGGGAGGTTAAGAAAGAAAATGGGATTATAGTTTAGTGGCTGGACCTATGGGTAGTGGAGAGTGCTCTAATGCAGCAGTCTGAGGGCTCCATGTCAGCCTGCTGCACTGTACCTCCTGGTCATCCAACTGGGCCAGCAAGCTGCTGTTGCCAGATGGGGCTCAGAGTGCAGGGGGCATCATTGCATTCAAAAATGCCTCTGAGAGATTAAATAGCTTGTTTAAAATAGGAGCTTCCTTAAAATTTGTGCACACATTTGTTTGTTTGTTTATTTGCTTGTTTGTTTGTCTGTCTGTTTGTTTGTTTGCGGCTATTCAAAATTCTTAAATCCATTTTGTTAGCAAGGTTGATAACTCTCTCAGTGCAGACACTGAATGGATACTGCATTTCCTGCAGTGTAATGGAGACATTTGGAGAGAATACTAACCCCATGATAAATTTCATCTGATAAATTCAATTTTTAATGGAGGTGCTGGATCCAGCTGGTTGGCAGAGGCAATTCATGTAAGCAATGTTTGAATCAAATGCAATCGGAAGGCACTGACAGTATCCATAAAAGCCAAGTGAGGGTTCATAGGATCAAACCCAATAGGCTGTAATACACTTTCACAACCAGCTCTTTATGAGCCCTTAATTCTGAATGCACGATTATCAGCTTCAGGCTTGCATCTCACCCTTCTATGTGGCCTTAACAAGTACTTTAAAACACTTCAGCACTAAGGGAAAAAAGTTTTTCTTGACTTGTGGGTAACACAAAGTTTGAAACCACCTTACCTTTAAAGCTGTGGTCTCAGCATTGCTTTCAATTATGCCTCACATGAGACTGGAATAGAGCTGTTCTGTACAGTGAACTGGTTATGCAAGAGCACCCCCTGGATAAAGCAAAAAGTGAAATAATTTCCTCCTCGTCATTTGTGCAGGTTATTTTGGCAAAATCATTGTATCGCTTTGAATTGGCTTGTTTCACAGAATTGTTTTGTTTTTCCTGAGAACCGAGTTTCAGTGTGTGTACGTGTGTTGAGGGGCAGAGGGGAAAGAGGAAAGGTGCTTTGCTGTTCATGCTCACTGCACACAGAGACATGATAGCCATTGTACAGAGTTTAGCAGAAAATAATCTGGGTGTGGTGCTATACACAGAGAACAAAGTGAATAAACCTACCCCCACGTGGGGAAGTTTCCCAGCCTTACGTCTTCTCTCAAATACTGATGTCCTTGAAGGCTTCTAGCTTCTGTAATTGGCAACATCTACCAAATAGCATCTTAAATACAGACATGGAATAATCATTGTTTAGTTTTTTGCATGCACTACAGCCTACTTTTGACCCACATCAGCTCACGTCCTCACAGACACCCAGGCACAGTTCAAGGGTTGGCAAGGACCACAGATGGTTCCCCCTGAGTTGCAGGGACAAAACTGCTCTTTTAAGGAAGGAAAATTTAATTTTCACAAGCTGGGCCATGTTTCTTAGTTTCTGGCTGGAGAAAGTCTTTCAAGAGATTTTAGGTAATTTTCAGCATTTTAGAGAATAAAGTAACATAGCCCATTGATAAAGTACTAATCTACCAGCTAAGAGATTTGGGTTCATAACACTGCTGTATGAAGGACTGCTGAGTTCTCAAAGGTGTTTGTGATTAATCATTTTTAGCAAAATTAAAGTATTTAGTTACATTTGCTTACCTCTATATAGTGATCCATGGAAATCAAAGTGATTTCAATAGTGATTTCATATGCCAAAGAGCAGAAACATTAAGAAGTGCAATGCACAAAAATCCTGTGGTCATGGAGACCATAATACTT
>VXBB01018625.1:21068-31281 GCA_013399915.1 Illadopsis cleaveri
AAAAAAAAAAGTACTTGTCTTGTACGGCTTAGGTGGAATCACCAGATACCAACGCACATTCCTTACTTAGGCTGTGTGATTAAAATACAATAATACAGAAACAGACTGAAAATAAAATACAATTTGAAAGAAGGTTGTCTGTTGAGAACTGAGACTTGTGTTTGAAAGTTATTATCAAGTATCATATCCAGTAACCATAACTCTGTAGGCCCAAAATGAAGATGTACATAGTGAGTGTGTAGGACTTTAGAGCCACTGTTTTTAAGTGAAGATAAGGCTGATTCTGAGCTAGGCATTAATGGAAATGCAGCAATTGTGGTTACCAGGTGCTATTCTGAAGTCTCAGGTAGAGTTTACTGTCACTCTGTTCCCATGTTTTTATTTTCTAGGTCCTTAATTATCCTTTCTCTTTCTTAGCTTAGCTATGGTGTCTCAGAGAGGCATGTGCAATAGCAGTAACAACAGAATATGGTGAGTGCACTTGTTAATTAATTTCGAACAATACAGAAATCAGAATTCTCTCAAAGCTTGAAGTGTATCCTAAGTACCTCCAATACTATTTTTAAGTATTGTCTATAATAAAACTGTTTCAAGGGCTTTTTCCCTGTTTTAGACGTCTTTGACATAATAAATCATGACAGACCTGTTTTATATAACATACAAAATAATGCATATGTTACATCAGAATTTTGTATTTGCCTTGTTTTACTTATATACACTCTTCATATACAGGATCTACCTTTCTGTCTCAGTATACTCTTCTTCAAAATGCCTGGTTAATGTAGAGAATAAGGACCCATCCAGATTTGTCTTTCTCTGGACTGACGTTCCCAAGCATCTATTATTTCAATTTCTAATAGCTCTGAAATTTGCTGCTGGGTACAACAGTCCCACTACATTTTTTGGTCTTCAGTGTGTCTATCTCTTTCCAGAGAGAAATTTCCTGCTGATTTCTGTTTCCTGGTGATCTGAATAAAATAATGATTTTTTTGTTGTGGTTTAAAAGTTACAGAGGTGATGTAATTTTTAGGGTGGAGGGTATGTAAGAGGTTGCTTTTTATAGCATACAACAGAGAGGATAATACATTTGACTGCAGATGCAGTAAATATAGAAGTAGAGTTAAAACTGCAAGTCACGCTTTTTCTTTGCTTACTTTTTATTTGGCAAAAGTTTCTAATGCAGACAGATCTTCTGGTCCAGTCCACAAATTTTCTTTTAAATATTGTCATACTGTAGAAATTTTTGCTATATTCCTATATATCACACACACAATCATAGATATATGAAGATACACACACACCTGTTGTGTGGTGAACAGACACATCACAGCTCACTTGCTGTGGATAATTTGGATGAAATTTCTTGCTTGACAGTAAGTCACTTACTAAGGCAGGTTGCTTACCAAGACAAAATAATATGTTCTTATTTTTCTTTGGATAAGCACAACTACCTGCTGGTTCACAAATCAAAGTAAACGTGTTTAATCACAGTAATGCTAGAGGAAATCTCTGTAACAGTTTAGATCTCCACTGCTGTAGCACATGTGACAGTAACATGAATTTTCCCAAAGGCCTTCACACTGCCTGTCATGTTTGCTCTCACAAAATTCTGAAGAGGTATTATGCTCCCTCAGAATAACTCAAAAATGTGTGTGCTTGTCTTTGGCTTGACTATCACAGTACGTGTACTTACTGCATGCTGCTAAAACTTCCTCAAACAAAAATAATTCACAACTGAAATGCCTCTTTCTGGTCAAGGTTTCCTCATCCTGAATGCATGCTTAGTCTCTCCACTCCACATTCATAAATAGTTTGAGAGCCTTCAAGCATCTGAGGTCATTGTGCTTCACACAATTGTTCTTTGTTGCGCTCTGTGAAGGAGATTACATGAGGGCAAGCTGGAATTCCTGGATACCATATTTCTCACTATTGAAGGGCTATCTCCTTGAATAAAAAAAGCAATAAGGCTATCTGAAGTGACCTTGGCAATTGTTCATGTAATTTATGACATTGTACAACTAGCTTTGAGTTCAAATCAAGCAGTCCTATAAAACCACAGGGATCACTTTCAAGTATGACAATGTCTCTGAAATGGGAAAAAATTGCTAGATGAAGAGTACATTTTCTGAAATGTAACTCTATGCATCAAACAATGTATTTGATTAGTATCTTCCTGCAATTTAACCCTGTCTGTTATAGCTCTGCATTGTCATCAATTGCTGAGCTGTTGATCCCTGTGAGTATATTAAAATTAAACATATGTAATGGAAGAATTTTGCTGCTCAGTGGGGGTAATTCTTACTAAGTAAAGCCAAAAAGTAAAGCAAAGAATCTCATGATTGCTAAGTGAATATTACTAATGCAGCTACTTGCTGGTAGATAATGGATAAAGTATTCAACATCTTATTGTAATAATAACAATAATAATCACCAATAATGAATAACAAAACAATAATAATCATCATCAACTTTTAAAATTTCTTTTCATGCCTTTTTGCGTGATGAAAAGAAGACATACAATGGAGTACAAGGAAAAACCTCTGTCTCCCTCTTTTAAAAACCTTTTGATGACATTCCTTAGTGAGTGAAGTAGGAGATCTTCAAGTTTCCAGGCCATTAGATTTTGGAAAATAAGGTGGTGGAGAATGGAGGGGAGCTACAAAAGCAGTGGAGAGGGAAAGCTGTCACAGACACTGTACTTCATCCTACACTTCAAAAAATTCTGTGAGAATAAGCATGTGTTGTGGCTTCCACTGAAAGATATCCAATTCAGCCTTTCCTTTATGAAGCATCAAAACTAAAGACTCAAAGCCAGAGCACACCACACTTCTGCATGCAGAACAGCCTGTGATTTGGATCTAAGCTAATTTTTAATAAGATCTGACTCTGTATTTTTCATTATAGTCAAGAGTGTGTCCACTTTGAGAACAAAATATAATAAGAATATGGACCAAAAAATGCATAAAATATGAAATTCTTCCTTTCCCCTAATGTAATATTGTTAAGGAATTGCTTGGCTTCCTAGTGTCATGGTATCACAGGTCTGGCAGGCACCACTTAGCCATTCTCAGCAGACAAGGCCCAAACCAATAAAACTTCACTGGATGTGGAAGCTGTAGTTTGCATTATCTTGATTCATGTTTGTACCCACAAGGTGTGATAGGGTCTGTCATGAACCTTGGGTTCCAGCACTTGATGTTTTACTGACAATGGATGATAGTTTGGATGAAGCCTCAAGACATTTCTGCATTTCTGTCCACACTTAGAAAAAACAAATGGGAAAAAAAACTTGGCAATAGGTTGTTTTTGTATATGTGGAGTATATTTGTGCAGAACTAAACTTTGTAATAAAGACTTTTGTCAAATATATTTACAGAGAATTTGCCATATTATATCCATAAAGGGTACACTATTTTTCCTGTGAATTATATCCTTGTATTTCTGTTGTAAATATTCATTATTTTAAACATACATTATACATTTAACACACAACTTAGGCTTCATGGTCTTCCAAGAAATAGGACACACTTTCTTCTGATCCCCATCCCATCAAGTTCATGACAATGGAATCAGAAAAACCCTATAACCTGTTATCTCAGTTACCATACCTTTTCTATGACCCTGAATTACAACTGAGAAATACATTTTCAGCAGCTTTCACATAAAAAATTAAAAGCCTATTAATTAATATAAATTTATTTCAAAGTGTGACATTTTTCTTTTATGAGAAAGACTACAATGTCAGCAAACACCATTTAAAATTAGAAAATTTTTGACTTTAATTGTATTTTGAAGCTATTACTTTTCATTTATAACCTAAAATGTAAAACATTTTAAAAAGTGAAATTGTCAAAATATATTATTTAAACTGACTAGAAACTGTCATATTTATTTAGGCAGTTCAGGGTGAGGTTCAAACATTGGGAGCTTTTGTAAAATATAATTCTTTAGCTAAAGCATTTACCATGAGCATTGTGTTTGACAAGTGCTTGAAACTTTACTAATTTCAGGCTGCAGTTAAGAGGAAAGAGAGGTACAATAGCCCTTTTTTTAAATGAGGTTCTATTTCTTTATGGTTAGCAATGTATAAAAACATTGTGTGGATTTGCTGTATTTCATGAGATTACAGCTAGCTGTAGTGCTTCAGTAATGCATCTGCAGAGACTGGGTTAATGAGGTCTCCCATGCATGTGTGGTCTGCAGTCCAGCATCCACAGCAAGTGTAATGAAACCTGAATACATTGTAATTTATTGTATTTTCATCTCTTTCTATGCTTTAAAAAAAATGTTTCCATAGCCACTATAATTTTGCATCCTTCTGAGCCAAACAAAAAGCAGAAGGAAGCACCTCAAATCATCCTCTGTGAACCCAAGCACAACCAACATATAAGTGAAAGGGCACAAAATACAAAGCCCAAAAACCTATCAAGCACTAAGCTTGAAGAGCTTTCAATAACCAGTGTAAACACAGATATTTAAAGTACAATAAAGCGTTCACTGGAGTCAGCATCAACAGGGATTTGGTACAAATAACCTGCAAACTGATCGAGAGCTAAGTATCAACTGCTGGTGATGCTGGTAAATCCAGACTCCAGTTTACAAACTAAAGAGGTACTTACATAGTTCAGAAAGGTCATGGATTGCAGTCTATTTTGATATTCACTTACAACCAATGTACCTCCCTGTGTTTTTGGATTTCTGCCCAAGGAAGTGGGGGAGGAGTTTAACATAGCCAGAAACCTCTAAAACCTTCCCATCTACTAAAGAAAGTCTATTGTGTAAGACCTTAGTTTTAGCTAAGAACTTCTATTGTCAAACATTTTTCTAGGTTTTCCAGTTTTCAACAACTATTCTCTTTTCCCTCTCCTTTGAAGAAAGATAACATCCTGTCCAACCTCCAGTAGGGAACCCCTCCTCCATGTGTGCGTGCATTTGAGCATGAATGCTCATATGAGAATGCTATTCTCAACCCTTGGCAAACAGTGATGTGGATTTTTAAGCAGCTGTAATTGAATTTGAATTGAACTCTTTGACTCAGGTTTTGGTATTACCCAGGAATTTATCGTGCACCCTTTTAGCAGAGGAGAAAACAGACTAAAACACAGCCCATGCTCTATGTACATATAAAAATCATAGATGCAATCACAGAACCAGTCCAATTTTCTGTTGCAGTAGGCCCAAGAATCAAGGGGAAAGAAGCCCTTAGAATAAGAAATCTACCTTCTTTCCACATGAGACACTGATTTCCTGTCGGTTTTTTTCTCTGTTTTTTTCTGATTTTTCTTCCCTTCTCTCATAGGGGATGCATCTTCTGAGGAAAATACTAAAAGTTGATCTTGCCATAGAATAATTGTCTTGATGGTAGATATCTTGCTGATATTTTATCAGATGTCAGTCTTTCAAATGTCCAGAGGCTGGAAGAATTCTGACAAAGTGTTTTGATTCTCCTGAGTTTAATGGAAGTCAGTTGCGGATTTTCATGCTAGACGATTTAAAACTATTCTGTTGCCATCAGGTTTTACAGCCCTCTGCTGAACAGAAGGAGTCATAGTGGTGATTAGACAAGCCATATAAATTCATCTAGAATGTTTCTGAGTAATGAGGAATCATATAGAGAGTTTTAATCCCTACTTTCTGAGCACTCCTGTGACAATTGGAGGTCATCTCCTCTTAGTTACTCAATAATAAACACTATCATAAATTGTTTATCACAAGGGCTAATTCACCATTACATTTACTTGACAATCAAAGAAACTTTGAAAATGAAGGCTCAGATTTAACCTATATAATATGAGCTACCTAGCAGAAATATATGTCTTATGATTGTATCAGTCCTATGCTATTTACAGACAGTAAAAGATGGGTTCCAAGCCCAGAAAGGGTTTTGGTTAGATAGAATATTTAGCCATATAATCTCTAATTTTAGACTGGATGGGTCTCAGCCAATGTCCTTTTTCCTTGAAGATTAAAGTTCTACCATATGATGGAGTGAAATTAGCTTTATAATGTTATTTCTGCCGTGTCAGAATAAATTACAGTAGTCCTCCCCTCTCTGCAGTGTAGGCAGTCTGAATACACATGGAAAGAGTGAGCAGAAGATGTGAGCAGCCCTGAGGAGATTAGCTGTCTTTCTCCAGCAGGAGTGAGGTTCATGTCTCTCTGTATCATGCAAGGCAACTTTCCCCAGATAATAGTGCTTATCAGTCACATATACAATACTATCATGGTCTCAGGACTGGAATTTTTTGTTGGTTTTTAATGTGCATCAGGGAATGTAGTTAGATGTGAGGACACTTAGCTATCTGGATTATTAAACCGAGGGACTCAAGGGAGAGACATGAAAGAATTAGACATATAAAAAACCACAACGCACAAGCTATGAAATATAATTAGGTATAATTAGCACTTTATGTCAGAAAATGAAAAACAGCTTTTCCTGACAGATCTGTTCAGCTCTTAAACCTCACAACATATAAAATAATCCGTATTTTCTTTCCTAATATTACTTTGAGAATAGAATAAGGCAAATAAAATACGAAAATATATAATTGCAACTACACACAATTTACATACCTTTCAACCAATAAAACATGCATTTGGACATTGTGAAAAATACTGTATTCTCCTTAATTTGTTTTGAAGAGCGGCTAGTGATCAACAGCCTCTGAACCCCAAAACCAAATGAGTAAAACAAGACAAAATTCATGAAATCTGAGATAGCAAAACAAAGGCAAAGTTTGTGAAAACCCTGGAGAATAGCATCAGGATTTTAATATGATATTGGGAAAAAAATGAAAAGTAATTCCTTAACCTTACAATATGAAATTTTCCTAGACCTTAACAAAATACTATCAATAGAAAGAAGCAGCCAATAAATGACTGCAAAATATAAAGACTCGAGTAGTCAGAGATGCCACACAAAAGGATCTGGAAAAGCAGTGATCACAAACGTAGGACAAGTCAATTTTATGCTACAGGAAAGGGCAGTCAAAAGGCTTGCATTTATTCTAGGGTGCATACAAGCCAAGAAAGGGAACTATTCCAGTGCTGATGGAGTCTTTGCTTCAGGGGAGATTTCTGTGAGTAGTCCAGGTTTCGTATGTACAAACTACCTTAGAGGAAAATACAAATGCTACAGCATTGATGCAAGCTCACTCTTCTTTCCCTACATTGGAGAGTGGGAGAAAGTGCTTGTCTGCCTTAGAACAATTCTGAGCCCAAATTTACAAATTTCACTGCAAGCAGAGAAAAGTGTGTCTTTCCTCTGTATAATGCGCATATGCAACAAAAGGCAGGAAGAAATGAGATATGAAATATGACAGGCCATAGGTGGATCACTGGACAGTTTCAGTAAGGTTGAATAGGCAATGGCAGGACCCAGCAGACTGAAGAAGAGGTAAATAACATGCCAGTAAATGGACAGTAAGGCTGGTAAAAATCCCTAGGAAAGGAGGGAAGAATACTAAGCAGAGGAGGGTGGTAGAGAAAGTGGGTGCTTTTAAGTCTTTAGTCACGGCTGTCTTACTTGTCATGAGGAGCAGCAAGCAGTGAGGTGTAACAAATCAACCACGTGGCCACTACCTCTGCTGGAAAGGAAAAGGATGAAAAAATGTCATCCTCTTCCAGATGAAGCGGTATATGTTTCTGTACACATGATAAATATTCCCAAAGGAGAGTTTGGCTAGGGTGCTGGCTGAATATGTTCCCCGTGCTAACTCTCAGCTTTTTAAAATATTTCTTAAGTCATCAGCATGTTCTCTTTGTGTCATATCCCAAGGGCTACTTCATTTTCAACAGCAGAAGCACTCATAGCCACCTTCATTTTGCACTCATTTAGGAATATCTCTGAGGGAGAATCTTGTTTTTCTTATTTAACTTTTCCCTCTCTGCACTTATGGACAGTCCAGGACAGCCCATTAATATATTTGGGTCACACACACATGTCCTGGGCTCTCCCCTGCTGCTAGCTGCTTAATGTTAATGATTGTAGGATGAATGACTCCAGAGACTGTCACAGTTAAGCAGATAGAAAGTAAATTAATCTGACAGGTGACTGGCTGTCCTTCCTGTAGTTTGCCAGCTCAGGCAGAGAGGGAACTGCCAGTTCCAGCTAAAGGGAGTGTGTGGCTGGGGGTGGTGGAGGGGGGACTCATATGCGCCAGCTGTCCCTGGTCTCATTCCCAGCAGTGCATATGGGTGACTTCAGTAGGGGACAGCTGCAGGTCAGAGGCTTGGTCCTCACCTTAAAGTGTAACAGAATTGCTGAAACCAAGATGTTTGGATGAAGGTTTTGTTACTTACTGTATGGGGTTTTTTCCCCTTTCCTGCTTTTCCCAGCAATTATGCTGTGTGTTCTATTCTTCTTTGGGGGAAGTGGATAGTGTTCATGTTATTTTGGGGGTTTTGTAAGCAAAAAAACCCTTTGGTTCCATCTTTTTTTAAGGGGGAAATGCTGTAATTAATGCTATACTACTTCTTACAAATTACTTCATGATCCATACATAATACTCTATGTGCTATATAATGTAATTTAATTTTGCATGTGGGTTTGTTTTGGTTTTTGGTTTTTTTTACATGGAAGGCTTATATTCAAAGGAGCATAGAAATAATTGCACCAGAAACCTCTTTTTACATACATGGTGGTAAAGCCAGTAGTGCAAACTGCAGGGTCTAGCCAGCTTCCTTTATGTTTTGCTGAAGAATAAGGAAGCAAAATAAGGGGTTTTACAGGAGCTCTTTTTGTACAAAACCTGCTCAAAGCCAAGTACCTTAAAATGGATTCTGTTGTAAGGTTTGAGTTTTCAAGATGTCAGTCTCCTGCATCACTGTAACTTGTATCAAATAAGCTAATTGTAATTGCAGCTCTGCCTCCAGTGGGAAGGCTTTTACACTGAAAGAGCTAGCCTTACAACACAAGGACTGACTGTAATTCTGTTCTTGATGTGACAGCAGGCATGACAATTTAAGCTAGAGAGAATACTGACAGAATTACTTCAGGAAAATGCATATTGAAGCTTTTTATTGAAGCTAAAATATATTAAGGAGAGCTACTAGTTAAATAGGAGGTTTGAGCTTTCTTTTGCTTCAGTAAGACAGTCTATATCCTCTGAGATCACAACCAGCCTTGAATGTAAGGATTCTTCTTCTTGCTGAGCTAGATCAAGCAATCTGCTCTGCACCCAATTGCCCTCACCCCAAAAAAATTCCATAACAACTCCAGAATCTTTGTGTGGATTTAGCTGCTATATGATGCTGACATAAGTTCCCTGGATTAGAGATCCTGGTGGCTCTTTTCTCCTTAGTTTCACCACTTGGTTCCAGTGAAAAATGTCACCTTTCCCACTGGCTCTTTTCTCTCATGCATGTACTGAAAAACGTATCAAGATCTGTACAACTCCATTTTCATCCACATAACATAAGGGGACTGCACTTATTTTTACTGTGGAACAAAAAAGAATGAGGAAAGGCTGCTGCAGAAGGGTGTGCTCCACATCTGATTTTCTTTCATGGTATCCTGGTTTTGACTAGGATAGAGTTAATTTTCTTCTTTGTACCTGTGTTTCAGATTTAGGGTAAGAATAATGTTGGTAACACACTGATCTTTTCATTCTTGCTGAACAGCACTTACCCCTAAGTCAAGGACTTCTCAACCTCCTATAATGCCTGTCAGAGAGGAGGCCAGAGGGTACAAGGAGCTGAGATGGGACACAGGCAGGACAGCTAACCCTAGCAGGCCAAAGCATATTCCATACCACAGGATGTCATATTCAACATATTAACTAGGAGGAAAGCTTGCCAGGAGGGCCACTACTCAGGAAATGGTGGGTATCCAGCAGTTGGTGGGGGGCAATTGTTTTCATCTCCATTCATTGCTTTTCCCTTTTTTTTAATTTTTCTTTCATCGCAATTTATTTTTTTTATTACCATTACCATTGTTGTTGTTATTATTACATTATATTTCAATTATTAAACTCTTCTTCTTTCAACCAACAAGTTTTCTTTTACCCTTTCAATTCTCTACTACATCCCAATGAAGGGGAAGGGAGCTGCTGTGTGGGGCTGAGTTGCTGGCTGGGGTTAAACCATAACACATGCAAAGTCAGCAAGCTACATCTCTCTAAAGCCACTGCTGGGGCCAGGAAAAGCAGCCATTAATCATATATCCTGTACTTTTTCCTATGCAAAACCTGAAGACTAGACTAGACTAGACTAG